>CM053784.1:223498079-223823823 GCA_028749045.1 Cupressus sempervirens
TAGTGGCTAATTGTCAATTTGATAGAGCTAAGTCCAAGAAACCCCATTCATGGTTGAAGGGGCTTTCATTGCAACACTATATAGAGATTAATTCTTCCTCTAAAGGGGAAGTGAATCCTATAAAAGCTTTGCAAGAGTCTTCATCTTTAGGTAAGTTGGTTTTTGATGGGGGTGAGGTTCCTCTTGTTCTGGATATGGCAGAGGCTACTGATCCTACTAGCATTGAAAAATGATTGTGGTAGCATCTGCTAATTTTGTTCAACACAAGATTACTAGTTTTGTATCTATTGGCCTTGATAAGCACAACACTGGTGGCACTATTCATGTTGGTTTTGTCCAATAGCATGCAAGAGGAGGTTCTATCCAACATAAATCTAAGTTGGTTCTTACTATGGAGGGTACCAAGTTTGGTCCTTTCTGGAGTGCTCTTTCTGGATTAGTTGGTGTTGGTCCTTAGCCCACTCTTGTCCTAAGGTCTTTGGATTCTTAGATGTGGAAAGATAAAGCTACTTTGGTTAAGAAGGGCCATATCCCAATTATTGGAAAATATCATAAGAAGCCTCCTCCTCACTTTGATATGACTCTTCAATCCCACTAGAATGGGGCAAGAAAAAAACTTAGTTTTTCATCTTGTTTTTAGTTTGTGAATTCTTGGTTTGAAAATCCATTAGGGGTAGTTTGATCTTAATGCTTATTTTTGTATATTGTTGGTGTTTTAAGTGTGTGATTTTTTGGGGAGGTGTTGCAATTTGGAGCCCTTGTTCAATATATTTTTGTTCTGATATTGTAAAAGGGTATGGGGTCCTTTTGAAATCTATTTTTAAATTAATAAAAAACATAGATCCTATAAACACATCCTAGAGCCCAGTGATGCACTCTAAGACCAAGCATATTTCTATCAAATATTTCTTTCTTAGAGAATGGGTACAAGAGAAAGAGGTGAGGTTGGAAAATGAGCCAACCAAGATGATATGTTCACATAGTCATTGCCTAAGGACACATTTGAGTATCTAAGAGGTAGGTTTGGGTTCATTCCCCTACTTAATTTGAACTAAAAGAAGAGGTTGGTGCATTAGTCCATTGTATTTATTAAATATATTATGCATTAATTGATGTTATGGGACTACTCACGAGGAAAATCAATGTAGCAAGTCAAATAGTCAACATAGTAAAGCAGTAAAAGGAAGCGAATCAGTCAATGGTTTGGAGGTACATGGCTAGTCGGAATGTTTGGCACCTTTGACATTGTTGTGTGTGAGAGTGAGTGTGTGTGCATGTGTGTGTGTGTGTGTGTGTGTGTGTGTGTGTGTGTGTGTGTGTGTGTGTGTGTGTGTGTGTGTGTGTGTGTGTGTGTGTGTGTGTGTGTGTGTGTGTGTGTGTGTGTGTGTGTGTGTGTGAGAGAGAGAGAGAGAGTGAGAGCGAGAGAGCATTGAATGCACGAGTAGGAATATAATACAAATTTTAGGGGGAGAAAATATGAAAAGAGAATGTGTAGTAAAGAAACAACAAGAGGATAGAAGATTAGTGAAAGTGACAGTTTCCTACAAATGTCAGAGTAAAATTATTGTGCCAGGGCATGAGTAATTAAGAAGAAGAATTATAGCAGTCATGTGGCGTTGCCATCAATGTCAAAGGAGGAGATTTTTGGCATAACAGATGCAATGATGGTAGGAGATTTTTGGAGCAATCATTGTACATATTTGGTTGCATGATGATCAATTATTGTGTTGTCATTGATGTCAGGTATTGACATAGTGTTCCTAGCAGGTTGCTAACTATAATTGTGATGAACACGGTGTTGCAATGAGTACTACTAGTTGTTATCCTTATGGGAGACTTACAAGTGTATCTTCCAATAAAATGTATGACGCCTACTCTTGATGTGAAAGTTTGAGTAAGTTATGACCGAATGAAGAAGTGACAATGCAATTGCTAGAATAGTTAGTGATGGGTAGATGATTTAATTGGTTTATCAAATCTATGAAGTCTTAAGTGGATGTTATGGTTACGATCACAACTCATTTGGATAGTCAATGAGTGAGACTTGAGAAGATAAAAAAAAATTTTGGATAAGTTTTGTGTGTGTTCCCTAGATACCAATGGTAGATTGAGGATCAACGACTGGTATAGATGAAGTCGTAAATTCAATCGAGTTGGACATGATATGGTGACATGTCTCAATAGTTGTAGGTGATGATCTGGCATTACATGGTCCAATGCAAGCATGTCATGAAGAATTTAGAAGGATTTGTTTGGTCAAAATAAATTTGACTGTTGTTCATGAATTCAAATGTAAAGTTAATTATGGGATGACATGGCATCAAGATGTGTGTGTGTGGGCATGCGTAATGTGATCAATGAGTTTGAAATTAAAAGTGAATGTATTAGGGAAAGTTTAAGGTGGTGAGAAGTTTAAGGTTTTGTAGAACTTTATATATTTGATGAAGGTAAAAGAATTGTGTGTTGATTGTGGTGTGACCATAAGTGTGAAGGTGTGATCAAACCAGAAGATTATTTGGAATGAAGTGAAGTGTTTGTGTGCACTACAATGGATTGAATCAGGCAAAAGAGTTGTTGTTAAACAAATGATTCTTCATGTTTTTCCCTAATAGTTGTAGCATTAGAAACCCTTAACCTGGTGGATCCTAACAAGTCCTTTATTGAAAATCCTTTAACATGGTGGCACTCTAATTAGTGTTCTAAGTCCTCTGCAAGGCTATTGTTGGCAGTATAAAGCTCCTCAAAGAGCTAGAGGTAAATCCCTTGATTGGGTGACACTTAACACTATATTTGTAACTCCTAGCAAGGCTAAGCTTCTAACAAATTATACTTCATAAGAGTGCACAATTTGTGGGTTACATATATATATATATATATATATATATATATATATATATATATATATATATATATATATATATATATATATATATATATATATATATATATATATATATATATATATATATATATATATATATATATATATATATATATATATATATATATATATATATATATATATATATATATATATATTTATTTATTTATTTATTTATTTATTTTTAAACAAATGATTCTTCATGTTTTTCCCTAATAGTTGTAGGATTAGAAACCCTTAACCTGGTGGATCCTAACAAGTCCTTTATTGAAAATCCTTTAACATGGTGGCACTCTAATTAGTGTTCTAAGTCCTCTGCAAGGCTATTGTTGGCAGTATAAAACTCCTCAAAGAGCTAGAGGTAAATCCCTTGATTGGGTGACACTTAACACTATATTTGTAACTCCTAGCAAGGCTAAGCTTCTAACAAAGTATACTTCATAAGAGTGCACAATTTGTGGGTTATATATATATATATATATATATATATATATATATATATATATATATATATATATATATTTATTTATTTTTTTAATATTGGTGTGAGGTGTTACATTATTTTGTGGATTTGCTTATATTTCAATGCTTTCATTTGTTGTTATTAAGCTTATATTGTGATAATGGTTTAAGTGGTTGAAAAGTTGCATAATTGGTTGATTACTAATTCATCCCCCCTCTTAGTAATCTGATGCCTTAGGACTAATAACTATAACCGATAGATTTAAGTGATGGTTGTTGATTGTTAAGTATCAACCAACATATCAAAATTTTTTATAAGTGTGTAAGAATAACTGATTCACCCCACTCCCAGTTATTTTACATGTTCAACTCTTACACATATGAACAACCATTCAAATAATTGGTCAAAAGATGAGGTTGAAGAGTATGAATGACATGTGCATGGTTATGAGGGCTTGGACAACCATGTCATATGAATACAAGTTTAGGGATTTAGAGAATTCAAAATTGGGGAAAGAGTTGAGGGTAGTTATAGGAAATATTTGTTAATTGATCTTAAATCAATCCCCATATCAGGATTAGAAAAAATAAGGTGGATGAGATCTAAGGTTGATTTGATTTTAGTCAACCATTAGAATAAAGACACAAAATATAATTAATTGCATATAATTTGATCAACTACAAGATGAAAAAAAGATTAATTAAATAAATTATTTAATTGATCTTACAAGAGAATATAACATGTATTTTTATGCAGTTCAAAGAATTAAATTTAAAGATTTATTTAAGGCATTAATTTCTTTAGTGAGTTTTGGAATGCCAACATTTGTCTGTCCTTGATTTATGGTTCTATGACTTATATGAATAATATTATATTGAAGAGAAAAACACACATAAGAGAAGAAAAGGAGTAGTAACATGGTTCCCTAGAGATAGGGATGTTGATTGTTCGCCTATGACAATTTATCATGCTAATTGGCTTGAATTTTTGTTACCTTGTCAAATACATTTTCTTAGGAGGTCAATTAACAGGGGACTACAAGGGGGCAAAGCCCTTCTTGTGTAATCCAAGGGAAAAATCCATAAAAGGTGTATGGACCATAGCAAGGTAATTGGTGGTAATGCATTCAAAGCATAAAATTACTATTATTTTAGTATATAAACCAATCCTTGTAAATCACCAAAAAGAGCTTGATCAATAAGTGGCTATACAAAGTGAAATATCATTACAATGTAACTTGTTGTTTGTTGTCCATAATTAAAATAAAGTAGATGATTATATCTTTATAGTTGTAGCTCATATTAGGTCAATCACACTAAAGATGTTTTATCATGAATAATTTTATTTCCTCTTTTATTCAATATTATTTATTGTGTCAGTTCGTATAAAACCTAAGAATTATATCAAAGTCATGTATTTCAATCATTTATCAATTGAGTGTGAGCAATGGTGAAAGAAGTCAAGTTTCAAGCTGAGATTTTGAACAACCAAATTGTTAGCTATTGCCAAGACCCCAAAGTGAAATATGGAATATATATATATATATATATATATATATATATATATATATATATATATATATATATATATATATATATATATATATATATATATATATATATATATATATATATATATATATATATATATATATATATATATATATAACAAATATAAATACTTTAAATATAATTATATAACTAATTGCCTAAAATTTAATGAGTAAAAGATATTAACCAATATAAATTAATCCACATCAACTTAAATAAATTAAATAACAATAATCAACTATATTATTAAAAATATATAATATTGTCTAAACTATTGCTATCAACTATAGAAAGATAGAAATCAAACATTTCCACCACTACAATGATATCTTATACATCAAATATTAGAATATAACCAACCTTTAATAATTATGATTAATACTAGAATATTAGTTTAGGTCTATATACAAACTTGATTATAATCTCCTAAATGTTAATCCATGCTATATATAATGAGCAACAAAAGTCCATAAAATTATTAGGATTAACAAGTATTAATTGGTTAACAAAGTTATCAACAAAAATATAAAAATATAACAAAAGGACACGAATCATTGTTTAAGCCATACACCTAAGAGGCACTTCTTCATAGGGTGAGCATATAAATAGGAAAGGAAAGGGGTTTTTATAGTCCACGACACTAGCCATAGTTTTTGGGTTGACATATGGTGATAGTGATGTGGGACTACCTCATACTCCTTTTGGAGGAGGTACCTAATTGCACTACAAACAAGGCGTACATATCCTATCCCCCAATGGGATTTGAACTTGTGACCTCTCTTTCAAGAGTACAAGTTCTCCACCACTAGGCCTTAATGTGAAAAGTGGGAGAGATTAGAAAAAAAGAAAAAGAAAATTAAATAGGAAAAAGGGGGTTTAAGCAAAGGCTATCTCACGTGGAAGACAAGGATTAATAGATGGAAACAAAAATTAATAAATTAAGGCATCTTAAAAGCTATGTATAATTATCATGTTATTAATTTTTATTTTTTAATATCTTTAATAGTATGACTAAGAGGAATAAAGATAAGGACAAACATAAATAAAACAAACTTATTCTTTTTCATTAAATATAGAAGGATTCAAGTATAAATCAAAGGACAGTTGGAGGTATGAATGGTTCCTTTAATTTTTTTCACTCACACGCGCACACGCACACATGCACGTGCACGACCTTAAAGTGAAAAGGGGGAGAGAATAAAAAATAAGAAAAATGAAAATTAAACAGGAAAAAGGGGGTTTAAGAAAAGGCTATCTCACGTGAAGACAAGAACTAATAGATGGCAACAAAAATTTATAAATTAAGGCATCTTAAAAGCTATGTATAGTTATCAAGTTATTTATTTATTATTTTTTATATGTTTAATAGTATGATTAAGAGGAATAAAGATAAAGAAAAACATAAATAAAACAAACTTATTCTCTTTCATTAAATATATAGAAGGATTCAAGTATAAATCAAAGGACATTTGGAGTTATGAATGGTTCCTTTAATGTTTTTGTATTTCCACACACGCACACACAAAATTACAATCTAAAATGAATAAGATTAATATAAATATGATAAATTAAAATAGGCCATGATATATTTTATGTTAGTAAGTAATACATTTATTTTATATGGTAAATATGAAATAAATATACACATGAAATTTAAAAATGGAAAACACTTATATTATTTGTTTATAATAATTGACATTTTATGAAAGATCAATATGTTTCTTATGGTGAAGATTGTTCTTAAAGTTCTTTGGTGTCAGTATCAGAGATGGATGTACTTTCCATTTGTCTAACATGAAAGAGATGTAACTCAAAATCCTAATGCCAATGTCGAAGATGGGTGAAATGCTCATTTGGCTAACATAATGGAGGTGGAATACATACTCTTAAGTGTTAGGATTAGAGATGGGTGTAATTATCCATTTGGCTAACACTAAAGAGATGGATAATTAATGTCAGTATCAAAGATGAGAATAATTCCCATTTGGATGACACCATTTAAATGGATATAATCTCTATAATGTTGGTATGTGAAATTGATATAATCTCCATCTGACCAACATGCCTGAGATTAACATAATGGACAAAATATTTTGATGATGTCAACATATGTATATGTGAACCTTAAGGGATGCACTCTAAAGAAGACAGTTTAATAACCTAAGATTAGGAAACCCAATCTAGAGATGTCTTTAAGGTTGGGGTTAGGATAGAGGGTAAGATAATATATTTAGTCTTGTTATTGTTTAATTCTAATATTTATTTTATAAGTAATAATTGTCCCAAGATAACTCTAATAGCGAGGACATTACAACTATGAACAATGTGGATGTCTCTGACAATGTCAATAGATTTCAATATATCAAAAGAAACAATGGTAATCTTAATGTTGGCATTAGACGAACGTGTACAAACCTTAACTTCTAACAAGATATTTCTTATAAATGTTTTATTTATTTAAACCAATTAATAATTCTTTGGTGTTACACTCAAGGGCTTCATTTCATGCCACACCCTATACGAAATATTTTCTAAACTTTATCCAACCTAATTGTAGGCAATTAGTCTCGGGGAAGATGAATCATGCAAAATTGTTCGAAAGGATAACATTCAAATAAAATTTATAAATGAAAAAAAAAGTGGTTTCTAAAGGAGGTGAGTTGTGTTTTTGATTTGACAAATCTAATTTCAGCAGGACAACTAGGAAGTGAAGACAATTTGTAAGTCAAGAAAGGCTCAACAGTAATAGCAAAAGGAGAAAGGGTTTAGGACCTTGTAAATTTGGTTGGATAAGAGGAAAAGATTGACACATGAACATGTTTTCACTTTGTTTGGGAGTGCAATCAATTAGATGTATAAACAAGTTATGGTCATTTTGTTTAATATAGAAATAAAGGATGACAATCACTTGTACTTCTAAAGATGTTATCTAGTTTAAGAGTGTATTGTTGAACAAAAGCCATTATACAATTTATTTATGATGTTGATACTCCCTTTGCTCTAGCATCACATTTAACTTGTGGAAAATTGTCTCAATTTTCCTCCTAGTAATAAGATTGTAGAAAAAGAGTGGAAAATTCAAGTTATGCAAGAAACAAGTGTACGTTGTTTTACCAACAAAAGTATTCTAAATTGTTAAACATTGCTATTGTGTATGTTTCTTCAATGTTGACAATTGAAAAAACAAAGGTCAAATTGCTCCCCAGTCAAAATATATGGCCTCTATAATTTGTATAAGAAATGTATAAACATGTTTACAACATAGAAGAGTTGTACAAGAAATTATACTTGTCAATAATCTTATAATGCATGTTACAACATATCACAAGGCATCGATAATAGAAGATAATAAAACACCCAATTCAATTGCTAGTTTATAATAAAATTATGATAGGTGATAGGAATATGTTATTTTTAGCCTATGAACTCATTGCAATAAAAAATGATAGCCATTTTAAAGATGGTTCAGATTCATGATTTTCTAATTGTCATTTTACAATTTGATGTATTGCATCTCCAATATATAAGTACATTAGATGGAGTTAATGTATAAAATTTTGTAAATATTAACAAACCAACAAAATTCCTCAAAACCTTTAGTTGGTGATACTACCATAAAGACTTGCTTACAAATGTACTAAAATGCCTTATTTATTGGATAATATGTAGACTTGTTTTTTATAGGTTTTTTCTATTGAAAGAGTTTTCCATATGTACATGTGTTATGGTGTACTGTTTAATTTATTATTTTCCTCTTTAGTAATTGTTAAAACAAATACAATTTTGCAAAACATTTTCCTCAAAATTTGGTGTAAAAATAATTTTTGCAAAACCTTCTCTCCTTGTCTCATTTCATATTGATATACTATTATTGCTAATAAATCATTTTTATTGTGATTAATCTTTGATTTGTATATAGGTTTGTACCTTGTGACTAATATATTGGTTAAACGATTGAGTTTTTTGGGTGTTTAATATAATCTTTACATGTCTTTTGAAACTCTTTAGCTATTCATGAGAACCTATATTTACTTATAAAAAAAATTCATATTATGTAAAAACTAAAAATAAAGCAATAAACTTACCATTAAAAAAAGAAGAAGACCTCTTTACATATCTCCACAGAATAACTAGTTATCATGTAATAATTCCTATTATACTTTAAAACATGAAAAATATGCTCATTTGTAGAAATTCAATGTTTATGTTTATTGCAAATACATGCTCAAATTAAATGAACTAACTTAATGCACCAAGAATCATACATATATAAAATTTAATTTATGTTTCTAGCCTATTGTTCTTTAATAAAAGAAGATATTTTTAAAGGTTGAAATATTCAAAATTAATTATTGAACTGAAATTTTGTTAAAAGACATATACACAAATGCATGAAAAATAAGATACATTACAAAATATACTAGATCACAATTTATTTAGTCTCTTTCAAACAACTGTCACATGGATTGGGCCCATCCTTACATTTCGAACTATCATAGTTCTCACCAAAGTACTCTAAAAGTGCTTGTCTTCTACATTTTACCTGCATGAGCATTCCAATGTAAATTGTATAAGTAACCTAAAATGCAAAAATAAATAATTACTAAGTAATTATAAATTTTATTTATGATATTCTATTAATGAATTACATCATTTTCATCTATATTACAAGGACTACTAATAGTATTGGCTCTATTTCAAATTGAGGTTGTTTTATCTAGATATCATACATGGGCTTACACACACACACAAAATAAGTGCAGATTCCAAAACCACGATAAAATTAAAGATAAACCTTCAAACAAAAGAAATCTCAATGTCCCTATTAATGAGGTTTGGAGAATTGAGTTTAGTTAAAAAAGATCCCTAGCTGCATGGAAGCTTCCACAGCACAGATGGCATAAGTTAACTTTAATGGCGAATCCATAGACAACTTGATTGTATCCAGCACCGGTTGTATCATCAAAGATTGTCAAGGTCGAAAGGTCATGTGATGTGGAGTGCCAAAACATGAAGGTCATATGATGTGCAGTGTCAAAACCATTAATCATGAAATAAATAATGCAATAAAGTTCTACACACTCAGTCTTGAATCAAAACTATGTTTAAAATTAAACATTGTTTAATTGGAAATTGAAGGGGACAACAATTCTTATAAACATCCCCAAAAGCAATTCCATGTCAAATTTGAAGCTGCAGGTGCTAATCAAAACAACAATGGAATTAGTGAACAAACTTAAGGACCACGTAGCAAATCAGGTGAACCATGAGGCCGAAAAGGAGGAGTATATTCTACCCAACCTAGTTGATGACAAGGAGAACTTTATTGGAAGGACAATTAGAAGGATAGTAATGATTATTCCTATATCATTGTTTGCAGAGATCAACACTTTGCAACCCCATTTGATTTCAGCCAATTTACAAGGGCAGAAAATTGGACATAATGCAAATTGCAGCAGTATAAAGAAGCTGTGTTTGGTTATACTCACTCTTGCGGCTTCATTTTGGGACGACATGCATTGTTTTAGAGGCAGCGAACATAGATTGAGAGCTTGCATTTTGAAAGAAAGAGGTAAATTTTGCTTGGAGAGTGCATTCATAACTTGTTTCAGCTTTGATATTAAACATCCTCCATTTCCAGAGAGCTGCATCTAACTTTGAGGAATTTCAATGATCATATGAAATTAAGATTACCAGTTTCTTTTTAATTCTGCAAGAGTGTTTCAGTGTACCAGAATTGGTATTTGCATGCACTATGAATGCTTTGGTTATAAATGAAGGTTTGCATCCCCAACTGTCGGGTTTAATGCCTACGATTCTTGTTCAATGATTTCAAACTTCGTATATGTTGCCACTATGTTTTTTTTATAACAGCATTATGGAGTAATGATTCTCAATTAACCATGACAGCTATTTGATAAAATGCACGACATAAAAGTGAAGATTTAAAAGTGAAATGGCAAGGGATATTACAGTGGTTAAGGCATATTACAGATATTGCTGACCTGAGTTATTAGACAGAATGGAATTTCCAACCTCTGCTCTTCTTGCCCCATACAACTATTTTGAATGGAAGCCAAAGATTTTGCTTCAGCTCATAAGTAAAGGCTTGCATTTAATAGTCATGGCAATAGAGATTGAATCCAATTTAAAAGTTTAAAGGTCTAAAAACTTCAACCACATAGATGAAGCTTTTGGTCTTTTATGCTTATCCATGCCTCCAAAATTATTGTTTCATGCTTTGACATGAAAATTCTAAACTAGGTTTGGACTTTGTTGGAGGCTCTTTTTGGCAAGTGAGATGAGATGCGGGGTCACATCCTTGAAAATGAGCTCAACTCATTAGATCCAAGTAGTTTTGAGAATATTAAAGACTTCTTTGCAAAGTTCAAAGTTTTATTACTCTATTTGAAAGAATATGGAATTGATAATTCCACGTGTGAAAGGAAATTAACCCTTGCTATTTTGTCAAAACTTGGTCCACAATATGTTGTCTTTGTCTCTTCTTTTCACACAATCTGGCTTACAACAAGAGCAAGTTGGAAGATGCCCACTCATGGTGCTTTCATCGAGTCTCTGATAAATGAGCAGGATAAGCTCATAAAGATGGGTAATTTTAAAAGTTACAAAGCTCATGCTCTTGCTACGCATAAAAGTGAGAAGCAAAATTCAGAATGCAATCAGCGATTCAAGACAAATATAAAGTTGGGTGAGCCTTGTAGTTTGTGTTAAGGTGGGACATGCAGTCAAAATTCAGCCCCTGGGTCTTCTTCATTGTAGATAGGCCAGGTTCATGCTCCTACTGCATGGGCCTTGCCATCTTTTCCTCTTTAGTGACACCATGTCAGTGGACTTGTCATGCCTCTCTTTTCAACATTATGTAGGGGTTTCTATTGTTTGCATTGATACTCGGTTCTGCAATTAATCACTTTTATAGACATTTGACACCAGTATTTTCAATTAGCATTTTGTTTTTGCATAGTTGAGTAGTGTTGTTAGGGTCACTCGTAAAGATTCATGTGTCATCTGCATTCTTGATTGATAGATGTTTTGCCTTTTTTTGCCATCTATTTATTGTTTCGGGGCACCTATGAAGATTATTATCTTTTTTTAACTTTGACTCACAGATACTTTTCCTGTGTCGTCATTTGCTCATTGTTCAAGTAGTGTCGATGGGAGACTCGTGCAAATTGACCCTGATCTTCATCTTGGTTTCAGAGGAACTGCTTCATGTCAAAAAAGATTTTTTGTTGCATCTCTTGTAAATTTTGAGGGGGGCATTTCCCCCAATTGGGTTTTCCCTCTTTCCTCTCTCCTTTCATTTGTTTTCTTGATCTCCTCAACGTTAGAGGGGATGTTACTATAATTTTTCACTCCAGTTGCCGTTAACATGCAAAGCATTCATATTTAGCTTCCTTTAATGTGCAAAGCTTTCAAACTCAGTCATTATCAGCATACATCAGTTCGCTCCTTAAATGGAGGATTTGGGAACAGTAGATTTTCTTGTCGTTTCCGTAGGTTTATGTCACATGCATTCTCTATGTAAGGCTGACTAAAGAGTACACCTTGTTTTCTCCACCTCTTCAAAAATTGCATGCATTTATTACATAATTTTTGTTTCTATTGATATAAATTCATTGTAATTTACATATTATGAGTGTGATCAATATAGAATTTTATCAGCTCAGTTTTTCTTGTTCAATTCTGCAAGCTTTGCTTCTTTTTCCCTAGCTATATCTATGTGGTTATAGCTACAAAATTTATAACCTACACACTATAGATATTTCTTTTTTATTAACAAACAAATAGGTCTTCATCATGTTAGATTTTAGCCTAGAAATCAAATAAACAAGAATAATGAACAACTAGAAAAGATGCAAGAGACACAGAAATATCCTGCATAAACCCTTGGAGAATGAAGGGAAAAACCCACCCACACACAACAAAAGATCATTCTATTGATAATGAAATTGAGTACAATGTCCTTTGCTTGGTGCGATATATATAACAAGAGAAGAGACTCTTCATATTACAACCGAAGGTCTCTTCAATTTCCTAAAACATAATTTTTTATTTCCAAATACAACGCTTCGTATTTCCATGCCTCAACACATGTCAAGTGACACCAATTTAATCATAAGTGTCGTCTTCATCTGAAGATGACTATAACAATAATAATGTTCATATTTTTAGAAAAAAAGCTCTATCGCAATTGTTGCCAATTTGGCTAGGTAGATAGTTTGGAGTTGTCATTTATGGCAACATATTACTTGTATGAAGTCAACATATTATGGAAATACAATTTTGGGTTGAAGACTTGGAAAATTGTCTAAGCATCACAGAGTTTATCTATCAGCACAGACAAAGTTTTGGTTGGCACAGTTCACACATAAAGTTTAAGCATGTGCGTAGTTTACTAGGTGATAGTATAGTGTCAGGATTCTATACCCAAGTGCGTGAGTCATTATGAGCAGTACGAACATAGTTATTAATGATTTAGTGGTTACAGGTATACACAGGCAGAACATGACAGAGTTAAGAGAAGAGGTATTTTATGTTAAGGAATTGTTTTGTTTAGCGATGCAATTACTTAACCAATTAGGGACGATGTCCTAGATGTTAACCCTAAGTGAGCAAAGGTCAATTTTGCATTTTGAGACACATCTGAAAGCATTTAGAACGACTAAACAAAATAATATGGTATAAAGGACAAAACTTTGGATGCGAAGTTTTCTAATGCTTTTGTGATGTCTATGACATTGTTATTCTATTGTTTTGTGATGTGAATTTGATGTTGAGAGCAGCAAGAGGCAATATATGCACACATAGTATAGTGAGCTACAAAGGTCAAATCAGATATTGAAGATATCAACATTGGCAAGAGGCTTTCGTATCTATACATTTTGTGTACTAAACTTTATTGTATATTGTATGTTTGGGCAATGGGCACATGTTGCATAAATTTTGTAATTGTAATAGCAACTCCTAAAAGGTTGAGGCTTTTAACAAGGCCTAGTCCTCTAACAAGGACAAAGGCACTATATGGATGTACTAGACTCCTAACAAGGTCACTATATTACACAAAATACTTTTGATTAGTGGAACATTTTGTGGTTACCATCTCCAATAGCGTTATCACTCGATCAAGGTTTCCCTAGTTAACAAATCATAGTGTTATGATTTGTATTGATTTACTGTTATGTTTACTTTTCAGAATATTCACATGTGCATGTTTTAAGATTATAAAAGATATCCACAGTTGGGAAAAAGTTTGTTAAACACCATATCAAAGAGTTTGAAATTAAAAGTGAAATATGTTAGGGCAAGTTTATGGTGATGAAAAGAGAAGGGTTTTGTAGATCTCTATATATTTAATTTAAGGTAAAAGAATTGTGTTGATCATGGTGTGGTCGTAAGCGTGAAGGTGTGATCAAACCAAAAGATTGTTGGGAATGAAGTGAAGTGTTTGTGTACGCTACATAGGATCTAATTGGGCAAAAGATGTGTTGTTCAACAAATCATTTTACTTGCTCCCTAACAGTTGTGGTAGTAGAATCCCTTAACCAGGTGGATCCTAACAAGTCCTTTATTGCAAATCCTTTACCATGGTGGCACTTTAATTAGTGTTCTAGAATCCCTTAACTAGGTGGACCCTAATAGGTCCTTTATTGCAAATCTTTTACCATGGTGGCACTTTAATTAGTGTTCTATGTCCTTTAACAAGGCTACTCTTGACAATGTGAAGCTCCTCAAAGGGTTAGAGGTAAATCACTTGATCAGGTGGCACTTAACACTGTCTTTGTAACTCCTAACAAGGTTAAGCTCCTAACAAAGCATACTTCATAAGAGTGCACAATTTGTGGGTACTAATTCCCACTATGGTTTTCACCCAAGATGGTTTTCCACCATACCAAAATATCGATGTCAAGTGTTGCATTATTTTGTGGATCTGCTTATATTGTGATAAGGGTTTGAGTGGTTGAAAAATTTCTTAATTGGTTGATTACTAATTCATCCCCCCTCTCAGTAATCTGATGCCTTAGGACTAAAAACTATAACCCATATATCTTAAGTGATGGTTAATGATTGTTAAGTATCAACCAACAGATCAAAAGTTTTTATAAGTGTGTAAGAATAACATATCGAAAGTTTTTATAAGTGTGTAAGGATAACTAATTCACACCACTCCCGGTTATTCAACATGTTCAACACTTACACATATGAACAACCATTCAAATAATTGGTCAAAGGATGAGGTTGAAGAGTGTGAATGACATGTGCATGCAAGCATTTATGAGGGCTTGGATGACAATGTCTTATGAATACAAATTTGGGGATTTAGAGAATTCAAAATTAGAGAAAGAGTTGATGGTAGTTATAAGAAATATTCGTTAATTAATCTCAAATCAATCCCTAAATTAGGATTAGAAAAAATAAGGTGGATGGGATCTAAGGTTGATTTGATTTTAGCCAACCATTAGAATAAATACAAAGAATATAATTAATTGCATATAACTTGATCAACTATGAGATGATAGAAATATTAACTAAATAAATAATTTAATTAATCTTACAAGGGAATATAACATGTATTTTTATGGAGTTAAAAGAAATAAATTTAAAGTATTTATTTGAAGGCATTAATTTCATTAGTCAATTTTGGGACGCCTATATTTGTCCATCCTTGATTTATGGCACTATGACTTGTATGAATAATTTTATATTGAAGAACAAAACACACAAAATAAGAAAACAACTACTAACATGGTTCCCTAGAGATAGGATGTTGATTATTGGCCTCGACAATTTATCATCCAAATTGGCTTGAATTTTTATTACTTTGTTAGACAAATTTTTTTAGGAGGTCAATCAACAAGGGACTACATGGGGGCAAAGCCCTTCTTGTGTATTCGAAGGGCAAAGTCCATAATAGGGGTATGGGGGTAATGCCCTTAGCGAGGTTATTGGCGGTGATGTGTCCAAAGCATAAAATTGCCCATTATTTAATAAAGGAATCAACTATTATTTTAGTATGTAAACCAACCCTTGTAAATCACCAAAAAGGGCTTGATCAATAAGCAATTATACAATGTGAAAGATCATTACAATGTAATTTGTTGTTTGTTATCCATAATAAAAATAAAGTGGATGATAATATCTTTAAGGTTGTAGTTTGTATTAGGTGAATTGCGCTAAAGTTGTTTTATCATGAATAATTGTATTCCTCTTTTATTCAATATTATATTTAATATCATTTATTGTGTTGGTTCATATAAAACCTAAGAATTGTATCATAGTCATGTATTTCAATCATTTATCAATTGAGTGTGCGCAATGGTGAAAGAATTCAAGATTAAAGTTGGAAATTTGAACAATCAAAATTGTTAGCTATGAACAATGTGGACGGGTCTGATAATTTTAATAGTTTACAATATATCAAAAGAAACAATGCTAAGCTTAATGTTGCCATTAGACGAACGTGTAAAAACTTCAACTTCTAACAAGGTATTTCCTATAAATGTTTTATTTAGTTAAACCAATTAATGATTCTTAGGTGTTACACTCAAGGGGCTTCATTTCATGCCCACACTTTGTAAGAAATATTTTCTAAACTTCATCCAATGTTATTGTAGGCAAGTTAGTTTGGGTGAAGATGAACCATGCCAAATTGCTGGAAAGGATAAGATACAAATAAAATTTATAAATGAAAAAAAGTGGTTGCTAAAAGAGGTAAGGCGTGTTCTTGATTTGACAAATCTAATTTCAAGAGGACAACTACAAAGTGAAGACAATTTGTAAGTCATGACAGGCTCATTGGTAATAGCAAAAGGAGAAAGCGTTTAGGACCATGTAAGTTTGGTTGGATAAGAGTAAAATATTGACCCATGAATATGACCTAGATACGAAAACAATGTGATAGCATGTCAAATTTCTAAAAGCATGGGACATACAACAAGATTTTGTAGAATGAACAACATGATAATGCCAAACAACATCAGAAAACCAAACATTAGAAGGAATGTGAACAACGTCAAGAGGAATGAGAATAGCAGTAACAATCAGAAAGAAAATGTTAAAGAACATGTAGAAAACTTCAATGAAACATTTCTTAAAGCAAAGACACTAGCAAGATCACAAACTTGGGTAGAAAAGAAGTCAAGTGAAACACCTAAAAATAAGTTGAAATCAGTAATAGTTGCAAACCAACCTTTACCAATCTAAGCAATTATAAGGGAGATGACATCGGAAAATTGTTTGAACCCTTAGAGGGTGAATTAAGGTTTGCACAATTAATATGAGGTAGATGTGGATGCAAGGAAGCTATACCTAAGTGTGCATGAGATTATAATTTCACATGTGATTGCGCAAAAAGAAACAAGTTCTCTAGTTAATAATAACAACTTTTTGAGATATGTGTACTTGCACAGTTAATGCATAAGTAAATTGAAGTAGATTTGAAGGTTGGAATTGATTGTTTTAACACCATTTGATCGAGTCAAGAATTAAGGAGCAATTGATGGTGAATTAAAAGCAATTTACCATTTGAGAGATTTGTCAAGGCAATCAACCATGAATTGATCCGAAGCTCTAAAATCAATTAAAGGTATTTACGATCTAACATAGTTAATTTGTGAAGGTTAAGTGTTTGAACATTGAAATGGAAGAATCAATGATTCATAATGTTGAGGACATCCCAAGACCTAAGATTAAGTGAAGCCCTACTCCACCATTAGAGGATGACCCTGCAACCGCATTTTTGCAAACCCAAGATGAAGTGTTGTATTTGGAAGACATTGGAAGTTAAACACAATGCAAATTTGAGACAATAGATGAACAAAACATTCTTGATGAACTTGAGAAAATCTACAAACAAGATATGTCATTCGAGGATTGATATGAACACCTAGGTCAAAATGATGTAGTGAAATATATGTTTTACCACGAATTTGACAATGACGGCTGGACAATGATAATTCTAAGAATTCATGATGAAAAGTTTTGGATAGGAACTGGTTTGAGCAATGAAGGATCTATCGCACTGAATGAGAAAAATGTCAAGATAATTGTGATTGAGAACACTATGTCAATTTACAATGGAAGAGGCATAGTCATAAGCAAGATAAAGCAGGACGATTTAAGATTTGTGAGCAAGATTAGTCCATCTAAGTTATGTTCTAGTTCTAAGGATGATGAACTAGAAGTTGGATTTGTTCATGCAACACACAAACTATGTGTTGAGAGAAACAAGGTTAACTTGTGTGAGATTCTGAGAATTCAGTTGATAGATAATTTGGAAAGAATTAAGAAGACAGGGAATGGACAAGTTAGATTCCAATCTTTGATCACTTACATGTTTTCTCATCTGTTGAAGAGATTTTTATCCATGCCCCTTGCTGATTGGAACAATAACAAATGCACTATGGACAAGATCACAGACTTGTATAGAAGCATCCTATTGATAAAATTGAGAGCAGTGCAGCAGTTGTAAAAACATTTCAGACGAAGATGAAGCAAAGATTCAGAATTCCACCCACTTTGTGAGAAAGTATAAAGATGGGATATGCTTTATGGTTGATAGAGATTTGACCCACATAGAAGCAATCACACCTAGAGTTTATGTTGACCCTCTTACCTATGAGGTATAAGAAAAATCCACTGAAGGTTATGTGCAAGCACTTCTTAAATCAAATTTAGACCTTGATAGTGTAAGATTTGGAACTTGTGAGGAGAATATGCAGGTGCCTTATCAAGCTAAGGTTGAGAAGTCTGCTAGAAAGAAAGTAGACAATACAATGAAAAAATTTATGGCAGAAGCACAAATGCCTTCGTAAGAATTTTCAGCATTATAATAGACAATATCTGGTTTGAGGCAAATTGGACAAGTAGATATTTGTTTGTTCAACCTTTATTAGTTGAAGGTCCAAGCTCTGCACCTGCACCCCAACATACTTCAGCACCTGCGGCAGCCATGGATCAGCCGAGGAAGAAGAAGATGTCAGTACAGTCAAAGTTCAACCATCGACATCTTAAGGCACAAGAAGATCCTTGAGGTTGGTAGAAGTAAAGCAAGAATCAGCAAAAGCATCCAAGTCCAAGAGAGTGAAGGAAATGGCAACTGGACCAAGTAAAAGACAGAAAGTAGTTGTTTCTTATGAAGGCAAGAAGAAGATGAGAGGACAAGCTGCTACTCCAGAGAAACAACAACCACAACAAGAAGAAGAAAGCAGCCAAAAGACAGCTACTTGGAAGCTTAGGATTGAGAACCTTAATGACCTTATATTGAATGAAGAAAATCTTAAGAAGTTGAAGCAATTCTATGACAGGTATCCCATCTATAAGAAGAGAAATTTGGATGCAACAGTGATTCAGTATATGATAAAATTTAATAAATCACTTCTTACTATTCATGGTGAGCTACCTAAAGAGCAATATGACATACTGAATGAAGAAAGGTTAAGGTCAAAGAAAGAAGAAGAGACATTGAGAGAGGAAATAGTAAGAAAATTCTAAAAGTAATGCACAAATGGAAAGAGAAGGCATGTGCTAAATTCCCATGTGCAAGACAAGATGAGAGTAATAAGGATTATGGGAGGACAAAGAGAAGAAGTTCTTAAGGAAACTGAACAGCTTATTGACCTACTTCTTAGTGAACCAGTTAGAAGAGCCTATATTTATGAGGCAGAAAAATAAGAGGCATCAGTAATAGAATCATTTGCAGCAGTGTCAAGCATTCCTATGGCTACAAAGATTGGTCAGAAAGAGGAAGTAAGCACAGTGTTAGGGGGAGCAGCGGAATCGTCAGCCCCTACCACTTCAACAGCAACACAAGATATTGAGATGAAAGATGTAGAAGGCAGCAAAGCAACAGAGATGACATCATATTATTGTCGATACATCAAAAGATCCTTTTAAGGATTATGGCCCTAGTGTTCACAATCTGGTAAGTTATACAAGTTCCGATGAAGAAGAAAGGAATGAAGAAAAAGAAAAGAAAGATGAATGAGAAGAAAAGAGGAATGAGAAGGAGGATCTGGCCACATTAACAAATCAACTTAAAAATGTTGATAAGAAGTTCCAAGCTAGTTGGAAGATAAGTACTCGTGAAACATCTTTATGTGTACCAAAACTGAAGCACACAGAGATAGAGAAGGAATTAGCCATCAGGCAACAATTGGATGAACCAAAACAACAGAGGGACAATACAAATGATGGGTTGGCACCTCAACCTTTGGAGCAAAAAATTGATGGCCAGTTGATCACTCCAGTCAAGGACACAGATAGAGACACAATTAGTTCCTCAAAGTCACCCTTGGAGACCTTAATTGCAAACATGATGAGTGGAACACCACTGGAAGCAACAGAAGACCCTGAAATAGAAATGCTCAGTAAATTATCAGCACTAGCCACCAACAAAATAATAGAAAAGAGAAAAGGAATAAAAGGGACTCAAGAAATTCTTGAGAAGATGACACGGAAATTATAAAGTCTGATGAACATTCAGATTTATGAGAGCAATCTATAGAGAAAGGCAGCTAAAGTTTTGGAAGAATTTGATAATTATTGCAAAACATTAGTAAAAGTAGCTACAGTCAAGGCTCACGCCGAGCATGATGCAAACATGTTTAGAAAGATATGCCAAAATGTCAAAAATGACTTGGCTAATTTAGACGCTTCCATTAAAGAATTAAGAAGATGTGTGCATGAAGGAAAAGAACTTTATGAGAAATGTACTTTGTCACATAACATTCAGACCTTCATCACCAAGATCAGAGAAAAGGAAAATGAGCTAAAAGATGTGGTAAAGGAAATAAAGAATGCAGATGCTCAAGTGATTAACTTGGAACAAAGAATCAGCAAACTATGGAATGACCTCAGATTGTTGGAAGAATCTAAGCCTAAGGAGTAGATACTGCAAATATTTTTTTTGTTGAGAGAACATCTGACATTAAAGATAGATACAGTTCAGAAACGATTGGATGATTGCTTGAAGGCAAAAACATCATATGAAAATTTTACTTATCCAGACTTCCAAGCAACAAAGTGGCATCATATGGATTGCGTGCACTTCTAACAGTATCAGATTCAGAGAAAGGAGCATGGAATGAAAGTCTAATCAGCCTGAAGAACAGTCTTGCTGATTGCATCTCATTGTTGAACAATTCATCAACATGAAGAAAAGAAAGGTAGAAACCAAATTTGTAACTTGAATATAGTTTTTGACTCACCTTTGTCATTGATGTCAAAGGGAGAGTAAGGGTAAAGAAAATTGTATATGTAAAAGGAGATATAAGGTGAAGGGAGAGTAATATTGTAATTAGGAGATATCAGGATGTAAAGATGGTACAAATAGAAAATGATGCAAATTTTGAAATTTTGTAATGGCCATGTGTAATGATCCCATCTTTTGGCCTTCACATTCTCCAAAGTCTAAGTGGAGGATAAGAAAAAATTAGGGCCAAAATGAAGTTGATTTACTCAATTTCAGGCATACTTACTATTTTTAGTAAGTCGGTAGGACACAGTGCAAGTCAATTTTGGTGATTGGATTAGATACTCCTCGGTGAGAGCTTTCCGATGAGCTATCACTCGCATTATTCAGAGTCCGATTGCTAATACATTTTAATGCCTAAAGTTTTATTAAAGTAACGTCTAATTTAATTGTAAAATATTAAAGTGTTACTTTAATATTTATTTTATGGTGATGTGTACCCAAGGGAGACATAAGGGGTATTTTAATATATGTTTTATATATTACACATCTTTTATCCCACATTGCCCATATGAGTTGAGCGGACCCTTGGAAATAGAATAAAAGGAAGCATATGTGGCTTCATTAGGCAGGTTGAATATGAGAAGAAATTGGTGTGTGAGTTGCAGCTCCGTTCTTGGCATTTGAGGACGTTTATCCTCTCTTGTAACATTCTAGACGTCATTCCCTTAGGGTTTGACCTTTGGAATTCTTTGTTATTAGCTTCATTATCAGGCAGTTTAGTTGCATTTCCGGCTATAGGCAAATTTGGTATTTTGCTCATATCTTCTTCACTACTTGTCCAACGCTTATGCCGCTTGGAGGGAATGGTATTATGAAGGTAGTGGACTGATTGAAGGACAAAGTATTGTAGCAGCAAGTTCGTAAGCATAGGCTGGAGTATTATGTCAATACTGCTGAAGTAATTAGTGAGTTGATAAATCTGCTATGTATTTGGTTTTATGAATTCTGAAAATAACATTTTATTAGCAGCAGTTCATTTCCACTTTGCATACTATTGTAGTTTCTTTCTTGTTTATGTTGTATGATACCAATTCCATGCACGAAACACAACAAACAATAAATGTTTGATTTCTGGAGTTATAAGGGGTTTAAAACATTAAACGGAGAAATAAGAAGTTGAATGCAAACTGTTTGACATAATTCCTTTCAGCAATTTGGTTTAGTTTTTTGGGACATCCAGGGGTGCCCATTACAGTGGTATCAGAGCTATAAGTCCTGCCATCCTATGGAGATCATATTGATAGCTAGATAAAGATGTATATTAGTCCAGATCAAGATGTGATGTTCAGACAGTTATTGGGTACATTAGAGAAGGGGCAACATATGCAACAGGAGCAGAATAGGCGAATGGATATGATGTTGCAGCTTATGGCTAGACAGATGGGCATCAACATTGATGATTTGTATGTTGCTCCAGAGCAGAAGGTAGTCGATTTCTCAGGTGGGATCGTGTCATGTCCCCTTTTCAAATAATTAAAAAATAATAATCTTTGCTAAGGCAGGCAGGCCCAAGAAAGTGAAGTTTCGGAAAAAGGGGGTTAATCTTTGGAAACCGTTGGACTAATAAATGAAAATTATTATTAAAATATGTTTCATTAACCTCTCTTGGACGTGAGTTACAGTTATGCCCTCTTTTAAGGGGTTTGGAGGCATTTTGGGCTGAGAAGAGAACTTGATTTTTGCTCATTTTTTGTTATTCTTCAGAGGCTGCCAAACCTGTGGAGGAGACCCAAGAACAGGAGTTTGCAGGTTTCCAGGGAGACCCAAGAACGGGAGTTTGCAGGTTTCCAAGAAGGCTAAGGACGGGAGTTTGAAGCCACTCCATGTGCATGCTCATACAGAGTTTGCCTTTGTGCTGAATAGTGCAGATTTGTGGGTTTTCGGGTGTGTTTTTGGTATGAGTTTGGTGTTTACAGTTGAGTGTTTCATATCAGTTTGAGTTGCTGCTGTATTTCAGACTTTAAGATGTTAAAATAGAGCTGAATATATGTATTGGGTCGTGATTAAACTTCTGAGATAGTTTATGAGTGTTTTTGTGGTGTTTCCGGGCATTGTGTGTTAATTTCGGGAGCCCAATTGAGCATAGTTTTTGTTCTACATTTGAGAACTGTTGTGTAAAGGCTATATGGATCTGGAAATGTCATTTTGTAGGCTGTTATGCTGCTGAAATTTCTGTAAAAATGTCCACTTTCAGATTTATTAAGAATAGGTGAAGTTTTGAAGCTTTTGGCACTATTTCTAGCATACCCGATTTGGGGTTTCTTGAGAAATTTGGTGGATCTTTGTGATATTATTTGTTTGATCTTAAAGATCTGATTAGAGGTTGGAAATCTCATACAAAATCAGAAAAGGGACATTTCAGTGGTATCAGAGCCATGATCTTGCCAGCCTAAGGGTTTGTAGAAGTTTGCAGGTCAGTTTTGACAACTACCCAGATCTTGCATTTCAGTTTTGAGAACTACCCAAATCTTGCATATCATAATTTATGATTGCATGTTGCTTCTAATCAGCTGCATGTCAAAATTTATGGTTGCATGCTACTTCTAATCATTTTCATGTTAGTTCTTGGTGAATTTGGTGGTTGTAGAAGTTTGCATTTCAGTTCTGACAAGTACCCAAATCTTGCATGTCAGTTTTGACAACTACCCAGATCTTGCATGTCATAATTTGGTGGTTGCATGTTGCTTCTAATTAGTTGCATGTCAAAATCTATGGTTTCATGCTACTTCTAATCATTTGCATGTTAGTTCTTGGTGAATTTGGTGGTTGTAGAAGTTTGCATGTCAGTTTTGACAACTACCCAAATCTTGCATGTCAGTTTTGACAACTACCCAGATCTTGCATGTCATAATTTGGTGGTTGCATGTTGCTTCTAATCAGTTGCATGTCCAAATCTATGGTTGCATGCTACTTCTAATCATTTGCATGTTAGTTCTTGGTGTTTGAAGAAGTTATATCCTATTGGGGTTACACTCTACTTTATCCAGAATGGACAGGTATAGTACAGAGTCTCAGAGGAAACGATCTTGGACAATTGATAGCCAGAGTCAAAATAGTAGAAAGGATGGTTATTTAGACATTCGAGATAAACTTATGAAAATAAGCCATGACATGTCTAAACAGTTGGTTGAGCACCACCGTATAATGAATGACATGTTATCTAACCCAGCTAAGGTGGATAAGTTGACTAGATTTCTATTTGGCAGATTTTCTCACAGGACAGATGACACAATTCCTAAGAACTTGCATGAGGATTTTGAGAAACTAGTTGATAGCCAGGTAGAGGTCTCAGATTCTACTTTGCCATAGGAGGTGGTGGGAAAGGATATTACACATATTGATAGTAATGGTCAACTTGATACTCAAATTGAGACAATTGTTTACAGGTCGTCAAAGGGTGATGCCACAGGTATTCAGGATGGTATAGTTACAATAGGCAGTGATTACAGTGTAGTGGGTTCAGATGATGATTATGAGGATGTTGTTGTGCAGGATGGTGAGATACCTGGTAGAGATGAGCAGACATTGAGCATTCATGACTTTGCTGAGAAAGAACACCAGGCACAGTTAGATGCTTCATCACATGAGGTTGAGGCTGGTAGTACTTCACATGATTTGTCCAGCCAGCTGAAGGTGAACAAAGATAGTATTGTGACTTCATTATCTCATCATGACAGGTATGTGGAGTTAGTTGGTATTGGTCATATTACTCAAGTGAGGAGTTTGCTTGAGTTACCAGTTGATTCTAGTTTACGGATATGGACTCGAGATTGTTATATTGGCGTTTGGGATTCAGTTGACTGGAGATCTTTAACACTTTTTCGTAGCAGTGTTTGTTTGGGTGCTATCATGGATTTGATTACCAGATTACACGGTGTTGTCTTTTCTTGTGCTAGTATCTTGTCTGATGTTGGTATTAGTTTTTATACACTGATGTTGGGCTTTGTTCATATATCCAGTCGACCATACTTGTTGGAATGTGTTGATGATATTTCATATTTGGCAGTGTGTATAGATGAGTCCCAGGATCATATTGGCATTGATGACATTCAGGAGGATGCAGTGGGAAATTTTGAAGACTTAGTTTCCTTGGGTACAGAGGAGTTGGACAGTAGTGCTAATGTTTTTGATACTTCGTATGTTGATATGAGCTTTAGATTTGATTCACAGGATATGGATGGTAATACTCTAGAGACTAGTAACTTTGAGGATACTCCTTTAGACAGTGCATCAGAGGAGGGTTGTAGCAGACAGTTAAGCCAATGCCATCATGTGTCTAATCAGTTGAGAGTTAGTGACCGAGACATTGCTATCACTTGCCAGCATTTCGATGCTGCTCGTCAGTTGTTAGCAGTTTATGGATGGGGTTCTCCTACTAGTGATGAGCAGGAAGGCAGTTATCTTTCCTTGACAGAGATCCACTCTTTATGGGAGGCTATTCGGATTTTGAGACAGAATTATATGCAATTGGTAGCTGACAAAGATTATCTTATGGAGTGGGGCAGTACAGCATATGATGCATTGTTGGCCAAGGAAGATGAGGGGAGTGAGCTTACTGAGCAGCTTGAGGTGACTTCTGAGATTCTTGAGAGTACACAGTTGGCTTTCAAGGAGTCACAGTTTCATTTGGCTAAGGTGACCATGGAGTTAGAGCGACTACAGTCTTCACTTGATTCTATACAGTCACAAGCTGTGGTGTTTGGTGATCCGAGGATGTCCATGGCCGAGATTGTCAGAGACAGTGGAGATGGGGATGCATCCATTCTTGATACTAACATTGGAATATCAGGTTCATTCCCACTAGAGTTAGGTTCAGTTGAGTTGGGTGTTGTAGCAGATTGTTGTATGCCTGACATGGTGGTGGCCTCTAGTATTGATGGCACAGAGACTAGAGATGTATCAAAGATCATGTGTGATGTTGGTGAGTCGGCAGTTGGCATGGTTCCTACTAGTAACACTACTCCCTTGGTGATATCTTCAGAGGTAGTAGTTAGTTCCAACATGGTTAATGATCAATTGCAGTTAGTTTCATCTGGATTACAGTCTGAGCCACTGACTGAGATTGGTGCATTCTATCGGCATTACACTGTGAGGTATGCTCATCAATTTACCTTTGATGACCATGTTGATGAGATAATGATACAGAGATGTACTTTGGTTCCTAGTGCTTATCATCAGTTATGGGACAATTTGATGCCTCAAGATGAGAGTTGTGATGGGCATGACATGGCGATAGGTTCTACAGTTGACAGCTTGATAATACATGACTTAGAGCAGGAGTTTCAGAGTGATGCTTCAGCGGGTGTTGTTATTGATTCTACTCCTTTGGCTATGACATCTCCTGACTTAGCTGGTGATCAGTCACAGTGGGTTGTATCACTTGTTCATGGTGAGTTGTTGACTAAGGTTGGTTTTTTTTATCAACATTATATTGCAAGGTATGTACATCAGTTAGCATTTGATCCTTGTGTTGAGGAGTTGATGGCAGGAAAATTTGGTTTGGGTTCCAATTTTTGCTATTTATCTTGTGATGGCTTTTCACCATCAGGGGTGCATGGTAGTTATGGTTATGAGATAGTGGCCGGTGATTTGCAAAGTTGTGTTGACTGCAGGAGTTGTACAGTGTGTGGATTCTCCATACTTGGTACAGTTTCATTCGAGAGCATTCACCATTGTTGCAAAGTTGGATTGTGCATTCCGTATAGGCCAGTGGGATGCGTTGATGGTATTTACTGTGTTGGTAGTTTGATTTGTCCACTTTGCTTGGGTTCTGATGTTCTAAGAGTTTGTGCCTCATGGGTTTTTGATTGTGGTAGTGGTGATTTCGAAGTTTGGTTGAGCTATAATTGTCAGTTTGATTATGGATTCCTCTTGGTCATATTGCAGAGGATATTGCAGGAGCCTGTGTTAATTGGTAGTAGTATAGTTCATGACTACATTTGGGATCCAGGTGGATTGATTGGTTTATTGTTCAACCATTGCTTGAGGACAAGCAATGTTTGGGAGGGGAGGACTTGTCATGTCCCCTTTTCAAATAATTAAAAAATAATAATCTTTGCTAAGGCAGGCAGGCCCAAGAAAGTGAAGTTTCGGAAAAAGGGGGTTAATCTTTGGAAACCGTTGGACTAATAAATGAAAATTATTATTAAAATATGTTTCATTAACCTCTCTTGGACGTGAGTTACAGTTATGCCCTCTTTTAAGGGGTTTGGAGGCATTTTGGGCTGAGAAGAGAACTTGATTTTTGCTCATTCTTTGTTATTCTTCAGAGGCTGCCAAACCTGTGCAGAAGGAGACCCAAGAACGGGAGTTTGCAGGTTTCCAGGGAGACCCAAGAACGGGAGTTTGCAGGTTTCCAAGAAGGCTAAGGACGGGAGTTTGAAGCCATTCCATGTGCATGCTCATACAGAGTTTGCCTTTGTGCTGAATAGTGCAGATTTGTGGGTTTTCGGGTGTGTTTTTGGTATGAGTTTGGTGTTTACAGTTGAGTGTTTCATATCAGTTTGAGTTGCTGCTGTATTTCAGACTTTAAGATGTTAAAATAGAGCTGAATATATGTATTGGGTCGTGATTAAACTTCTGAGATAGTTTATGAGTGTTTTTGTGGTGTTTCCGGGCATTGTGTGTTAATTTCGGAAGCCCGATTGAGCATAGTTTTTGTTCTACATTTGAGAACTGTTGTGTAAAGGCTATATGGATCTGAAAATGTCATTTTGTAGGCTGTTATGCTGCTGAAATTTCTGTAAAAATGTTCACTTTCAGATTTATTAAGAATAGGTGAAGTTTTGAAGCTTTTGGCACTATTTCTGGCATACCCGATTTGGGGTTTCTTGAGAAATTTGGTGGATCTTTGTGATATTAGTTGTTTGATCTTAAAGATCTGATTAGAGGTTGGAAATCTCATACAAAATCAGAAAAGGGACATTTCAGATCGAGACACGTATAGAGCCAGCCAGCTATGATGTTGGTGATGTGGGCATTTCGGCAGAGTCAGTAGAGACATGCGTGCGAAGTCAGGAGACCACATATGAAGCCTTGTCAGGGGATGATGACGTAGCAATAGTAGAATTAGGAGAATGCGAGGAGACTATCATATTAGCAGCCACTTCTATGTCAGTTGAAGCATCCAATGAGGAATTTAATGGTATAAATGCAGTGGTTGATGTATTTTCTAATAAAGCCACACATGTTAATGATTATGAGTTTTCATCAACTACAAATTCAGTTCAGTTTTCTGTTGCAGCAGTTAATGTTGTTCCTATGTCCATATATTTCGATGCAGCAACACCTATTGTTGATACAGTTAGCATGAGTACATATGGTTCACCTACAACTACATCTTTTTCAATGCATGATGGTGATAATATGCATTCCAGTCCAATATATATTATGTGGATGGATAAAGGGAAGAAGACGTTTCATAGATCTTCTATGTAGTTGCCTTATGGTGACATTCTGACTTCATCAGCACAAGTTTTGAATGCTAGGCTACAGGGGTTGGTCCTGAGGATGCGGATTTGCAGTTGGTTTAACTTCCATATGGATATCACCTATTGGGATCTAGGTGGAGGTTGGAGTTCATTATGTTACTTAATTGCTTGAGGACAAGCAATTTCAAGGAGGGCGGATTTGTAATGATCCCATCTTTTGGCCTTCACATTCTCCAAAGTCTAAGTGGAGGATAAGAAAAAATTAGGGCCAAAATGAAGTTGATTTACTCAATTTCAGGCATACTTACTATTTTTAGTAAGTCGGTAGGACACAGTGCAGGTCAATTTTGGTGATTGGATTCGATACTCCTCGATGAGAGCTTTCCGATGAGCTATCACTCGCATTATTCGGAGTCCGATTGCTAATACATTTTAATGCCTGAAATTTTATTAAAGTAACGTCTAATTTAATTGTAAAATATTAAAGTGTTACTTTAATATTTATTTTATGGTGATGTGTACCCAAGGGAGACATAAGGGGTATTTTAATATATGTTTTATATATTACACATCTTTTATCCCACATTGCCCATATGAGTTGAGCGGACCCTTGGAAATAGAATAAAAGGAAGCATATGTGGCTTCATTAGGCAGGTTGAATATGAGAAGAAATTGGTGTGTGAGTTGCAGCTCCGTTCTTGGCATTTGAGGACGTCTATCCTCTCTTGTAACATTCTAGACGTCATTCCCTTGGGGTTTGGCCTTTGGAATTCTTTGTTATTAGCTTCATTATCAGGTAGTTTAGTTGCATTTCCGGCTACGGGCAGATTTGATATTTTGCTCATATCTTCTTCACTACTTGTCCGACACTTATGCCGCTTGGAGGGAATGGTATTATGAAGGTAGTGGACTGATTGAAGGATAAAGTATTGTAGCAGCAAGTTCGTAAGCATAGGCTGGAGTATTATGTCAATACTGCTGAAGTAATTAGTGAGTTGATAAATCTGCTATGTATTTGGTTTTATGAATTCTGAAAATAACATTTTATTAGCAGCAGTTCATTTCCACTTTGCATACTATTGTAGTTTCTTTCTTGTTTATGTTATATGATACCAATTCCATGCACGAAACACAACAAACAATAAACGTTTGATTTCTGGAGTTATAAGGGGTTTAAAACATTAAACGGAGAAATAAGAAATTGAATGCAAACTGTTTGACATAATTCCTTTCAGCAATTTGGTTTAGTTTTTTGGGACATCCAGGGGTGCCCATTACACCATGTGAAGAACTTCACAAATTTTGAATTTGAGATTTTGGGACTTAGCCAATTTTCCCCATATGTTGCCATTAATGCCAAAGGGGGAGATTGTTGGAAATTTGGCTAGGTAGATAGTTTGGAGTTGTCATTTATGGCAACATAATACTTGTATGAAGTCAACATATCATGGAGATAGAGTTTTGGGTTGAAGACTTCGAAAATTGTCTAAGTATCACAAAGTTTATTTGTCAGCATAGACACAATTTTGGTTGGCGTAGTTCACAAACAAAGTTTTGGCATATGCACAATTACCTGGTGATAGTACACAGTGTCAAGAATTTGTACCCAAGTGTGCGAATCATTATGAGCAGTATGGAAAGAGTTATTAATGATCTAGTGGTTACATGTATATACAGGCCGAACAAGATAGAGTTAAGAGAAGAGGTATTTTATGTTAAGGAAATGTTTTGTTTAGCAAAACAATTACTTAACCAATTAGGGACAACATCTTAGATGTTAACCCTAAGTGAGCAAAAGTCAGTTTTGCATTTTGGGAAACGTGTGAAAGCATGAAGGTTGACAGAACAAATAATATGGTCTAAAGGACAAAACTTTGGATGCGAAGTTTTGTAATGCTTTTGCAATATCTATGACGTTGTTATGCTATTGTTTTGTGATGCAAATTTGATGTTGAGAGCAGTAAGAGGTAGTACATGCGAAGATAGTATAGTGAACTACAAAGGTCAAATCAGATATTGAAGATATCAGCATTGACAAGAGGTTTTTCTATCTATACCTTTTGTGTATTGAACTTTATTGTATATTGCATGTTTGGGCAGTGGGCTCATCTTGCATACATTTTGTAATTGCAATTACAACTCCTAACAGGGTTGAGGCTTCTAACAAGGCCTAGTCCTCTAACAAAGGCAGAGACACTATACTGATGTAATAGACTCCTAACAAAGTCAATATCTTTCACAAGATACTTGTGATTAGTGGATCATTTTGTGGGTACCATCCCCACCGAAGTTTTCGCTCGGCCAGGGTTTCCCTAAATAATGGTGTTATGAGTTGCATTAATTTTTTGGTATATTTACTTTTCTAGATATTCATCATGCATGTTTTACAATTTTAAAAGATATCCATAGCTGGGCAAAAGTTAGTGAAATACTAATTCACCCCCCTTCTTAGTATTTCCTATTTCTAACAGCAGCTAGAATCTCCAACACTCCCTCTTATCTAAAGAGAGATCTTTTGTTTAACAATCACACAAGGCTACAACCAAAATGTCAATGAGAAAATCTAATCATGTAGATCCTATAAAATTCATGGAATCACTCAACAAAAAGACCTACAAAAATCACATTCACTTTTCATCACAGACTCACTCAATGTGATGTTGTCATGGAATATCTAACATGACAAACCTACAATAAACATAATCATCTTTCATCATGAACTCACTCAACGTGATGATGTCATGGGCTCTCTCAACATGACAAATTGGTAAGGTTTACAACCAATATTTTTATCATGAACTCTCTCAACGTGATACAATCATGGACTCTCTCAACATGATTTCCAACTCCTATCACAAAATCTCTCAACATGATGACATCATGGACTCTCTCAACATGATGTTCACTCCCAGAGTGAAAGAGCTATTAGGTTGACCTTATAACTATCATGAATAAGAACTCATAATCAACAAGAAGAGAAATCACAATTGAAACTCTTTTCCAACAAGAGTCTCAAATCCTACAATACAAAGTATGCATAAAATTGGTAGGGATTCCATAAATACTCCCTCTTAATCAAGAGTTAGTTTGATCACAACAATAAGAGGATGCAACCTCCCTTTGAGGCTAAACATCTCCCTCTGAATCACAAGCTCCCTCGGAATTTCATAACTGAATGCAGATATGTATCATCAACGCAATAATCTCATCTCTTCTTGTTGCATCCTCTGCAACCAAAAATAATAATAATACATAAGGTCATGCTATTAGAGAGACAAAACCAATTACGTACTATTTCATCTTATCTGTGCAACTAGTAGAGATCAAATTAGCATCAATTTATCATAAGATGGGCATCCAAAAGCCCAGAGCAATATTAAATCTCAAAATAAAATGTGCAAAAAATTAAAAGACTTACCTCAAGATTCTTGTGAATTCTTTTGCAAGTGAGATTAAGCCAATCAAAAGTCTCTGCTCTCTTTGCCATTTGGAGAATTTCATGTGAGAGTTCACTATAAGATTGAGAAATTCTGAAGCGATCCATGGCCAATGAATATGCATCTCGGTGGGACGGGTGTGAATCCCACCCAAGATCAATCGAACAAAGTAGTTCCACTATTACACAATCCCCACTACACACCTTTGAAGATGACATGATTAGAGGTCTTTAACAGATATAAATTATTGATAGATAGAAGAAAACAAAAAATGATAAGGATGTGTTACTGAAAATGAAGCACTTGATGTTATATGAACAAATGCACTTCCCTCTTCGGCAAATAATGAAAAAAACAAATGAGTATGCAATGAAATGAAATCATCGACACTTATCTAAAAAAATCGCAATGAGAATACTCATAGTTAACAGCTCCAACAAACCAATCTCAACAAAAACTCCAAATCGCAAGTTTCTTGACGCCTCTTCCAATTTGAATAGGTCTCCAACAAATGCTTGCGACATAAAATTCACCTGATTCGAGTGCAAACTAAGTGTGATGTTCATCAATTGCTCAACACGGGGCATTGATTTAATTAACACATGACATTCATCACAAGACATTCCGATGGACACTACTAAAATCTTTCAGAAGCCATCCTCGAGACTTTAGAAACTGAAAACACTTTCTTTGCTATAGAAAATTGTTCTATATTATCTGCAAAGACGTCTTTACTAATCAGGCCCAATGCAACACACTAGAAAAACTTAATACATGATTGTCTTTCTATAAAACCTGATAAGGAACTTGTCATTTGGATTTACAATAGCCAAAATTTCCATTCCGGTTGCGTTTATAGCTTTCCTATACTAATTCGTTAATAGCTTTTCCATTATGGAGATATGTGTTGGTTCCCAAAATCGCAGATTGGAAATCCAAGAGCTTGTGAATTCTCCTGCGGGATTCCACAATCAGTTTTGGCCAACGAACGGGAATAATGTTGATTCTCCTACAATTTAGGCTTCACTATACCTAGGCAAGTATACCTTCACCTTAAATCCTAATTACTTACTTCAAAGGTTTTTCTATAGTGAATGTTAACTTGGTGAATCCTTAGGCTGCAAGGTCCTTGAACTCGATCAAAATAAAATTGAATGAATGAATGAATGTTTTATACAGGATTTTATAAATAATTGAGTTGATTCTATAGGAATGGAATATAGGGACCATAAACTTCGACTCTGAATCTTATGACTAGTTTTCAATGATTCTAAATAACCAATGCCTTGTTTGTTTGGGCAATGGAGTTTACAATAAAGACTCTTATGTAAAACCTTATGGGATGACATATATCATCAATTGTTCTTGTATTCTATATGTGGAAGACCAATCATATATGCAATTAATGTTAGTCTAGAAGGATTTTTAACTTCTTCAGAGAGAAGTCCAATTAGACGCGGATGTGGAAAAATAAGTAAATTTCACACAATCCCTGATTATCAAACAAAAATGCTATGAAGGATCTATAAACATGTATGGTTAGGAATAATTTGCCAATCACCTTGGTGACCATAAGGGACTAATCCAAACTGCAATTTTATTCTCTTTGTCTCTATCTTTGTCTTTTGAATAAACTGTAATTTTATTCTCCTTGTCTTTGTATTTATCATGAAAAAAATATATATTTTTTTATTTTTAATTCATGCCTTCTCCTTATTCCTCCTTACAAGAACTGAATATCTTTTGGTAATTGCTTGCTCCAAAATGATCAATGATGTTATGCTCTTGGAGAATGATTACTTATTTATAGATTTAATTACATAGGGAAATGTAACTTTTCAAAATGAGAAGTCACGTCTCTCACACTTTTAAATCATCCTCCTTTACTCTAATCACAAATTCTAATGAAGGATTTAATCTTTTTAAATTTATAGCGATAGTATTGTTTTGTCATACTGCCTATTCATGCCTTCGAAACTTGAATACTCCTAGTGACATCCATTAGCAATTACTTGTTGGTAATAGCACATAAATGCTTTAATCCTTTTAATTGGGCTTCATTCATACATCATTCCCTTTTCTGCTTGTCAGTGATCATGGTCCTCTGGCTGTTATACGATCAATACACTGTGGATAACATTCATCCATTCTTATTCAAAGTTCACTGTTGTTGTCTGTAGTGCTACTTGTCAATTTAGAGGCTCACAGAGATACTAATTCTGTACAACATGAGCACCCCTTTGACTCTCCAGACTTTTTGCACCACAAAAACCTCTTATATCATTAAGCAAATCATAATTTTCGTCTTTTACAAGTGGCCTAATTGTTCTTTTTGGTGATACACTCAGTGGATATATGTACGCTAGCTCATTTTAATAAGCTCTCATTGAATCATTAGATGGCTTACGGAATTTCTATCACATACGAATCAAGGATACATTGTTCTGAGGAAGAGTTTGATTTCCATGTTGGACTTAATCAAATTATGCTGCATATGATTTCTCCATTATAGCCAATGTCCTGCATAGTGAATATACTTCTTGGATTTCTGTATCTGCTATCAGAACTTGATTCATCAAGAAGGTTGTCTGTATCAGCTAAATACAAGAGTATGGCAACCAATAGTGGACTGTTCTTTCCAAGGATGCATTCTTGATTTCATTACTTTTCGTACGGATAGGCAGTGCTTCCTCTGGCTTCTCAAGGATTATATACATATGTCGGCCTATATTTTCCAAAATCCTGTCAACCAATGGCTACTGATTCCCAATCAGTGGCCATTATTTCATCTGCTCAAGCAAATACTCTGCCTATGTAAACTCACACACTCATATTCAACTGGGCTAGATTAACGATCATGGCAGCCTGTTCTATGCCTTTCACATCCATTCTGTAATTGCTTTGTCACAACTTCATAGTTTGCTTCAATTAATTCCCTGGCAATTCCCTTATCTCCAGTCAATGATGACATGTAGCTCTTTTGTGCATCCTATACATACAAAGATGTATTGACAACTCATTATATGATTTGCATCTAATCTCATTCTTTAATCAAGCCATTTATATACACCACTTTCAATAATCTAGACTGCAGAACTTTGATATCTTTGATGATAATTCCATCAGTTCTCCAATATTACAAATGGAGACCATAATTTTTTTTTACAAAAAATATGATGACTCTTTACCCCCCGCAAAGACTGCCATTACCAAGGGATGCATGCACTTGCCCATAGAAAAAGCTGCTTATGCCAAAACAAGGGAGAGAATGTGGCAACTGAAACATGCCAACAAGAATAATAAAAGCACATGATGCTGGGCACACATTGCCAGCAAGACTTACCCAACTCTCCCAAACTTCCCCTACCCTAAACAACCTACCCATGAAAACTTCCCCTACCATAATTCTTCATCACTGCATTAACCACTCCACTCCGTACACAGTATGGACTGTGTCATCCCTATATATAATTCTGCATTAAAGCCAAGTGGGACGGACTGCATTGCATTAGAGTCGAGTACCCCTAGATAAGAGGCGGGGGTGCCTATATTTATAAGGCTCGGCCTCCCCATATATAGATAGGCCTACCGGTGCCCCCATCCCCCATATATGGATAGATAGGGGTGCCTGCCGGAGCAAAGCTTCTTGCTGCTGCTTAACCAACCGAATCCACGGCTTCCCCTGGCGAATAGTAGGGCTGCTGCAGCTCTAGTAGCTACCTCTGCCTTAGATGCTGCTGGTGTATCTGGTACTGAACTTGGTCTAGCTAGCTGCTTATCATGCTTTGCTACTGGCTATTATCGTGCTACCAAGAAAATACATCCGGCTCTCCATTCATAGCACATATGCATACATGATGCCAAAAAAAGAACTTGACAATACACTACAGAGGATGTCGAAAAATATTCCAGAGCCTCCTCACTCCCGACAATTCAAGTCTACAATTCCGCACGAAGTGCAGCAAGGAATGTGCTAAGATGATGAATATGTCCTCAGGCCTTCATGCCCGTTGTGCTAATCCATTTGAATGGTTCAACAATAGTGTCAAAAGCCAGCAATGCCTCTTCGTGATCACCGTTTCTCAGACCTGCTTTAGATCAGTAGTCCTCCAGCAACCCGTAGATCTTTACTCTTTTCAGATTCTGCAATGTATAGCCTACCACTTGCTAAAGTAGACTTGAAGGATTGCATCTATCACAGCCTTCAGAAAAAGAAATTTAGGAAGGAAATGCTGGGTCACCAATATTGTTATTAATGCACATCATCCGCTCGATGCTGCTTTATCATTGTCTCAACTGAGAACCCTCTTGACATCTCGAACATCAAAATTGCACACATAATATTTGAACCAATAAGAAACAGATGTATAGACTCTTTGCTGCTATTTAACCTGGTTCTGATACCATGTTAGATTTTAGCCCAAAAATTAGGTAAACAACAATAACAAACAACCAGAAAAGATGCAAGAGACACAGAAATATCCTGCGAAAACTCTTCGATAATGAAGGGCAAAACCCAGTTGCACACAACAAAAGATCATGTTATTAATAATGAAATTCAGAAGTACAATTTCCTTTGCTTGATGCAATACATATAACAAGAGAAGAGACTCTTTACATTACAACCGAAGGTCTCTCCCAAAACATAATTCTTTATTTTCAAATATAATCTCCGTATTTCCATGCCTCAATGCATGTCAAGTGCCACATGTTTTTATATTTAACAGTACAACTTAATCATAAGTGTCATCTTCATCTGAAGGTGACTATAACAATAATAACGTCCATATTTCTAGAGACAAGATCTCTAGTGTTTTGTTCCCAGGGAAAAATATGGAAGGGACAATAAATTTTCAAATAATGAGTAAAAGACTGATGTCAGTATTTGAAAAGCTCAGTGTACAGAATGTGAGTCCTTGTAGCAGATCATTACATACGAAAATGGATAAGGAAATAAACAGAGAGAAGAGAAACTTGAGGCCATGACAGATAATTTGCCTTGTGTTCAGACTGTAAAAAGTGATTCGCTACATGTTTAATTTTGGAGAAGCTCGTGAAAGGCAAGAAGATTACTATTATGGATGTAGAAAAGAAGGATTGGAAAGGACAATGAGCAGGAAATCGAAAGATGGAAACTTGAACAAAGATAGAGCATTACACTAGAACAAAATTCTCTAAATGATATGTCAACTCAATGATGATAGAACCTTTTTGAGCAACTCAAGATTTTCTTATTAACTATAAGGTAGTTCTGAATTCATTGAGTTATTTTTGCATTTGGAAATATCTTTGCAGATTTCCCAACCTTCTGAAATGAAATTTGTTTGGACTCCCGAGAACACTTAACATAAGTTCCTGAAAGAATGCACTTCTTCCAAACATGTTTTTAACCTCTTCAATAGTGGGACCAGTCGTAATGAATTTGATTCATAAGTTTTCTTCTATTGCAAAAGGGATGATAGGGCTAAAAAAAAAGTACCTTTTCTTCACAGTAAGCTTTCATCATATTGGCTTGCTTCATTGCAAGCTTAAACCGTTCATTCATGCATCTTTGTCCAAGTCGTAGCATGCAAACTATCCTACTAAAATCCTTCTTTTGATATAAGGTGATGCATGTTGCTGCAAGGTTGTCTCTACCCGCCCTTCCAGACTCTTGATAATAACTTTCAATTGATTTGGACAGCGTGTTGTGGATCACAAACCTCTGCAATATAATAGATATTCTTAATGTAACAAACGACAGGTTTGAATAGTGTATTTAAATTACAATTCAGAGAAGAGTTAAAACCAAACTTCCTCATTCAAATATAAATGTTGCCAGTAAAACTACTTAACAAACTACATGCACTAGTAACAAGTGGACATTTTTATGAATAAAATATGCCATGACAGATTTTATAAAAAACTGTATGTAATGCTCTGTGCTGAAAAGTAAATGTAGCTCAAAGAAGCACCAAGTTGCACTAGTCAATTTTTCAAAGAATTTGATCAAAGGTATTGCTTGGGCACCTAAATTATTTTTTCTTGAAAGAAATACTCTTCTGCATCTAAGGGTAAGGTATAATGTCTGAACTACGTGAATACGAGGAAGACCTCAATCAATAAAAGCAAGGAAAGATAGCATCTAAGCATGAACCACAATGGGGAAAAGAATATCTATATTTGTATTGAAAATCATGCAAAATTGATACAAATAGTAAAAATAAAATAGGTTGAAAGAAATCTTTAAAAAGGACATAAATAATTCTTTAAAAAAATTCAAATTAGAACTTGAAGCTACATAGGCAATGACACAAGTCAGGGGTTTACATCATCCTTAAGTTCTTAGCCAGTTGTTTGATATACTTGATACAAATTTAAAAATGCTAAATAATATGACAGATAACTGTAGATTGCTGACAGTGAACTTGAACTTATATGCAGTCATTTACTAACACCTATTCAAACTTGAATCACACATAAACAGCATGACCATAGTTTGGTTTTGAGTTGTTCGTTAACACTCTTGCTCAATGAATAACTGAAATTTGATTTAGAATAACCGAAAAAGTTAAGCCGTGAAGTGAAGATGAAGTTGATACAGCTTGTCTGCGGAGACCTATCGCAGGTAGAACAGGGGACTCTTTCAGACACGTCCAAAGGCAAAGGACTAAAGAAATCTAATATCCAGGAGGGGCATTGGCGTTGTTTGATGGACATAGTTAAAAGCCGTCTCACAGGTTCAAGCCGTTTCAGATATCTCTTTTCCCCACGTAGCCATGATGAACAGAATTTTTCACGGCAGAGTTTATGATTGGGCAGCACTATTGGCCGAGCAGATGTCAGAGTTTATGACATTACAACACAAAACGTTCTATATGCCACATTATGCTACTGGTCTATTTTTGGATGCGACGACGCAGATGATCTCGAATGATGCACTAGAGGCAAAACCGGGACCACTCATGCCTGGCGAACCACCTATAATGCAGTGGAAGCACTTGGATACTCTCGGCACCAAAACCGTAGGACAGAAGCGACCAAGGTCGGAGGGTGGTGACACAGATAGGGCAGAGAGGAGACATCTTCAGAGGAGAATGGGTCTGAGGGGGAAGAGGAGGATGACGAAGATGTAGAAGTGATCACGGCTACGCCCTTGAGATTTCCACGGCCTATGCTTTCGACTACGACACACTTGGATCCTGTAGGTATACATGGTATCCCAAGATTTGGACAGTTCAGACAGCCGGTGGTGATGATGCCAATTTCAGCTACGACGCAGCCCAACATAGAGACACGAGCTGTAGCGGAGTCACACTTAGCACCGACAGAGATAGTAGCTCCAGAGGCACTGAGGGAGCCGGCTTGTGAGACTCTACCAGATATAGGAGAGACTGTGGTACCTGACATGGAGATGGAAATAGACACAGAGATAGGGGTGTTGGAGGTACCCACAGGCGAGGAGTTGGGGGCATCAAGTGTCCTACTGGATGTAGTAGGATCTGATGCGGTGGTCACAGTAGACACGGCACTGTTAGCATCACCTGAGCAAAATAGCGAGAGAGAGGACCTAACCCAGAGGGTCAATGCTTTTTTGAGTACAAAGTTCCACCGAACTCCGGCACCTCGAGTGACATACTTGCAGACACCCTTGCTGACACCCACGCGGGAAGCAATTTCGAAGAACCCACTACAAGAGGTTGCGCAAGCACAGAGTGACGAAGTACTGCATAGCGCTGTTGAGTGTATGGCGGATGCAATGGAGAAGGCTAGGGGTACACAGCAGGAACGCCCACTAGCACAGGAGACAGAGGCAGTTTTTCTTGATGATGTCGCAGCTCTAGCATCTCGGGCTCGCCAGGTTTTAGATTCGGCAAAGACGCAGGCATTGGAGTCAATGGGGAAGGAGCTGGAGGGAGTCATATCCTTCATGTGGACGGGATGTCCAGTTGCCTTTACAGTTTGTTTTGAGGAGAGAGGATGGCCCGATATGGAGACCATAGAGATGCGGCAGGACTAGTCCATGACGAAGGAACCTGAGATGGAGAGTCGGATTGAGAGACTGATTCAGGAGATAGCGTAGTTACACAGGGAGACGTACTACATTCTTTGAAGGAGTCAGGTGGATCAGGTAGCAACTGAGAGAGCTCGAGAGGAGTCAACTGTCAGGTTAGCCTCGAAGAGGGCAGCTTGGGAATCTGAGAGGGTGGCCTGGCAATCTGAGAGGACAGCCCTGTTAATGGAAAAAGAAAAGATGGCAGCGGAGAACGAGAAGGAATTGGGAGAGGTCGAAGAGATGGGAATAGACACAATAAGCTTCCCTACAACTTTGGACCACAAAATAAGCCCATCCACACGGTAGCCTATTACCTCAATCTGACATACCATTTCCGTGAAGATTTCAAGGCAGATGAAAAGGTTCTTAGTGGCTTATACACTGTGATATCAAAGATGGCTACTAATTGCACAGATATATTGCTTGAGATGGATGCCTATAATAATGCATCAAGGCCCATTTTTTCAAGTCAAATTTGCAAAGAAGGTCGTACAAAATTGCAGCTAAGTAAAAATTGTAGCTTAAGCCTATATACAATCTAGTTTGTAAATTTCTAGCTTTAAAGTTCAAATTTTGAAATCAGACTAATATTTTTTTCTTTTCCTTTTTTCAAAATTTAGATAGATGGTGGCAAATGTTTGGGCTTTCAACCAAAAACCTTTAGCAAATCACCATCTACATAATGTGCCAACCAAGTAGCACTTCTGGATGTGAGCACAACTAGAGCATGTTTGAGCACATCCTCTCGAAGAGGCGTAACAAGTTGTCTGTGGAGAAAATGAATAGGCTAGTCTTTGTGTATTACAACTTACGCATTAGGACCAAGAAGATTTTGGTTAGTGGCACCTCTCTGATTACTCTAGAGGAGGTTGATTTAGAGTCTGAGTGGATCACTGAGGCTACTGATCCTGTCTTTGATGATGAGGACCTAGAGTGGGTTGACAAGGCAAATAGAGAGGCTGAGGCCGTTGCTATGGTAACAAAGGACCAGAGAGCTCCAGTTGTTCCTAGTGGCACCTCACAAGCATTGGCAGAGCCGAAGACTATAGTTGATCCTAGAGGCACCTCACAGGCTGATGCTATGGCTAATCAGTCATCCAGGACCTACCTTAGATGCCTTACTAAGAGGCATTTTATAGATTATATTGAGCTTGAGGTTGAGATTGGGGATGAGAATGAGAATGACGATGAGGACTAGGAGCCATAGCTATACTCTTGTTTTAACTTTTTGTTTAACTTAACATATGATTGGAATTTGGAACATTTGATGATGACTATTGATGTGTTGGATTTCATAATACATATACATTTTGATGGGTTGCATGGATTTATCATTTTATATATCTATGTTTTACTTTTATAATATTTCCTTTAGCTACTGTTTGGTTACTAGTATTTAGCAATTTACCTTTGTAGTATTGTACTTATGTAATCGATGTATGTTTAACTTTTAAATTTTTAAGTATGTGCATTATGATCAAATTATCTTCTATTTAATGATTTTATTGTGTCTTTAAGCTTTATTCAATAATGGGTGCATGGAATGTTTTTTAAATCCTAAAAAATCTCAAAATTTTGAGGTTTTATCACTTTGTCAAGTCACTGCCGAGTCCGAGCTGGGTCACGATGTAGTCGGAATAAAGTACTTTTTATGTTTAGTGTTTGTTAAAGCTAGTCGGGTTGGGTAGTTAGGTGGTGAGGAAATGCATCGGTTGGGTTCCAACTAACTGATTCATCAATAAATAATTGGAAAATTGGTACTGTACAGGTGTGGGTTTTCAGGTATTAATAAAGAAATCATTTCCTTGCCTACTAGATTGTGGTATTGTTGGTACATTCTATGTTTTATGCATGTGTATATCAATTGTGTTATTTTGTATATGTGACCTTGAGTGATATTACCACTCTACACTTTTGGCGCCATTGCCTAAGTTTGGATCTAGAGGTATTTTACTAGACAGGATGGGCTAGTGGGAAGACCATTCATACCTTGCATCCAAATTACTAGCAGTGACGAAGAGGAGGAAATAACTAGGGAGGATCAGTTGACACGCGACCTGGTGACAACATGGGAAGTTGCAGTCGAACAGTACGTACAAAGGAAAGCCTGTGAGAGGACGATTCCTGAGAGCATGGTACGCAACGAACTCTCCTACCACTGGCTGTGCATGATCTCCTAGGACAGATTCCTCGGCTTTTAGCAAGGAACTTAGTACATATTGAGGATGAAAGAGCACAGATCGAGAGGCAAGGACGAAGGCAACAAGTTCTTCAACAGTCTACCGAGAGGAGGATGTAGGATCACAAATTAGAGGAACCCAATAAGCCAAGAAAGGGAGATAGGCACTGAATTACTTCATGCCCCTGATTCCAAATAAATACTAGAGGACAACACCAGAGGAGGAAACTAAGGAGGACGTCGCCCTAAGAACCTTACGTCTCCAGCAGCAAGAAGAGAGGCGCCGTAACCTGAGAACACAAGGGGATTCCCACTGAAATCAGAAAGGGTGGATTGAACATACCATTAAGGAACTAGCCAATTTGGTTATTTCATAAACACCAGGGAGGCAGTTTGGGTGCAGAAACCCAGAAACCCCTACAAGACAAGAATTCTGTCAGAAGGAGATAAATAGTCAAGAGTCTAGTCCATCGAGAAGTGGGGTTCCATCCAGAAGTAAAGTTCCATCAGGAAGTGGTGTTCCATCGGGAAGTGGTGTCCCATCGGGAAGTGGTGTTCCATCGAGAGGTAAAGTTCCATCAAGAAGTGGAGTTCTAGCAAGAAGTGGTGTTCCATCGAGAAGTGGTGTCCCATCAGGAAGTGGTGTTCCATCGAGAAGTAAAGTTCCATCAAGAAGTGGTGTTCCATCGGGAAGTGGAGTTCCATCAGGAAGTGGAGTTCCAACGGGAAGTGGTGTTCCAACGGGAAGGGTGTTCCATTGGGAAGTGGAGTTCCATCCGATGGTGATGTTCCCTCGAGAGGAGGGGTTCTATTGGGAAGTAGGCAACAAGGAAAGAGAATGGTATTATATAAACAAAAATTGCCTAAATTTACAGGGGATGGATTAGAGGACCCTGCTCACCATTGCAAAACTTGTATAACTATATGGCAAGTGAACGGGGAGAATGATAGTAATGAATGGTTGAAGGCATTTCTTGCCACATTAAGAGGGATCGCCATAGATTGGTATGCAGACTTGGATGTTGGCAAGAAGAACACTTGGGATAACCTGTGTGGAGCATTTGAGGAGGAATTCAAATTGTTAAGAGATGATGATGAAATTGTCACAAAAATCTGTAACACCAGGCAAGACAAGAAGGAATTGGTGAAGGCTTATACCAGGTGACCGAAGGAACTCATCAGCAAATTGGACAATAAGCCTGCGGACGGGTTAAAGAAAAGATGGTTTATTGAAGGACTCACCTCGTCCTTAAGGAAAAAAATGAAGATAGTCCCACCATCCACTTTTGGAGATGCTTGTACGCATGCCATGGACATTGAAAGTGAAATAAAACCTCGAAGAGGAGACGGCATGGAAGCTCTAGTGAGAGTTCAGAGGAGAGTGAGGAAGAGTCGAAAACGATCCAAGCCTTGAGGAAGAACCTCAAACAGCTAATGAAGGAAGTAGCCAGAACTAAGGATGAGAAGAAGGAAGGTAAAGACCTATGGTGTACAGATTGCGAAAAAGAGGGTCATACCAAACGAGCGTGCCCAAGAAAGATGTTTTGTGAGATTTAACAAATGGGGGGTCATGCAATCAAAGACTACCCTTATAACCTAAAAACAAGGAACGCCCAGATACCGTTTACTGGAGACCAGTCTACACCACCACCAACTCCCCCAAAGAACAACAATACAAAGGCTTCGCCAAGGGAGTACAGAAGTAACTGAAGAGGCAGTGCCAATAGTAGTAATAACAATAGCAACACGAACACACCTCGATGGGCAATCCAATATGATTCTCAAGGACGACCCATGATCCAATGCTGAAGATGCAACAAATGGGGCCATTTTGCTCGAGAATGTCAAAACAGAGGGGAATAGAATGGAGGAATGCTCTACAAATGGTGTGGGCCTGGCAACCATGAGGATGCGAATTGCCCAAGGCAAAAAGGTGTGAACATGTTGCATATTGCAGGATCAAAAAGTGAGGTACTTACAATAAAGATGCAAGCCAAGAAAGCCATGTACCCAAAGCCCGGAGGTGACTATGGAAAAAGCAAGATTTGAGGAGGCAAAGCAGAACAACCAAAATAAGTTGAGAGGGGAAACAACACTAAGCCAGCCAAGACCTCTAGGGGCAAGGGCGCGCCTAACATCATGAGGAAAGTATTAGAAACTACCATTTCAGTCTCCATTGGGGAATTACTCGATACACTACGCCAGTTACAAGTCGCATTGACACAAGGAACGCTGCCAACTCAACAGGATCCCCAAGGGGAACCAGAAACAATAGAACAAGTGGAACCAAAAGCAGTAGAGCGGGTAGAAAAAGAAGAAACTTCAATGAAAACGAAAGAAAACACCTTATTTACAATAGGTCTAGGGAGAGCGCCAGCAATGGTAGAGATGGAGATCATGGGGTACAAACTCTCAAACACGATAATTGATGGAGGCTCCGGGGTGAATGTTCTATCGGAAGATATTTGGAAGGCGATTGGGAAACCTACCTTGTGGCCGCCCAAATTCCAGCGCGTAGGAGCAAATCAGCATGGCATCAAACCGATTGGCACCTTGATGTCAACCGACTGGATGGTCCCGGTGGTGTTTCTCTAGCCGACGGAATGATTGTCGTCGGTGTTTTGTATTTTGTAGCCAACAGGTAAATAGTTTGTAGTGGACATAATATTTGTGGCCAACGGACTCCTTCGGGAAGGTTCGGCGGATAGTATTTATATCCCGTTTAGGATCATTGTAAATCATCTTCTATTACTCATCTTATGAAGCATAATGTATGTCTGGCATATGCGAATATAATTCTGCTGTTCATGTTCATTATCTGTATGCATTGTTTTAATTTACCGTATGGTAAACATTTGGCATCGTTGCCTTATGAATCTGGAAGGTGGGAGGAATGAAGATTAATGCCAAATCAGCTTAACAAGGATCAAAATAAGGTCAAGGGAAAAGATGGAATCCGCACTGCGCAAGAGAATTTAATTTTGGCACAGCAAGCCGAACGCCGACGGAGATTTCAGAAAATTGCCGACGGAAACTGGAGCGCCGAAGAATTGTTGGAGGAGACTCGGCAGCGGGTGGAATTGGTAGAAGAAGCACGGGAGGAGTTCTTGAATTTGTGTTCGCTGAGGGAAGAAAATTCAGACAGAAGAGCATCAACTCGCACAGCTCGCAGTGCCGAGGGAGCACGAGCGTGGAGTGACCTCTTCGTCCGGGATAGACTTCCGCAGGAAACAACTTCAGAAGATCCTTCTTCTTCACCAAGGTTCGCAGCTGTCAACACCTCCGGTGTGGGAGTGCAGACCGCCGGTGTGGTAGTGCAAACCTCCGGTGTTGGAGTAAACAACGCCAGTGTTGCAGGACCCAATAACGCCTCTACCAAATTCAGTTGTGATGGCAGGACCCAAAGAAAAGCTGCCTAAGTTTGAGGGCGATGGTACAGCCGACCCCATCCGACATTGTAAGACATGTGAGACGATCTAGCGGGCAAATGGAATCACAAATGCCAACGAATGGGTCAGGCAATTTCTGGCAACCCTACGAGGTGTGGCAATTGATTGGTTTTCGGATACAGACCCACAAAAGTTAAATAGCTGGGATAACATTAAAAAGGAGTTCCTGGCGGAATTTAAACTCTTGCGAGATGATAATGAAATTGTAGCAAAGATTTTCAATACCAAACAGGGGAAGCACGAAACTATCTGTGTCTACTCCAGGAGATTAAAAGACTTAATAAACAAAATGGAAAGCAAGCCGGCAGACGGATTGCAAAAAAGATGGTTCGTGGACGGCCTACGCTCGAAGTTGCGGAGGAAAATGAAAATTGTGCCACCGTCGTCATAGGCAGACGCGTATAACAGAGCACTGGACCTTGAAAGTGAGCAGAAGACAAAGAAGAAGAAAACTAGCTCCTCTGATTCTGATGACGACGAGCATGCCGAAGATGATAGCAGCGGTGAAGAAGGTAGCAGCAAGAAAGTTCGTGCCCTACAGAAGGATATGGTTCGCATGATGGAGGAGTTTAAAAACATGCAGAAGGAGCCAAAAGGCAGCGAACTGTGGTGCACGGAGTGTAAGACCGACGGTCATACTAAAGGATCGTGTCCAAAGTATCAATTTTGTGACATTTGTTAGATCATGGGCCATTCGACAAAAGAGTGCCCCTTTAACATGAAGACAAGAGGATCTCCGCAGGTGCTTCTCACACAGGAGGCTTCCCCATCGGGTAGTAGCGGAAACACGAATACCGCCGGTGCTACTGTTTATCGTACGGTAAATTAAAACAATGTATACAGACAATGAACACGAACAGCAAAATTATATTCACATATGCCAGACATACATTATGCTTCATAAGATCAGTAATAGTAGATAGAAGATGATTGATGTCTACAATGATCCTAGACGGGATATAAATACTATCCATCAAACCTTCCTGGAGGAGTCCGTCAGCCACAAACATTATGTCCGCTACAAACTATTTACCCATCGGCTACAAAATACAAAACACCGACGACAATCATTCTGTCAGCTACAAAAACACCGTCGGGACCATCCAATCGGCTGACACCATCCCCCCCAAAAAAAAAGTCATCTCCGGACGACAATTACAAAATATCTGAGACAAATTAACAAACAAAATACATTATCATGGTGACTACAACAAAAAAAACTGCTTCTGTCACATCACTTCCACATTCATCCCGCTACATTTGTAGCCTCTGCTAACACGATATTGTCTCCTCAAGCTGACCTTGATAGCCACCCGTGCTGCTTTCTCTGCTTTCGACACTGGGTCCACTGAGCTAAGTGTCATTGCACTGCCTCCAACTGGATGATTAGCTCCTTTCGAGCTCTCTACACATCCACCAAGACAGCCTCCCGGCCAACACCTACTCCCAGTGCCTCTGGTACACAGAAAGTCCATGCCTACAGCAACTTCAACTCTTCTCAATTGGTCAGACTCCCACGACTGATATCCGCAACGACTGGGGGTCTAGGGGGCAACGCCCCCGGCGGGGTCAAGGGGCAGCGCCCGTTATCTCGCGGAAGAGGCCAACAAAATTATGCCGTAACCAAGCACACATTTCCCACTGACCTCCGACCTCCAACAAGCAGATAACCGCAGGAGGAATCTTGAATCCGACCTTCGCAAATAAAGCAAAAAATTATTCCATGGCAGTTCAAACAAGGAGACAACCCGCATGGAACTCAGAGTGCGGCAGTGAGTTAAAGGATCAGATGCTACTGGCACTTACATCCGAACAGCATCCGGTGGTCATCAAGATGGGGATTTTGGGAAATGTTCTGACAGACACAATTGTGGACGGAGGGTCCGGCGTGAATGTGTTGCCAAAGGATACTTGGAAGAAGTTGGGAAAGCCGACGCTGTGGCCACCTACATTTCAGTTGCTCACGGCAAACCAACATGGAATCAAACCATTGGGAATCTTGAAAGCGCAATCGGTAACTATTGGAACGCAACCATTTTTATTGGATTTTGTGGTTATTCCATTGAAAAGAAGAGGATATGATGCTATTCTAGGACGGGATTGGTTGGTGCAAGCAAAAGTAAAACATGATTAGAAACGAAATACCCTATCAATGGAGCGCGGAGGCAAAAGATTCATAATTGACCTACACACACAAATGGTAGGTGAGGAGGCAGCATCGTCAGACTCAGAAGGTGAAGGCAACAGTGACGACGAAAGAAATGACGATGAAGGAAAGAGGAGAATGGAACCAGACGAAGGAATATTGAGACTAGACGGAGGATCAAATGACGACGACCTAGACTCGGTGAATGGCCTTTACCATTGGCAAATAGAAGACTACAAACTCTTTCCGAGTTGTAATATGCTAAGGGTCGACGAAGGTGAGAAAAAGGAGGAAAATGAGTGTCCAAAGGAATACAGAGAAGCAGATGACGCAAAGGAGGTTACGGCTGAAAAAGGGAAGGGCATACAATACAGACCCAGAAAAAAGAAAAATTCCATCGTCTGGTACACGTTGAACGGACCGCACAAGAAGAAAAGAACGCATCGCAACATAAAATTGGTTGAAGGGTGCCGACAGCAAGGAAATAAGTTAGATGTGTGACGACCGCAGACACAGTAGGCAACGGAGGTGACAAAGAACAAATGTAAGGCCTGGCATGACAAACATCTCAAACTCAACAAGTTTCCGCCGGGGCAGTTGGTACTCAAGTACGACGGTCGGGATGAAATCAAACAGGAAAGGTTTAAGGCAAGATGGGTTGGACCATATTAGACCCGAGAGGTCGGCGACAATCGGGTGATAAAATTGGAGACATTGGACGAGCAAGAGGTGCTTCCGGTAGTTAATGGATTTAAGTTGCAAATATATGGTGCCAGGAAGACTCCATCACTGTCACAGAATGGCCAGCTAACTCTATCGTCGTTGTAGAATGGTGACGCCTAGAGGCAAAATTGAGGTGTTGTCTTTCTATTTTATTTTTTGTCAACAAAAAACAAAATTTATAAAAAAATATAAAAAAAACTTGTCTAGGAGGTGCTCCGCGGGCACCTGTCCGGAGGTCCGCGGGAGGTGTTCCGCGGGCACCTGTCCAGAGGTGCTCCATGGGCACCTGTCCGGAGGTCGACGAGAGGTGTCCCACGGGCACCTATCCAGAGGTCCGCAAGAGGTGTCCCGCAGGCACCTGTCCAGAGGTGCTCCGCAGGCACTTGTCTGGAGGTCCGCGAGAGGTGTTCCGCAGGCACCTGTCCAGAGGTGCTCCGCGAGCACCTATCTAGACGTCTGCGGGAGGTGTCCCGCGGGCACCTGTCCGGAGGTCCTTCCCGCTGGGTATTCACGCACCTTGCGAAGACCTCTTTCCAGTCTGCGGATGGGTGAATGTTAACAGTTTCAGTTGTTGTAAGCTTCCGTGGGAGAAAAAGAAAGATTAAGCCAGAGGTATTGTCGGTGTTCCGCACCGAACATGGCCGAGGAAAACAAAAGCACCCGGAGCGCTGCCACAGGACCCCGCAGGGGCGTTGCCCCCTAGACCCCCAGTCGTTGCGAATATCAGTCGTGGGACTCTGACCAATTGAGAAGAGTTGAAATTGCTGTAGGCATGGACTTTCTGTGTACCAGAGGCACTGGGAGTAGGTGTTGGCCGGGAGGCTGTCTTGGTGGATGTGTAGAGAGCTCGAAAGGAGCTAATCATCCAGTTGGAGGCAGTGCAACGACACTTAGCTCAGTGGACCCAATGTTGAAAGCAGAGAAAGCAGCACGGGTGGCTATCAAGGTTAGCTTGAGGAGACAGTATCGTGTTAGCAAAGGCTACAGATGTAGCGGGATGAATGTGGAAGTGATGTGACAGAAGCAAATTTTTCTTGTAGTCACTCTGATAATGTATTTTGTTTGTTAATTTGTCTCAGATATTTTGTAATTGTCCTCTGGAGATGACTTTTACAAAATACAAAACACCGACAACAATCATTCCGTCGGCTACAGAAACACCGCCGGGACCATCCAGTCGGCTGACACTACATCCGGAGGATACAAGAATAATCGGCGTGGAAAGAACAATAACAACAACAATAACAATAACAATACGAGCAGAAGCCGAATCCAGTATGATGCAAATGGACGGCCTATTATTCAGTGCCGTGCATGTAACTTGTGGGGGCATTTTGTGCGGGAGTGTCCAACGACAAATACACCTCAACTATTGTGCCGATGGTGCGGACCCGTCGATCACGACTCAAAGTGTCCAAAATCTGGAGGGAACTTGATCACTATCGGGGCGAATGAGGAAGAAGTTCTGGCAATTATGCGGCAACAAGCAAAAGAATACCCGGACCCCACCGAAGAAAAGAGGAAATTTGCGGAAGCACAAGTGGAGGTTGGAAAAGTATCCCAAGTAGCAACACCTTTGGACACTGCCGACACTTCAGCAAGGAATTCCGCGAAACAAAACATAGTACGGCAAATTTTGCAAACGGAGGTGCGAGTAAAGGTAAATGATTTGCTTCTCACCATGCCTCAACTTCGATCTGCTCTTTCAAATATTGCAGGAGAATCAAGTCAAGGGAAGGAAAAGTCACCGGGAGAACCAAGTCGAGGGAAGGAAAAGGAAATTGTTGTAGGAGGAGAAGATCAGATGTTGCTGGCGCTAACATCCAGACAGCACCTTGCAGTCGTCGAGATGGGGATCCTTGGACATGTTCTAACAGACACAATAGTTGACTAAGGGTCCGGCGTAAACGTATTGCCGGAAGAAACCTGGAGGAAACTTGGACAGACGACATTGTGGCCTCCGAGATTTCAACTGCTGACAGCCGATCAACATGGCATTAAACCACTGGGTATTCTCATGACACAACTGGTAACCATTGGCACTCAGCCATTCCTGATGGATTTCGTGGTGATTCCGTTGAAGAGGAAAGGGTATGACGCCATCCTGGGCCGCGGGTGGCTTATCGAAGCAAGAGCGTGACATGACTGGAAGAATACCTTATCACTGGAAAGTAAAGGCCGCTGATTCGTCATTGATCTGCATACTCAAATGGTAGGGGAAGAGGCCCTGTCGTCAGATTCTGAGGGAGAGGAGGATGAAGGCAAACAACGGATGGAACCGGATCAGGAGGGCGTCCTCCGATTGGACGGGGAATCAACGGATGACGACTTGGATTCCGTCAACAGTCTCTACCACTGGCAAATGGACGACTATGAATTATTTCACAGCTGCAATGTTCTGTCGATTGAGAACGAATATTCAAAGGAGTTTACTGAAGTAAAGGAGGGGGAGGCATCGTTGGATGTTACACCCGCCCATGCATTCAGTGAAGGGGACACAATCAAGTATGATGAAGCTACGCTACAAACAATGAATTTGGGGGATGAGACAGGGCTGAAGAACATACTAGTCGAAGATAACTGGGATCCAGTACTCAAGGTCGCGGCATTCAAGATATTTCTGGAATACAAGGATGTGTTTGCATGGACATACAAGGACCTCAAGGGAATACCGCCGAAATTGTGTGTGCACCACATTCCGCTGGTGGAAGGAGCCGTACCTGTACGAAAGCGACCCTACAAGATGAACAAGAACTATGCGGCACGGGTTACGGAGGAAATCAACCGGATGCTGGAAGCTGGCATTATCTTCAAGGTGCAAACCAGTGAATGGGTGTCACCGATACTCATCTCATTGAAGAAGGATACTACTCAGATCCGGATATGCGTCGATTTCAGATGCCTGAATGCAGTGACGATCACAGATCCTTTTTCGATTCCATTCACAGATAGCATTCTGGAGGAGGTTGCAAGACATGAAATTTACTCCTTTATGGACAAGTTCGCCGGATACAATCAGATTTCTATAGCGGAGGAGGATAAGTTGAAGACAACGTTTGTCGTCGAAGATGGGGTCTACGAGTACAACCGGATGCCATTTGAGTTGTGTAACGCGCTGGCCACATTCCAACGGATTATACTGCATATCTTCAACAGGATGTCCGTGGGAAACTTCAAAGCCTTCCTGGATGATTGGTCAATATTTAGCACGAAGGATGGACACCTAGCAGCACTTGGTGAATGCATGGAGAGATGTTGTAGAGCTCGGCTAGCGTTGAATCCCAAGAAGTGCAGATTCATGGTTCCACACAGAAGACTGGTCGAACACATTGTCTGTAAGGAAGGGTTAAAGACAGATCCCAACAAGGTGAGTCATTCTTGAAATGTAGCCATCTACTAATGTGACGGAAGTAAAATCTTTTCCTGGGCATATAGGTTATTACAGGAGATCTATTAAAAATTTTGCCAAGGTGTCCCAACCGTTAGATAATTTAACCTGCAAGGAAGAATCATTTAGATGGGATAAAGAGCAGGACGAGGCATTTGAAGGGCTAAAGGTACGACTGGCTACGGCACCCATCCTGGCATATCCAGACTGGAATAAAGAGTTTCATGTTCATGTGGATGCCTCCAACTATGCGATCGGCGCGACCCTAGCACAGACAGGTAATCACGGACTGGATCACCCAATATACTTTGCCAGCCGGTTGCTATCAAAGGCCGAGCAGAACTACAGCACGACTGAAAGAGAAGCATTGGGAATGGTCTATGCTGTGCAAAAATTCCGTCATTATTTGCTCGCTACACCGTTTGTGTTCTATGTTGATCACCAGGCCCTGTTGTACATGATTAATAAACCTGTCATCCAAGGGAGGATCAGCAGATGGCTACTCCTGTTGTAGAAATTTAATTTCAAAATCATTGTCCAACCAGGAAAGAAACATGTCAGTGCCGAGCACCTGTCGCAGATCAAAACAGGGGAACCGGCAGAGGGTGTGAATGACGACTTCCCTGACGCACAGCTGTTTCAGATTGGGGTACTACCAAAATGGTACAGGAGTATCGGCGAGTACCTGTCAACAGGACAATTTCCCACGGGGATGCCACCAAGTGAAAGGCGCAAGTTGATAATCAGGAGCCGTACCTTTCAATTGATCAATAGATTATTGTATAAAATGGGGCCAGATCATATTCTTTGGTGGTGTGTGTTGGAAGAGGAGATACTGCAGGTGTTAAAAGAAGCACATGAGGGTCCCACTGGCGGACACATGGGACCCGACACCACTGCCCGGAAGATATTGCTCGCAAGTCTCTAGTGGCAGGAGACCTCGGAGGCAGACCAGATTAAGTAGATTCTGAGGCGGGCAAAAGTACATTGGGCCATCCAACTTCCCATCTTCTCCATCCGGTTGTTCGAATCAGTATTGCGCACCATGATAAAGACATATAGCCCGCGAAGTAGATCAAGTACGTTCTTGTACAAGAAGCAGCAGATGACGGTGTCTTTTAAACCTGGGGATTTCAATAGGGTTTTTGGCATCCTTGGCCCAGATGGTAAGAAATTGGAGATCAAGAACCATAAACTCTCACAGGAATGGAAGGAGCATTGGATAGATCTAATGTGCCAGGATCTTACACCCGTGGAGAGGGAGGCAGCGGTTCAGGGGACAAAGTGCAGAGGGCTTCACAAGGACTTTATTCGGGAGGGTCCCTGGCAGTGTATCATGGACGTCATCAAAAGCAGGTTGACAGGTGCCACTCGAGCATCAGATATAGCATTGCTGCAAGTTGTGTTTATGAATGGTATTATGCAGGGAGTGGTATATGATTGGGCCTCAGTCCTGGCTGACAGGATGGAGGAATTTATGACCCTTCAGCAGTGAACATTTTTTATGCCGCACCATGCCATCGGGCTGTTTCTAGAGGCTGTAGCTAGCCAGATTCCACTGGATGATTTTGTGTCATGTCCCCATTTTGGAGGCAATTTGATTTAATTAATTTAATTAATTAGGTTATCCAAAATAATGAATATTTTATGAGGATGACTAATTAATTATTTTAATTAAATAAATAAGTGGTATTAAGTTAATTATTTATAAAGTTATCAAATAAATAAATATTAAAAGGTAACTTTATATTTAATTAATTTAATAAAGTGACTTGAATTATAAGATATTTTATAAAGTCACTTAATAGATAAAACAAAATAATGTTCTAGAAGCTTCCGGAGAAAGTGGAGGAAAAAGAATAAATAGGCACCCCGGGCTTCATTCTAATCATCCAGATTTGTTGTTGATGTTGATGTTTGTTGATGTGCATTGTGGAGCCTAGGGTTTCTGCAATAGTCACAACTGGCCATTGAGAACGAAAACTCTCAATTGGTACGCAATTTTGAGGGTGTGAAATATCACTTGAATTATTGCAACTGGGAGGAAGATACTTCAGTCTTCTATTTGTGCTACATTGAGAAAAAATATTTGTGGCCATTGAGAACGAAAACTCTCAATTGGTACGCGATTTTGAGGGTGTGAAATATCACTTGAATTATTGCAGCTGGGAGGAAGATACTTCAGTCTTCTATTTGTGCTACATTGAGAAAAAATATTTGAGTACAAAAAGCAGGCCGAAAAAGCAGTTCGAAAAAACAGGCCAAAAAAGCAGTTCGAAAAAGCAGGCCAAAAAAAGCAGTTCGAAAAAAAGCAGTCCGAAAAAAGCAGGCCGAAAAAGCAAGTCCGGAAAAGCAATTCAAAAAAAAAAAAGCAATCCGAAAAAGCAAATTCGAAAAAGCAAAGAAAATTATTACAGCCATCTACAATCAGGGGCAGCAGCTAGAGAGGCACGACTTGGGCACTTGAGGAGGTTATTTTCTGTTCAGTGGTATTGCAATACATCTATTCTCTAAGGCGACTTCATATGCCAGGTCTGATATGTATTTTTCATAGTTGCCTTTCACTATAGAGTGCTGTTGTAATTGTCATTTCGTATCAGACCTATCATTCATTAATAGATACATCATTCATTTTTACATTCCTCACAATGGTATCAGCAATCCATGGCTTTAGTTGTATTTAATCATGCATGTGATTAGCATACTGTTGTAGGGGAGTATTGAAGTTAGATATTTAGTGTTGCATTAGTTTTCATTGGTAGCTGTAGGTGCATATTACTTTACCAGCAATCATCATATTTTGATATCTTTGTAAATGCCAAGAGTCTTGGCTAACTTAGTATGAATATTGTATTGGATACTCATTCTCAATTAAGGAGATACAATTGTTGGTCATTAATAGTTGTCTTTGAGCGTTAATATATCATTTTTTATCAGCCAGTTAGCTTGCATACCAACTATTTGTTAAAATACCAGTTGGCTGTAGGTGATCATTTTCAGAACTCATATATGCATTCACCATTGCCAAAATTAGTTGCATATTTATGTTAGGTCATTGTTTAGACAATTTGGAGTCTTTTGTAAGCATTTTCTTTGAGGCAAATCCAAACATGAACCACTGCAGCAATCTAAAAAGTTATATCAATTAGATGACCCTTGCTTGCAAAGTGTTTGACGAAATGTCAAACCACTGAAGTATAAAGATTTTTGGTGTTTGAAGAAGTTATAACCTATTGGGGTTATTACATTTTGAGGCTCCTCCAAGGGGCAAGTTGGCAGACGGGGAGCCTCCCATATTCTATTGGCGACACTTGGATACAGAAGGATTACGAGTCGAATGAGGACAGGTGTCGGGATTACCTCAGGACTATGAAGTCTGCATTGAAGAAGGGACACGATGTGGCAATTCAGGCTCTAACTCGGCAGAGAGAGTGGCATTTGATTCAAGCATATATTTCTAGGGTTTGTCCTCGACGATTTCAGACTTGTTTTGTAGACAGGGGTTGGCCGGCGGTGGAGACAACTGAGATGTTGGCAGACTAAGCTACTGAGCCAGAGTTGGGACCCAGTGACACCCCTCTGATGAAGTTGGCACATGAGATTGTGGGATTGTACAAGGATGTTTACTATGCTCGTCGACATGCAGAGACGGACAGGGTTGCAGCAGAGAGATCATTGGCAGCTGAGAGAGAGGATAAAGCAAGGCTAGCCGCCCACTTGGTCACCCAGCAGGCAGCATGGGCCGCAGAGCGGGCGGCACTATTGGCAGATATGGTAGCAGTGGTGCAGGAGAGGGACATGGCTAGGCAAGGTACAGAAGCGGCTGTCCGAGATAAGGATGCGGCTGAGCACGAGATGCAATTAGCTAGGAGGCAGGCTATGGACGCTGCGCTTCTTCTAAAGGAGGCCGTCGAGGTTAATTCTTAGATTCAAACATATCTCCGCATCAGGACAGAGCAGATGTATGAGTTACGTCGCCAACAACACTCTTCTGGGACGCCCCCTTCTCTCTAGTATTTCTTTTGTTGTCTGTAAGTCGTCTCCTAATTTTGTTAGTCGTCAGGAGACGACTTTTCTTTTTGGGGGAGATGGTGTCAGCCGATTGGATAGTCTCGGCGAACGGAATGATTGTCGTCGGTGTTTTGTATTTTGTAACCGACGAGTAAATAGTTTGTATCGGACATAATATTTGTGGCCGACGGACTCCTTCGGGAAGGTTCGACAGATAGTATTTATATCCCGTCTGGGATCATTGTAAATCATCTTCTATTACTCATCTTATGAAGCATAATGTATGTCTAGCATATGCGAATATAATTCTGCTGTTCGTGTTCATTGTCTGTATGCATTGTTTTAATTTACCGTACGGTAAACGCTTGATAGGGCAAAAGGTAATAATAGGAACCCAACAATTTGTTTTAGACTATGGTTATAACCGTGGAGAAAAAAGGATATGATGCTTTATTAGGGAGAGAATGGTTGGTCGCAGCAAAAGCTGCCCATAACTGGAAACAGAACACGATATCTATTGAGACTGAAGGAAGAAAGTACATCATAGATCTTAGGAACCAGTCAGTAAGTCAAGACTTGGCATTAGACTCTGAAGGAGAAAACTATGAAGGGATGGAACCAGATGAGGAAGGGGTGCTCAGACTAGGGGAATGCTTAGATGACGACACAAATTCCCTTAATGGATTATTCCAATGGCAAATAGTAGACTATGAAGTTTTCCACGCAAAATGTAATACGTTACAAATACAAGACTCTCAGCCGGTAGGAAGGTATCCGGAGGAGTACACGGAGTATAAAGAGAATGGGGCAGTAAAGTCATCTACTTGGGATAACAAACCTATCAGAGACCTCATAAATGGGTCTTAGTTAAAGGCGTACGAGAGACGGAGTAAATTGGCAAGTACCTATTTTATAAATACAGAAGAGGAAAAAAGACAAAAAACAAAAACGTGAAAGTGACCAAAAAGGAAAAGATACACTAAGTCTTTATAAAGAGACGGATTTTTAAAAATTCCTATAATTGCCAAAGACGAAAACAGAATTGCTCGAGAAGGACAAGAAGAGGCAGTTGAAGTGACCGTACAGACTATCGTACAACAAGAGGGAAGGAGAGCAGTAGCCGTACGGGCATCAGAGCAGACACAAGAATTTGTACAGACGATCGTACAAGCAGCGAGAAGGGTGGATGGAGCAGTAGCCGTACAACCATCAAAAAGGATAGAAGAAAAACTATTAAGGCCGAACAAGACAGAGAAGACCACCATATGACAACCTTGCGTACGACAAACTTGTGTACGGAAAATCAGAAGGCAACTTCCCATATGCGAACACATCCTAACAGATATCACAAAATGCTTTACGCAAACACATCCCTTTTGTGTAGCCCTCCTTTTCACAATTTGTGCACCATAGTTCCCTCACTTCTCTTTTCTCTTCTTTACTTCCTGCTACCTCTTTAATAACCTCATCATATCTTTCCTCGATGCTTGGATTGTCTTGGATTCATTCCCTCTTTTGTTTGAGCTTTCACTTCTACTTCCATGCCTCTTGGCTTTGGAAGTTTTGTTTTCACTTTTTATATCTATTGCACGGGTATAGGCGTCCACATGGGATGATGGTTGTACTATTTTTATCTTTTTTCTTAGGGATGACGTCAATCCTTCAAGCTTTCCTATTAATTCCTTCAGTCTTCTACTATACGCTCTGACAGATTCATTCTTTCCTTGCCTTGTATTATAGATCTCTATTACTATTTCATCATCGTCTCGAAGGCGTCTGAATTCTTCCTCAAAGGTTGCATGGAAATTATTCCATGTGTTCTTCTTGCCTGCCTCCAAGTCAATATACCAGTCAATGGCTATACCTCTTAGAGTGGCAAGAAATGCTTTTAGCCATTCATTTGCATCATTCTCTCCATTGGCTTACCATATGGTTATACATGTTTTGCAATGACGTGCAAGGTCCTTCGAGCCTTCCCCTGTGAATCTAGGAAGTTTATGTTTGTCTATTGCCATTCTCCTACTTTTTCCTCCTTTCTCTCCTGTTGGGACACTCCCTCCTGTCGGAATGCTCCCTCTTGAAGGAACCCTCCCTCCTGAGGGACTAGATTCCTCGTTGCTTGCCCAGCACTATCTCCTTCTCCTAGGCTAGAGTTTTGTTCTTGTAGATGCTCTCTACGTGCAGGGGTTTCAGGGTTTCTACACCCTCCCTTCCTTCCTGGTGTCTTAGATATAGAAAAATTGTCTATTCCTTTGATTGTGTTCTCAATCAACCCTTCTTCAATTTGGAATTGGTCCACTTGTCCTCTTAAATGATGACGTCTTTCCTCCTGCTGTTGAAGTTCTAACATTCTCAAGACGACCTCCTACTGAGTTTCTTCCTCTAGCACTCACCTCAGATATTTATTTGGAAGTAGAGGCATGAATTGGTATAGTGCCTATTTATCTTTCTTGAATTATCACACTCCTCCAATTCCCATGTCCTTTTGGCGAACTGTTGGAGCACTACTTGTCTTCTTCGGTCTCTTTTTGTTTCTGCTCTTTCTTTTTCCACACGTACCAAGTTTCTTAGCAATAGTCGAGGGATTTGTCCAAGTAGATCATACACCGTTGGTGGTACCGAAAGTTTGTCCTGTACCGTGCTCTTTGGAACCGCTCTCCTATGGGCTTCCCTTTGCACGTACTGGTCGACAGAAACTTCTTAGGCCACCAGATCGCATGTCAACTGATCTTCTTTGGATATTTCCTCCTCTTCACCGTCACTATTCGTTACTTGTATATGTGGTAGAAAGGATCTTCCAAATACTCCATCCTGTCTCGCCGACAACCTCTAGGTTCAAACTTAGGTAACAACGCCAAAATGTAGAATGGCTATGAACACAGAAAAAATGCAACTTAGATTCAATAGTACCAATAAAACTTTATCACTCCTACCAAGAATTCCAGAATGTCAAGGAATTATTCCAACTTTATTGATACCAAAACAACATGAGTACATTGCTCATAACTCACAGTTCTTATAACATAGTCAGTTGGTTGGGAAAACCCAACAAACGCATCCCCTCGCTTCCTCAGTATCCAACCCAACAAAGATGAGTTAATGCTTAACACACTCAGTGCACCCGATCACCCCCACCGCTGGCACAGCACTGCCACACCCGTCCACATCCTTGTACAGTACTCAAGTACTTGGGGGGGGGGGGGGGGGGGGGGGGGGGGGGGGCAGTACCTAGGGACTGCCTAGGCACCCACGATCGCAACTAGGATGTGACAGGGTATGACTAAGAGTGGAGGCCAAAAAAGTAAAAAAAACATTATTTTAGTTTCCAAATTTCCCTAACCTATGTGGGTTCCAAATAGGACCCTCTAGGTCTTGAAAAGTCATTCAAACTTCAGTTGGCATTCATATTTGACATTTCTATTTTTGCAACAGCTGAGAGCAAAGTGAAAAGAAGAGTTTGGAAGAGTGAGAAGTGTTTGAGAGAGCTTGGAGAGTGATTTCGCAAGTGATTGCAAGATCTCTTAGAAGAGGAGCAAGAAGATTCAATCTTGCAAGTGATTTCAGCGAGCACAAGGTAGGTTTTTAATTCTTTTTAGTTTTCCTTTGTTTTGCATTCTAGTTTGTTGCAATTTTTTTCAAAAACTACATGTTCAAATTTGTCATTAGAAATTTAGAATGCATTATTATTATTTTTTTTGTTGAAATTTCAATTTTGAATGCATAATGATAATGGCATTATGCTGAAAATACGAAATAGTTTTTGGTTATTAAGTTTTAACTTTTTAACTTCTGCTGAAACTTATTTCAATTTCTAAACTAGGCTGAAAGTAGTTAGTTTTTTTTTAAATTTCTAAACTAGGCCGAAAGTAGTTTTTTTTAAATTTACTAATTGGGCTGAAACATATGATTTTGTGAAATGCAGTGTATAAATGCCCTATAGTCAAAGTGTAGAAGACATGGATGTGCATTAGGAAAGTCAAAGTGCTAGTTTATCCAAGTACGATCCTGAGCATGAGAATGATCCGGAGGAAGAATCTAAACCTCCTTATGTTACAGCAGGACCAGCTTCTACTGATTGCCCCTTTGATACTTTGGCATCATTTGCTAGGGGTCCCTTTGATCCCAAATCCCCTCTAAAACAATTTTCTATCAGTGTATCACTTCCTAGAGCTACAAGTGGCGGTACACATAAATAGAAATGCAATTTTTGTGGTGCAAAATGGCATGGCAGCATTACAAGAGTTAATTCACACCTTCTCTTTTGGATTGGATATGGTGTGTCATATTCCTTGCAAATGCTAAAACATGTTGAGTACAGAATTGGACTAAACAAATTGTGGGGAACTCCTGACAATACTACAATTCCAGTGCCTAAATCTTTAGCTGGTAGTAAGCAAGTTTCGACAATTTAGCAGTTATAGGGGCAGCGAGATGCTTCTACATGTATCTTGCATTAGAGAGTTGGGACATATTTAGACTCCGCTTCCATTCCTTCATCTATTCAGAGTTTAGGAGGGGACAACAACAAGTGTAAAAGAAAGGCAGGAAGCTCTAGCACAAATAACCCCACTACTGATTTGTTTAATGTGCAAGAAAAGGAGAAGCTAGAGGATGTCATTGTTGAGTTCTTATTTGCCAATGGCATCCCATTACATGTTGCTCGATCTCCCTACTATAAGAAGATGATATCCATGGTGGCAAGGGACAAAGGGCCATCATTTGTGGCACTTGGTGAGCACAAGTTGAGAACCAGAGTCTTCGATAGGCTGTATAAGAAGGTTGGGATTTTGATGGAGAGGATGAAGGCACATTGGATGTAGTCTAGTTGCAGCTTTATTATGGAGGGCGAATGGACATTAGATGTCATCCACTCATCAACATCATGGTCACATGTGTTGAGGGCCCATACTTTCTAAAGGTAGTTGATTGTTTAGAGTGTCATAAACATGTTGATTTTCAATTTCACATCCTTAGGGAGGCCATTGGGGAGGTTGGACCACAAAATGTGGTCCAAGTGGTGACAGATGTTTGCAAATGTGTGCAAAGTTGTAGGGAAGCTTATTGAGGCAACCTATAGACATATTTGGTAGACTCCATGTTGTGTGCATGCCATTAATAATGCACTCAAAGACATGGGAAAGATTGACTAGATTAGACAAGTGGTTAATGATGGTAGAGAGGTGCACATGCATCATCATACTTCAAATGCACTCTTCAGGGGCTTCATGAAGGAGTTCCTGAAACCAATTGGGACTAGATATGCCTCCTATTACATTCTCTTGGAGAGAATGCTTGAATTTCCAAGAGCCACTGCAACTTATGGTTATGACACAAGAGAGAAATCAGTGGGCTAAGTCCAAAACAAAGCAAGGGAAGAGGATGAAGGAGATAGTGAAGAGTGATCAGTTTTGGGCTGATGCAAAATACACAATCTCCATTATTTCTCAAATTTTTGAGGTCATCAGATATGGTGATAGAGATTTACCTACCCTTGGAGAGGCTTACAAGTGCATCGATTCCATGCTTGGCTAGATGAAGGTTGTTGTGTGTGAGAGCGACCCCACTGGCATTCTATACTGAGCACATTGAGCCTATCATTCACCGCAAGTGGGAGAAGCTTAATACTCCTTTGCACATGGCTGCCTATGCATTGAATGCTAAGTGGTACATTCCTAGGCCTGGTAGAGTTACACCACTTCAAGATGATGACGTGAAGGTCGGATTCTTCTAATACATTGGGAAGATGTTTGATGATGAGATTACTGCCCAGATTCACCTAGAGTGGACCGAATTTGTCACTTTTACAGGTAATTCAAATTGTTAATTCAATATTCATTACTAGTAGTATCTAGAGATTACTAATATTACAAATTAAAATTTTTAATTAATTAATAATTTTACTCGGGTATATTTATGAGACATGACAGTATGTTAAAACTTATTATGTTCTAGGATACTTGGGCAAAATGAATCTTAGAACTATGACACAAAAGCATCCCATATTGTGGCGGAAATGTCATGGATCACAAAGGGCAAAGATTACCACACTAGCCACCCGATTCCTTTCTCAAGTTTGTAGTTCGTCATCTTTATAAACTATTCAAGTTTTCTAATTTACTGATTCTCACAATGACCATTTGCTTGCTATTTGAAGTTTCTAGTTCCTTGGCTTTAGATGAATTGGTCTACATACAGCTTCATCCACTCTCTTAAGAGGAATAGACTTACCTCCTAGACAAAGAAGAAGCTAGCTTTTGTACACAATACCTTGTGTATCATAGATCGCAAGATACGTGGGAACAAAGAGATCCTAGTAGCGTGCAAGGATGTAGAGTTGGAGGATCCAGCTCAGGTTGATGAGAATAAGGTTGCAGCAAAAACTAATGTAGGGCTAGTTGGTGTTCCTTTCACAATTATGGATGAGGAGGCTCGGGATATTGAGTCCAGTAGTTCTCGTGATGAGGACTTTGGCATTGGGGATGATTAGTCATTAGAGGCCTCCAATTGATACATTTTGTCATTTTGATGTGTTGCTGATTTTAGATTTTGAAATTGTCACATTTATAGAACTTTGTAGTTCTAGGTTTGTACTCACTTTGAGTTTGATATTGACCATGATTCATTATATCATGCCATGGTACTCTCATTATTCAGATATTGAAATCATGATCAGCTTTACACTTTGTGATGCATAATATTTACTGCATATTTGATTACTATGTTTAATGTTGAATAGTTCTTGTTTATTTTGCTATGTACAAACTTCAATTATATTGTGTTCATTGTGTTATGTTGAAACATCTTTTCCTAATTACCAATTTAAGTTATATATGTATAATGTGTAGGAGACCCACCGCACCCCGCCCCCCCAACCCCCCACCCCACCCCCCCCCCCCCCCCCCCCCAACCCTCCCCGAACCCCTATCGCCGTCTCTCTTGTTGTCCCCAAATTGAAAGTCTTTTTTGTTTACGCCTGAAAGTCATCCCGCCGCCCTATCATCCCCCTGCATCAGTTTTACACTGAAAAAAATTAAAGAATTTTCAAAGAAGAATTGTGTCATGTTGAGACCATTATTCATAAAAATTGAGAACGCCATCTTTGAAGTGAGATTTGCTAGGACCTTCTTCAGCCTCCTCTAATTCTTCTGGGGACTTGTCCATTCGTAAGTCATGGCCTCTCCTAAATCCCCCCACTGTTAATGGGTCAAGTGTATCGTTCTCCAACAATTCCAAGTGTATCCATCACATTGGGTCAAGATGAATTTGCTGTTTCTTCCAGAGATAATCTGAGGCCTATAAGAGTAGATCGTCTGATCAAAGACACTATTTAATGTCATTTGACAACTAATATGAGCATCAAAAATTGGAATATAGCTTGTAGTTGCAAGCTAGAGTACACATACCCTTCTTTTGAAACACATACATGAAAAATTATGACACACACCATACTCATAAAAGAATAAGTAAGCATAAAACATAAATAAAAATGATCAAAATGCAACAATTCAAATAACTTACAACATCAGCTTTGTCTATGCCCATTCCAAAGGCAATAGTGGCGCACACCACTTGCACTTCACCATTGTGCCATCTTTTCTGGACTTCCATTCTCCCACGAGCTGAAAGCCCTGCATGGTAGTATACAGTCTTGATCTGAAACTTATCATTTAAGTATTTGCAAACATCCATGCACTCATTTTTTGATAGGCAGTAGATGATTCCACACTGTTGATCGAAACGCTCCCTGATTGTTTTCCCAAGCTGATCTAAAGGGTCCTTACTTTTCCCAACTACCTGATATGTGAGATTTGGACGATCAAAACTTGTTTCAAGCACAAGAGCATGAGGAATTCTCAAAACCTTCAATATGTCCTGCATAACAGAGTTACTAATCAAGAATCGATGAAACTTATTCTCTGCATCAACGACATTCAAAAAAAAAATCTTTAAATCAAGCATTCACTATAACATCATTGTCAGTACCTCCCGCACTGCTCGAGTTGCAGTGGCTGTGAGTGCCATCAATGGCACATTTGGATATCTCTGTTTCAAGCGTCCTAACTCCCTATAATCGGGTCGGAAATCATGACCCCATTGGCTGCAAAATTATAAAAACCTTGTAAGAGAAGGTCAGATGGCATAATGTGAGATTAAGGAACCAGATCTTAAAAGAACATGTATTTGATTGATTTGCCATTTCTGGAAGTGATCTATGTAACTTGAATTTACTGCAAAGCTGAGTATACCACTCTATACAAGCGAGCTGTATTAAACTCATTTGAAAGGATTACCTCACACAGTGTGCCTCATCAATAACAAAACGAGCAAGTTGTCCCTGTGACAATGACAATTTGATAGATTAAAATACAATAAACATCGCAATTTCAATATTTCATTAAAAATATTCCAGGCTTATCATAGTGATATTATAAGGATACCTGCCACAAACACTTCATTGATCCAGGCTATCATTTCTACACACATAATTGAGTAAGAAAATATACCTTTTGCTGCAAGGATGTTAAAATATCTTGAAAAGACATACTTCCGGCAATCTTTTCAGGAGTCACATACAATAATTTGCATGATGGTTTAAATTTCCTATCAGACCAAGCATAGAGATTAAGATGACCTGTTAGATCAAGTAAATAAACAGAAAGATTGTAACTGCCAGCACATGTAGAGTCCTATCCAAAAAAATAAAACCTGAAAGATTTTCGTATGAAAGCGAGGTTATATCATAAACATAATGACAGAGCTGCCTGAAATAAAAATGGTAGTATGCGAGCTAGAGATGATTTAAAGCACTAAACAAACATTTAAAATGCACCTAGTTAAGTATTCAAATCTCAGTCAAACATGTGATATTCACCAGCAAAAAGTAAGCTTCAAAGCCAAAAAATGCCATAAATTCTATATTTTGCTATATTAGATTACTTTCAAAATATATATATATATATATATATATATAAGTTGTAACAACAAACTGTTACACTTCAGTTGCATATAATTGTCTGCAGCCCATCTCATTGGTAATTTATTATAATGAGATTAATACTGTTGTATATTATAATGTTTCTTTAATGGTCATCTTAGTTAGTGTTTAGTTCGTTAGGTAATTTCTATTTTTCATCTTTTGTTCGCGATTGTTTCTTTTAGAAACATCATCATCTTTGTAAATTTATATAAGGAGTTTCCATCTCCTCTATGTAATACAACTACAACACATCTATTTACCAAAACACCCCCCTTGTAATGTCCCCTTCCTTTATCTCTTGTTTTGACTAACTTATTATAAAGAAAATTGTATGAGATGGTTAATTTGTTCACCCTTATATGAATAATTATATTGAATGCCAAACATATCGGTGTAAAATGACAATATCCTTATTTATGTTCTACTACCTTGATGTTATTGCTACCAAGAAAGATTAGTCTATGATCATGTATGGATTCCATGAATTCTAATGAATAACACTTGTTTTCTAGATTATGATTGTTGATATGTGTGATGACCCAATTGATGATCTTGGAAAAGAATTATTTGAATCTGGTTACCCCTATCTTTATATTCTCTTATTAATGCAATGAATCTGACTTAATCACTTGGTCTAAGAGCTTGATACCAGAATAAAAATGTTCACTGGCTACAGTATAAACTATAGACAAAATAGTCATCCTTTTTCATGACCTTGTATATTGTACTCTAAACTAATCTAATTTATATAACTATGCATGTGATGGTCTTCCTACTGTCATGTATTCCTTTCATCTATCCAGATGAGAAGCACTGTTGAACATATCCACTTACTATTGTATATATTTCTGGATTTAAGATATTGACCAGTCTCTATGTTTCTATTCCTCCTCTGATCTTTATAATCAGTTGCTTTGAATCCAAATAACCTTCAATTTATTTAAGTGATCCATAATGTTCTTTGTCTGTGTTGATTATTCCCCAATTGGTAGTGTCTCATGTTTAGATATTCAACCTTTGTCATCATAAGATCCTTATATGTAATGTCTCTGATTTAGCAGGTCTCCGGAGTGTGGGTTTGTCAGCTCATTATCATGACCCTTGTAAGCTTATATCTAGATTTGGGGATCTTTGTCCTGAGATTGCTATTTTTGGACTTACTATTTTTAGTAAGTTACTCATGGCCAGTTGCTATTTCAAGATGGTCATCTGGTTTTGGATATTTGGTATCTCTTTGCATTTTAATTGGTGAGCTTGTCGGCTTAATGATTATCTAATTCACATTTAATAATCATAGTACATTATATTATAAAGTGTCATGACTTTATATTATAAAGTTACTTTTTAAGCAGAAAGTGTGAGAGTGAAGCTGGATGGCTCAATTGTGTATAAATGCAGCTTTTTGATGAGGAGAGATCATCTTGAATATTATATATTTTCTTGCTCTTTTCATTGCCTAAGGGTTTTGAAGAAGTTTTGAGTTTTCCATCGATAATTGTGCTGAGGTGAACAATTATCTAAACCTCAAACTGTATCTACTGTGGCTTCGGAGATTACTCATTCTGAAGGAAATCGTTGGTGTTGGGATTGCAAGTTGATAATCAATTTGCAAATCGATTGTAAGGTTTTATTGTGTGACTGCCCACTCTGAAGGTTGCGTCTGAGATTCATTGTTGGGAGTCACGTCTGGAGTTGTTGCTGCTATACGCCCAAGGTGGTAGACGGATTGATTGATATTCTGGTTGGCAGATCAAACACATAGACAGACTGAAATTTACAATGCCCAACGCAAGGACTGTGGAATCTGCAAAAACGTCATTGTTGGACGGTATCACCTGGCCGCTAATTCACATCTGGTGTGACACGCAGGGTTATCAAATGCACTTGTGAGTTTGGCGTTAGTATTTCTTCAATGTATGCTGCGTTGAGGAATCATCTTATTACATAGCGTGGCCTCTTCCTTTCAACCGGCAAGAGCAAGATTATAGACTACGGATTTGATCAGGTTCTACCACTGTTTTAAGTTGGAAATTCAGTTATAATATTGTATAAGATTCTATCATTTTCTTTTAGTTACAAGTGATGTTAAAAGGGTAGTCGTTGAGAAGAATTGTTTTGTACTCACCATATCCACTGAAAATCAAATAAAATCAAGAACTTTGTTCCTTTTTTTTTGGTAATTCTATTGGAGCCGACTTTGAGTATTTATATTATCCCTAAAGCCTCTGTAAAAATCTCCTGCTCAATGGTCAAAGTTTATGCAGATTAAAATTCGTTTTGTTTATCGCCCGTCTGATAGAAATGTTTTTCGCTACCAAATCCATGTCTCTCCTACATTCTCCTTTAGCTTTTTGTCACTCAAACTTGAAGATATCCACTACTTGGCATACCATTTGAACTCTTAGATTTTTGGGATTCCCTTCCCAACTCATATGTCGATGTCTCGATAAATCATTTCCTTGTTTATCAATGGGGCAATAATTATGCTTAGATTGATTTGGAAAAGGTGATACCTACTGGGACAAGGCCAAATAGTGTGATCATTGTGACTCTTTCTTCCAATCTTTTCTAACATTCGTTCCTTCCCAAGTATCTCTATATTAGAAACGACGTGAATCCTATGTAATTTCTGAAGTTTAATCCATTATTTAATCTCCCCTCAATCTCCCACTTAGTTTCTATCTTGCACTACTACGTTTGGTATATCCTATCTATATGTCATTCCTTGCGCTTATTTATGCGTATGAACTCTTAGTGTTGAACGTGGAGTCGGGTCCCTTAAAATGCTCCTGCTCTCTCTTCATTCCTGTCCCTAACTAGGTATCTCCTTGGCTCCATTACATTCTCCATATGTGTTATATGTCTGGATGAAGTAGTTTGAATCTGTAATTGCAAGCTGATGTGAATCAATGCCTTCTTGATTGTATGCTTGGTCGATATCTATAAGTCTTCCTCCCATAACTATCTTCGCGTTGGATAATATAATATGCTGCCTGAATTTGGTGATATGCAGATGATTCCCCCCTTCCGCTTATTTGGTTCTTTTCTTAAATATGTGCCCGTGTGAGCTGGGAAAGGTTGCGACCCATTCTTGCATTGCAATTATTTATATTAGTTGTTTTATGTTTATTAGACCCTATTATAATGTTTGCAATCCATATTTTTCAAATAACATAATTATATGTTAAATATATATATATATATATATATATATATATATATATATATATACACACACATTAGTTGCTATTGAATATATATTGTACTGTATAATTTGGATAATAATATATTATAGGATATTATTATTAATTATTTAATTTTAATCAACATAATTATTATTACATTTAATTAATTAATTTGTTTAATCTATATTTAAACTCTATTATTATTAGAATCCATCTCAAAAATGGGGACATTACACCCCTCCCCACCATTTATGGGATCAAACAAGTTAATCTCTCTAAGGATTTGAGTGAACACGTAAAGTGGAAGCTTTCCAACAAGGGCTGGGTAAAGATATATGTTGACAGGGCAGTCAAAGGTAATCCAAGCTTTGCTTGAGCAAGATGTGTTATCAGAGACCACGAAGGGAAAATCTTGAGATTACTTGACAAGAAGTTAGGCGAAGCTACTAATATTGAAGCAAATTTCAAGAAGCTTTAATGAGAGAAAACATCAAAAGAAGACTGGAGTTTCAAAAGCTACATGTAGAGGGGGACTGACAAATAGTCATTAATAGCAACAAAGGTAGGAAGAAGTCCAAAGTGGGAACTGGACCACTGGCTGACACAGATTTTCTTCGCTAAAGCTTCCTTCAAGAAATTCATTGTCTTGCATATATTCCAAGAGGGCAACAATGTGGCATATAACATGGCATAAACCTCAGTTGAGTTGGTAAAGAAAAACAAACAACTATAATGAGCTTGCTTGACAATAAATCCACTACACTGAAAAAAGCATTTACATATCAAGTTCTGATAATCACAAGCATGGCAAGGTTATGACCCCAATAGCAAATTCACGAGCTCAATAAAATTAGAGAAAGGTACTGTATACAAGATCTCTCAACCACACCTCCTCTTCGAAGCCAATGAAGTCAAGTTGGCTGCTAGATGTTGTTGTGCCAAATCATTGGCAAGCATTTGAATCAAAATGCCTAGTACCCTACAAGCTAAACTCGACAGGCAAGCTTCGGTTCCATCTCAATGTATGTGCAGCATGATTTGTAGAGCAAATGTCATTCAATAAAGGAGGCCAATCAAGATGAAAAAGCAAGAGTGGCTATCATGAGCTATAAATAACAAAATATGAGCATTATCATGAGTACAAGTCACCATGCGCCCAAAAGAATGATGCAGATTGAGCCTACAAGAACTAACATGTGAATTTCAAAAAAATATTGTAGCACATCTACGCAATAGCCTAAATGACCATAGTAAGCCTTTGCTCACAATAGATGTTGACCAGCCAAGGAACTACACCAAGCAAATTGAAATGAAATCACCAAGATGCCTTGTCACCAAATTAAGTGAGGGCACTAACATATCGCTAAGGCCGCGATCCACAATAGAAAATGTAGCTGGTCAATAGCGAAGCTCCCACAAGTGAGGTAGGCAAAGAGATGAGGACTGGCATAGCAAACAAAACTATTGTGATGGCCACCAAGAATAGCAAACTAGACCTCAAGTAGAACGATGTCCCACCAAAACACACGAGTTGTCAATTAATGAATATGATTCAAACCACTACATGCAAATTCTCCACAATGTTGTGAAACAACCAAAAAAGGCCCACTATAAGTCGATCACAAATTGCAAAACGCCACCAAATTCAATAAAGGCAAATAATACAACCATTGTGCATAACAAACACTTGTGTGCATACAAATAATGACGACAACCATCCACTATCCACAAAATTTGGATCTACCAACGAACCATTGGTTTGTTAAATGGGCCACGCTAAAGGAGTAGCTATACATTGTAATGTTCCCGTCATAAAATAAATAAATAACCAAAGCATTGTTTATGGACCTATTGATTTAGTATATCTCGGACCCATTTTTTATTTTAATTGTGTTCGTAGGTGTTGTCGTTGGCTATCTTAGTAAACACTCGAGAGTCCTTCTGAAGGGTATTTAAGTACGACATGTAGGTAGTAGTTGGCATGCAACTTGGATCATTTTCTTAGTAGTCCAAATTCCTATTGGAGTTCTCTGTTGTTTGCCATTTCGGAAGTAAAAGATCTTTCCTACTTGGCTAGTCCAATTTTGGTGGGATTCAACCCTCACCCTATTCCGATTCTCTGTATTAGTTCGCTTGGATCTAGCAAATCCGCGCACCATTTTCATTTGCAATTATAAATATTGTTTGTGGAACCTCCTCAATTTTGTTGGCATCCTTTGTTCTTGCAATCTAGAGTACATATTTAACATCATTGATCATTTGAAATCATCTGTGCACAAAATCAATATTGGCAAACTCGTTGGCATAAAGGCACCGTACGGCTCCACATACTTCACAAAACTACTAATCACTTCCATACAAACTCATCCAACATCATACAACACTCTCTTCACTGCTTCCTACCTTCCTGATACACCGCACAGGATCCCCCTACCGTACGACCTTCAACATTTCCGTACGACCTGCGCTCCACACCATAGGAAGTGCCTTGGCTCTAGCCGTATGTTCTCCTAGGTCAACCATACGAGCTATTTGTTTACCGTACGAACAACGTTGAGTGTTGTTTCAAAGTTTGTTCAACTTGCAAACTGTGTGCTAAGTCTGAGTATCTCAGAGTTTTCCTTTGGAAAATTGCAATGGTATCAGAGCCAAAGATCTTGCTAGTTTGTGGACAGTGAAAGTTTACAGCCGAAATCGACGGAGATCCCACTCAGTAGATAGAATGGAAGATCAAGAACCCACTCCTGCAGAAGTCATGGCACTATTGAGGGATCTTTCGAGCAATTAGGCACATATCAATGACACTAAGCAACTTATGGAAGAAACTCTTTGGAAATAGGCAGACAATAAGATATATGGGGAACAAAATGGTCATAGTATCGACTCGATTTTCGGAAAGGCAAATCCTCATCCGGTTCGCTCTCGACCTTCCATGTCGACTTTCCCTCCATGATCGAAGGTACCACACGAAGGAAAGCAACCACCCTTTGAGGAAGTTCAAGAATACTTGAAAGAAAATTGGCAGAATGTAAACTTGGAAGAGGATATATCCTACAAAGATTACATAGAAATGAGAATGTAATATTCCAGAGGCGGAAATCGAGGGTATTTTAACGACAATCTCAAAAGAAAGTTGAGTAAAGTAAATCTGTCACCATTTGACAGATCCGGATCCATATCTGCCCAAGCATGGGTAATGAAGGTCGATACTTACTTCCAACTTAATCCAATGCCAAAAGAAGAAGCAATTAAATTTGCAACACTCCACTTGGAGGGAGTGGCACATTGGTGGCATCATGGCACTATTATGCTGGGGCATGACCAAGTAAATAGATATGCAAAATTCACTAGAAGATTGACAGATCGGTTTGATGGTAAAGATCTGGAACTTAATATTAAAGAGTTGGCACATTTGAGGCAAACTGGATCGGTATATCAGTACATCACAGAAATTTAGAAACTCTCTGTTTTGGTTACGGACATTTCTGACAAAAGAAAGATAGTTCTCTTCATGGACGAACTGACAAAACCACTGAAGGGGTTGGGTAAAAAGTTTCAATGTTGCCACCCTCTAGAAGGCTATAAAAAAGGCGCGAAGCATGGCATTATCATCGACATCATCCTCTCGAAGTTACTCCCACTCCAAACCGCTAGTGCTTTCAAAGGACAAAGATAACAAACCTCTGTCGAAGAAGCCTTCATTGGACGAAGCTATCAAACAAGAACTCCGAAGGAAGAAATTACGTTTCAATTATAAGGAGTTGTAGGAACCTGGGGACAGATGCCTCAGTAAAGGGAAAATACACTACATCAAGGTCACGTCTGATGATGACAACAATCAAGAGAATCTACCCAAAGAGGACAATCACCAACGGGACTCCCAAATGGTCAATTTGAACCGTACAAAGAAGATTGCTGAATTGGTACAAGTGGAGGAACCATCGCTTGGCTAGAAGCCCGAGATGTATGGATTTTTAGTACGAGGAACCCTTCAAGAACAGAGGGTCATTGTGATGCTCGATAGCGGAACTACTCTAAACTTCATAAACTCATCTTTGGTGAAAAGAAGAGCTCTACTTACAGAGACGCACACAGGATTCCAAGTCAAGGTCACCAGAGAAACACTTTTACCTTGCACACACCTTGTTCCCCAACTGAGTATCACTATGGCTAATCAAACCGTAACGAAGTATTTCTTTATAGTAGACCTAGATTAAATGGAGGTTATTCTAGGCATACAATGGATGGAGTCACTAGATGAATATACAGAATTTCAAGTGGATGGACTTCATTTTTGTTGTCAATGAGAAGAAGGTTGTTTTTCGTGGGATGACCAATGAGGGACTGAAGGAAGTTTCAACACAGTAGATGGAGGCCATTTTTCGACATAATGACATTGCATGTGCTACAAATTTTTTTGTTTCAGCATAACCGATAAAAGGAAACAAACACCCCACCAGGATGATGATCTTTAGACTATCTTGAGTACCCATGATAAAGTTTTTATAGACATTCCTCATAGCATACCTCCCCATTGTGGTTTTGAGCATTCCATCATGTTGGAACCTGGTGCCAAACCAGTTATCACCACGACATACCGCCATCCAAAAAAATTCAAAGATGAGATTGAGAAGACGATTCAAGAGCTGTTCAAGAAAGGATCTATCCCAGCTCTAGCCCTTTTGCATCATTAGTAGTATTGGTAAAAAAGAAGGATGGGACGTTGTGCATGCGTGTGGACTACCATGTGTTGTATAAAAAAGGCAATAAAAAATAGATACCCTATTCCCAGGATTGATGAATTGTTGGATGAGTTGCATGGTTCAATTTATTTTTCTAAAATAGATCTCGATTTCGGATACCATTAGATCCACATGCGAGAAGATGTGGAGAAGACGGTTTTTTGTTGTCACTACGGGCATTATGAGTTCCTAGTCATGTCGTTCAGATTAACGAATGCACCAGCTACTTTTCGATCTTGCATGAATCACATCTTTGACAAACAATTGCATAAGTACTTGTTGGTATTCTTTGATGATATTCTTATTTACAGTAAAACCCAGGAGGAACGCCTAAGACATTTGGATGTAGTCCTAGGGGTCATAGAGGCTCAGTCCTTGTTCGCCAAGCAATCCAAGTGTGAATTCAAAATGACAAAAATATTATACTTAGGGCACGTTGTCAGTAAATATGGAGTGCAAGTCCACCGAGAGAATATTCAAGCTATCCTTGATTGGCCGGCTCAGCCCTTATTCGCCAAGCAATCAAAGTGTGAATTCGAAATGACAAAAATATTATACCTAGGGCATGTTGTAAGTAAATATGGAATGCAGGTCCACCAAGAGAAGATTCAAGTTATCCTTGATTGGCCCCCACCAAAATCGCTCTCTAAATTGCGAGGGTTCTTTGGACTATGCAATTATTACCGAAGGTCTGTAAAAGGATTGTCTCAGCTCAGTGCACCATTAACAGATTTGACTAAGAAAGGCTCCTTCTAGTGGAATGAAATAGCACAACACACTTTTGATAAGTTAAAAGAAGCAATGAGCACTTGCCTAATTCTTGCCTTACTTGACTTCACCCAACCATTCATTCTGTAGTGTGATGCATCCAGAGAGGGCATTGGCGCGATATTGATTCAAGATAGACACCCTATAGCCTATGAGAGTTGAAAGCTTATACAAGATGAGCACCTATATTCCACTTATGACAGAGATGTTGGTCATCGTGCATGCACTAACCAAGTTTCGGCAATATCTGGTAGGTGCAAAATTTGTCATTTGTACCAATCATAATAGTTTGAGATTTTTTTGGAACAACGGGATCTAAACGAGAGGCAACAAAAATGGGCAAATAAGATTCAAGCTTTTGATTTCGACATTGAATATGTGAAGGAAAGAACAACGTAGTTGTAGATGCTTTGTCAAGAAAACCCATCATCCTCTTATTGTCTCGGATTTCGCCTGACTGGTAAGCACACTTATTTGTGGAATATTCCAAAAACACATTTGCATATAAGCTAATGGATAGCAACACTTACAATGACCAATACAAGGTGGTAGATGACATCATTTACTATAAGGAATGGATATACTTAGTGCCTAGATCCAAACTGAAGCTGAAAATCTTGAAAGAAATGCATGCCTCACCCTTGGCTGGACACCCGAGGTTTCTCAAACCCTATAGACAGCTCAGAGAGAGGTTCTCGTGGAAGGGACTTAAAGATGATGTTTTGCAATACATGCGGGAATGTGCAGTCTGCCAATAAAACAAATTCAAACAGACTATTGGCAAATTCAAATAGACTTTACCTGTCGGTCTATTGCAACCCTTTATCGATACCAAAACAGAAGTGGGGAAGTATCTCTATGGACTTCATCACCAAACTTCCTAAGGTAAATGGGAAGGATTGTATCTTTGTGGCGGTCGACAGATTGATGAAGGATGCACACTTCTTCGCCATCTCCTCAGATTTCTAGGCTGTATAGGTAGCCGTATTATTTTTCAAAGAAGTTCTTTGTCTGCACAAGTTTCCTCGAAACGTTGTTAGTGGCAGGGATGGTTGGTTTCTCAGTATTTTTTGGACATAATTGCTTTGATTGGCAAGGACAAAATTGTCGCCAAGTACTAGCTACCACCCTCAAACAAATGGACAAACGGAGATTGTGAACAAGTGGCTGGAAGGCTACCTCTAGAACTACGTTTCAGCACAACAACGAGCATGGGTCAAATGGATGCATCTGGGGGAATATTGTTACAATACAACTCATCACATATCTACTAGGATGACACCCTTCAAAGCATTGTATAAGTATAAACCCCTTTCATTTATCAACATGGTCCTGGGTGACAGTTGCGCACCTAGGGCGAAGGACTAGCTTCAAGAAGGGCAAGACATCCTAAGATTCTTGAAGGCAAACTTACAAAGGGCACATAATCAACAAAAGATCTATGCTAACAAAAGAGAAGTTTTGAAGTGGGAGACTTGGTCTATCTCAGGCTCCAGTTGTACAAGAAATCTTCATTGAAGGCAAACAAAAAAGAAAAATTGAAGCAACATTTTTATGGTCCTTATCATGTAACTCAACGCATCAGTGAAGTTGCCTATGAATTGGAACTTCCAGAAGGAAGCCACATACATAACATTTTTCACATTTCTTGCCTAAAGAAAGTCGTGGGATAGAACATCACAATAACCACAAATCTATCGCCACTCAATGAAGAAGGGAAGTTCGTATTAGAACCAACCGAGATCACTAATGCATAGAAGAAGACTCTACGGAACTATACCCTAAGGGAATTCTTGGTACGCTAGAAATACTTGCCGCTAGACGACGCAACTTGGTAAGGTAAACACGTTCTTCAACATCTGACATTGCATTTGCTTAAGGGCAAGCAAATTTTGGGATGGGACGACTGTAATGTTCCCATCATAAAATAAATAAATAAATAAGCATTTGTTTATGGGCTGATTGATTCTAGTATATCTTGGACCCATTTTTTATTTCAATTGTGTCTGTAGGTATTGTCATTGGCCATCTTGGTAAACCCTTGAGAGGCCCTCCGAAGGGTATTTAAGCACAACATGTAAGTAGTAGTTAGCATGCAACTTGGATTATCTTCTTTGTACTACAAATTCCTATTGGAGTTCTCCGTTGTTTTCCATTTCAGAAGTGAAAGATCTTTCCTACTTGGCTAGTGCAGTTTCGGTGGGATTCAACCCTCACACTATTCCGATTTTTTGCTCGGATCTAGCAAATCCACGCACCATTTTCATATGCAGTTATAAATATTGTTTGTGAAACTTCCTTGATTTTGTTGACATCCATTTGTTCTTGCAATCTGGAGTACATATTTAATATCATTGATCATTTGAAATCATCTGTGCATAAAATCAATATTGGCGAACTCGTTGACGTAAAGGCATTGTACGACTCCGCGTACTTCACCAAATTATCAGTCACTTCCATATGGACTCACCCAGCATTGTACGTCACTCTCTCCACTGCTTCGTACCCTCTTGATACACTACACAGGATCACCCTACTGTATTACCGTACGACCTTCTGCATTACCGTATGGCCTGCACTCCACACCATAGGAACTGCCTTGGCTCTAGCCCTACAATCTCTTGGGTCAACTGTACGAGCTGTTTGTTTACCCTGTGGACAACATTGAGTGTTGTTTCGAAGTGTGTTCAACTTGCAACCTGTGCACTAAGTTTGAGTATCTCAGAGTTTGCCTTCGAAACATTATAAACATGTTGTAAAAACATGGAGCATGTGATTCACGACCAAGGAAGCTTGATTCTACAGGCTGTTTAGATCCTGATACAGAGACTATAGATAGTAAAGCAGACTATAGCCAAGGGTACAAAAACGGTTCATGCAATGATCAAAACATAGATAAGAAATACACTGGTAAACTACAGAAAGAAGCCACAGAGCTCGAAACTTTTAGATAAATGACAACTCTCAAGAAGAACTAGAAGGAGTTGTTAGATCATAGGCTCTAATACCATGTTAATATAGGTCATCCTCTACCCAAGAACCAATCTACAGACATTCTTCAGAAGAGAGAGAGGTAATCAACACAAGAACTATATTGAAATGAGGTGATTATAAACATACAAAAGCTTTGCTTAAATAGGCAAGAGCGGATAGAAAGAAAGCACAGGGTTGAGACAAGAGTCTCAACCTAGAGAAAGCAAAGTTTTGATAGAGCTCAACAATATTCTCTAGGATATGTTAGGGTCATAATAGGACTAAACAATATCTATATAGCTCATAAAGGAGTTGTTCTAAGTAAACTTAGATAAAGAGTAAACTCGTTAAGTAGTGTTTACTCCAACAGGACAGCATAATCCCCCAATGGGGTAAATTCATCATATACACATATACAATATATAAATCAATGAATCCAAATGATCTTTTATCATGATATCATTTAACCAAAACATGAGTAATATTATTCACATCTATGAACTGAAGTATTAATAAAAAACGAGCTAATAGCATACAGAATGTCAACAACTGACATGTTGAGGAACCACATCTCAAAATGTGGTTCATCTAAATAAACCATTTAGAACAATAACAACAGCCATAATCAACACTCAATGAAGATGGTGAATCTGAAACACTAATCAACACCCAAGGCAACAAACACAAGTACAACCTATGCTTCCCCTAGTACATAGTCGGAAAACAATGCCAAGATTTGTGCAAAGTGCTAACAAGAAGAGCATTACAACTTGTCCCCAACTAAGGCAACTATGTCCTAGTTTTTTTTCCTTATTCTTAGGCTTCCCACCCTTGTAGATTTCCCAAGACTTTATTTGCATTTTCTCTTTAAAATGGCTTCCTTGGATGTCCAAACTTGGTGCCTTCATTTAACTTTGCTCCTGGGAATCGATGTTTCCAAATTCAAAACCATTTTGATAGCTTATAGAGATTGTAAATCAAAATCATTAACCAAATCCTTGAGCGGTTCAAACAACCCTCCGTAAATAGAATTGCAAGTCTCCTCTCTGATACATCAAAGACCAGTGCTAAAAGTCCCTGAGATTCTGTAACATAGTAACAAAAGATCACTTTTATATTGTCGTTCAATGGTGTGTTGAAGAATTGCAAACTGCACCACGGTCAAAAATAGGTATCGCAAATGCATTTACTTCATCCCAAGAATGTGTCAAGAGTAGAATGTTTCAGAAATGTACAAGGGTATAACTTGCATTATGATATTGATGTCAAAACCCTAAGTTCACAACATTTTGTACATGATGAATTTCTTTGATGAAAGAAGGTAATATAAAATAAAGAAACTTTTACAAATAAGGAGCAAATAATGCGTCATTTTATAATTATTTTCAATATAAAAGCCAAAAATTACAATTCACATACAACACAATTGCAATAGAATAAATAACATATTATTTTATTTTTGAATTCAACATAAATACAAGAACTTACAATATATGTGCAACATAGGTACAATACTGAATGAGGGTTGACATTGGTATTGAGCATTTAACTTATAATTACATTTCTGTTATATAATGAATTTCATTCTGCTTCCAAGCCAACCATGACATAACTAAAAAGAGAAACCTATCATGGAATCAGAGATAACAGAAGTACAAATTTGAGATGAAAGAATTACTATCCTTTTCTAATGTTGTGAACAACTATTAAACTGCTGCCTTGGATTACGATAACTTAAATTTTTGAAAAAAGTAAAGGCTGTATCACATGAAGAACATTACACTGAAACCTGGCTCACCTTAGTTCTTTCATAATTGCCACAGTTTGGGGACCAGTTTGTTGAGAGTTCAAAAATGTTGCTGGTATGCCGAGCTTAGCAACCAAAGTAATAATTTGGTCCTGAATGAGAGACAGCAGAGGTGATACTACAATTGTCACACCTGGAGACAGCACTGCAGGTAGCTATTCACAAGAAAGAATAAATTAGGAGAGAAACAATCAGGACACCAAAAACATAAAATAAACATTCATTGTCCTACTTTAACATATAAAACAGTCATTCAAAATTATTATCATCAGTTTGAATCCAAATTCACTATAGTTTCTGGTGTGGATACCCATTGTCTCAATTGTGAATTTGATTGCTTTAATAGAAGATTCAAGTTTACCTCAGTTTAGTACTAGGATCACCACCTAAACATGAACTATATATAAGACCTCCCAATCTTCTAGTTAGCAAACATATAATATCAACCTTTGCCACATTAATGATAACAAAATGTTATAAGGAAAATGCAATCTAATACCTGATAGCATAAGCTTTTCCCACCACCAGTAGGCATAAGAATAAAGCAATCTTTTCCAGCCATAGCTACCTCACATGCTCGACGTTGCATTGGTCGAAATTTTTCATGACCAAAGACTACAACATTTACAAGTTCAAAATCATCCAGATGTTGTAACTGTTCGTACGTTAAGCATTTTCTCTTTTCCCTATGCACAGTCGGTGTTTCTACCTTACCACTGGGGACTTCAGAAGCTTCATTTATTTGGAAGTACGTTGAAATTAGGCCCCTGTTTTTCTTGCCTCCATCTCCCTAAATTGGTCCAGCACTTAGAATTTAGTGTTAGGAAATCACATATTTGCAGGTATAGCATAAAATAGCACTATTGATATTAGAAATGAAATTTAAAACACTGCCAAATATCAAAACCATCACAAGCATATAATAAGATGGAATATCAAGAAGAAAGGAAACTAATAGATAGAACTTGTTCTCTCTTGTTTTGTTCATCCGTACACATTAATATAATTTAACTTATATGAAAGACTTCAGGAGAATTATGCGATGATTATTTTCAAATAATCAGAGAAAATATGCAATGTTATTCATGTTGGTTTTAGGATCAGGAATGTAAACAATCAGAAGGAATAGATAATACAAGACACAAACACAGTTGTTATCCTGGAAAAGCCCTCCACCTTGAGGGGAAAGAGACACACAATAATATGACTTTATTGAATAATAATAAGAATCTGATTACAAATCTCGCAAAGAAACTGAATCTACAGATAAATTGCAGTTCATGAATCCTCTTTGATGTCATTAAAGCATAGCATATGAAAAGCTCTACACAATATCTAAGTCGTCGCTGTAAACATTCGTCACTACTCAAGAATATTCACTTCCGCCATAATACCAAAAACATATAAAAGAAGGCGGCACCACATTGAGCCCATGAAGAAGTTGAGAATACACCAAAGGGAGAGATTGTTGGCACTTGGATATGATGTTTATGTTGTATTCATGACAGGTTTTTCATTGGTGTCAACATATATGTGTTTGGGTATGTGACAGGCAGAGTTTCAGTACATCCCAGTGGCAGATTTGATCAGCAAGGTTTGGGTATGGCAAAGTTAAGCGATGCAGACTTAGATTCATGTTCATGGATGTGTTCAGTTGCTACATCTGTGTTCATAAATGTTAATATGAAGGATTGGATCAGTTACAATTGATTTAGTGAAGACTGATAATAGACCAATGTGTAGGAAACAGTTTACTGGTATTTCAATTGTATCTAATAAACGAGATGGAATGAAGATGAGCAAGCTTAGATCGTGGTTAAAGACATGTTCGTGATGCTAGGTTCATGTTAGCAGATGGTGGAGATTATTTTGCGGAGGTCGCTGAAGTGTAACGTCTGATATGTTCACTGGCAGCCTACTCTTGTAATGTGATTTATTTTGGGAGCTGTAAAGTGTATTGTACCACATGGGACTCTATTGTAATTTCTTATTGAGGTCCTATATTACTCATTGTATGTTAGGAAAGCCCTCACAGGTTGACACAATCAGTTATTAGCACAAGGTATGAAGGAAAGGCTGTTTCCTTTGTTGTAGGTATTGTTGGTGCTCAATGTAGAACACAGTTACAATCCTAAGAGGGGGAGGGGGAGAAATAGGATTGTTCAAAACAATTTTAATCCAATTTAATTTGTTGTTAAGTCTATTGTCTTCAGAAAAACTTTTATCTTGATATCAACAATAAAGTAAATTGAGAAGACCACAAAAGAAGCAATGCACAAGATGTAACATGGAAACCCAATACAAGAAAAACCAGCAACACCAAGGCTGCAAGGATCTTGTGTCCTAATCCAGTCTAATAAATCTTTATATTCTGCTGCAACTTTAAGGGCTCCAACTCTTAGGAGCAACAACCCCTTTTATAGAGCAACAACTTTATCAACTTAAGTATGTACTCAGTGTTAACCCCAACTGATGATATAATTGAGAATGGTATGAATGTGTGTGAAAGAGTCATTTCAGTTGTTATGATGTCATTGATGTCAAAGTCTTAGTTGGCTAGCCATTATGTTAATTCAGTAGAGTGTCATATCATTTGATTGATGAAGAGGATTTCATTTATGGCAAGGATTTGAAGAAAGTATCGATGAAGAGAATTTCATTTATGGCGAGGATTTGAAGAAAGTATCTTGATGACAGAGTTGATAAGTATGGTATTCAATGGGCACTCAAATGAGTTGAACAGTGATAATGTAATATTGGTTTGATTGTTTTACAATCATGTAATCATGTAATGTAATGATGAAGTCTATGTAGTCACTGAGATATACAAGCTTCACTGAGTAACAAGGTGAAAGGAGTACAGTATTAACCGAGCGATTGGCAAAGAGATGTTAAAGTTCAATGTTGGTCGAGTAATTCAGTGTTAACCAAGTGATGTATTGTCCGAGTGAAATGTAATGTTCACAGAGTATGAAGCTGGAAGAACAAGTTAAGAACGATGAGATCTGACGCCAAGTTATGATGAATATAAAGAATGTTCAAGAAGTTCGAAGGTGAAACTCATAGTTAGTTACAAGATCTACGGCTAGAAAAATATAATGAAGATCTAACGATGGAGATTTAAGGAAGATAAGGATGAGCACAAAGTTCAATGAAAGTTCTATTTTTTAAGTTACAAAATACATTGAATATGAGATCTACAGATGTGGTTAAGCAGCAAAACTTGGAAGAATCTAGAAGCAGAGAGTTCACTATCTAAGGAGATGTTCAAGCAAGTTTTTGGTTGCTGATCGTGATTGTTAAGTTGGCGATTTGTGCAAAGCAAAAAGAAGGAAAGAAGCAAGGTGAACCGAGGAGAGCAGAAGTGAGTTCAAGCAGAGTTAGAGCAAAGTGAAAGTGTGAGAAGTGACTCAAACAAATAGAGATCAGAGAAAGAAGACAGAGCAAATAGAGATATGAACAAGCAAGGTAGTACTAAAACCTAACAGATCATTTGACTATTACTTTCTCACAATTGTAGCAGAAAAATCTCTTAACCGAGTGGATTGCATATTCACCAGATTCCAATTGTGATTAAGGTCAATTCATGCCATTCATTTCAATTGTTATTTGTCCAAACAATTAAATTGCATTTAGCCATAAGTTATTGTTTGAGCATTGCATTGCATTTATTGTATATATATTTGTTCAAACAATATAAAAAAACACAACACAAACAAAACCATCATGGCATCATCAATTGTACAATAGAGGTAGACTAAGGGTCTTTACAGTGGTGTCAGTGCGGTTTCATGTCATCCTATGCGGTAGGAAATTCATTCTTATTTCAAATCTGCACTTGTGATTTGAGTGACCAGCACTCCTGTTGTTTCTAGTTATGGATAGACACAGGATAACTAGTAGTTCTAGAAGTCGGCAGAGTATGTAATGTACCCGTTATAAAATAGATAATAAATTAAACTTTTGTAACGGGCCAATTGATTTAATATATCTCAAACCCATTTTTATTTTTGTTTCCGTAGTTTGTGTCATTGTCGGCTATCTTTGTACACCCTCGAAAAGTTTTCTGACAAGTATTTAATTATGGCTTGTAGGTTGTAGTCGGTATGCTTTTGGATTATTTTCTATGTACCGCAAATTCCTGTTGGGATTCTAGATTGTTCGCCATTTCGGAAGTGGAAAGATCTTCCCTATTTGGCTCATGCGGTTTCAGTGGGATTCAACCCTCACCCTATTTCGTTGTTGCATGCAATATCACGCTCGGATCTGGAAAATCGAAGCCTTATTTGTTGGCAATTATTATTCGCATTCGAGTCTCTATTATTGTGTGGATTTCATTAACATTTTCTATGTTTGTGTATGAACAAGATTGTGTTTTGTATCGGTCTCAAATACCTAACTGTGTGTTCTCCCGTACTGCTCATTCCTTATCCGTACAGCCCTCGTCCATCCATCCAACTTTCATTGTACAGTAGGTGCATTGAATCTACTATTTATCTATCTTCAATTTCCACCATTCACTGTACGGCCTCCCATTCTGGCAACGTCTCTCACTCTCCCGCACATTCTCCCCTCCATCCGTACTTGGCCTACACTCCATGATTTGCCTTCCCTTGACGCTGTATGGCCCATATTAGGTACGACCATTAACCATCCTTCACCGTACTGCACTTTATCCTGCCGTATGGCCTACTAACTTCCCCTTACGGACTGAAGATATACCATACAACCCTTCTAGTTATACCGTACGGCCTTTGTCTTAACATCGTATGGACAGTTTATGAGCCATAATCCGTACTTGCCCTCTCCCTCCACCATACGGATACCTCTATCAGCACATGTGAGATTACCAATTCCACACTGTACGAAATTTTTGTGCTCCTTTCCGACCAAAATCCAATCCTTCCATACCAAGGAACATTACAGTAGTATCAGAGCACTTTGATCCTGCCAGCCTGTGGACAATGAATGAGAGTTTATAGCCGGAAGAGAAGGACACATTCCATTGATCGAATGGCTATTGAACCGGAACCGACAGCTGTCAAACTCATGGCACTACTGAGGGAACTTGCCAAGAATCAGGCATGGATCACTGATATGCAACGACTCATGGAAGAAACTCTCAAGAAGTTGGCGGAAAACAAAATATCCGGGGAACAAAATGGTCACAGCGCAGACTTGATGTCGGGTAAATCAAACCCTCATCCAGCACGCTCTCGACCTTCCATGCCAACTTTGACATCACGGACAAAGGCACAACACGGAGGGAAACAACCAACCTTCGAAGAGATGCAAGAACAACTAAGAGAAGACTGGAAGAATGCAAACCTTGAAGAAGATATATCCCACAAAGATTACGCAAATCTGAGAATGAGATATTCGAAAGGTGGAAACAGAAGATATTTTAACGATGATCTTAGAAGAAAGTTGAGTAAGATAAATTTGTCTCCATTTGATGGATCTGATTCCATATCTGCGCAAGCATGGGTAATGAAAGCCGATACCTACTTCCAGTTGAATCCTACGCCAGAAGAAGCAATCAAATTTGCCACACTGCACTTGGAAGGAGTTGTGCACGAATGGTGGCATCATGGCACCATCACATTAGGGCATGATCAAATAAATACTTATGGGGAATTCACGGAGAGATTGATAGAGTGATTTGACGGTAAGGATCCGGAACTCAACTTCAAAGATTTGGCACAATTGAGACAAACTAGATCGCTCGATCAGTTCATTGCGGAATTTCAGAAACTCTCTGTTTTGGTCATAGACATTTCCGAAAGAAGACGGGTAGTGCTATTCATGGACAAACTGACAAAATCTCTGAAAGGTTGGGTAACGGGGTTCAATCCTACCACCCTATCGGAAGCAATCAATAAAGCACAGAGTATGGCATCATCACCAGCATCATCCTCTTGAAGTTACTCACATTCTAAACTGCTGACATTTCCTAGGGACAAACCTCCGCCCAAAAGGCAGTCGTTGGATGACGCTACCAAATAGGAACTCAGAAGGAAGAAATTATGTTTCAATTGCAAGGGACCTTGGGAGCCTGGCCACCGATGCCTCAGAAAGGGAAAGATCCATTACATTGAGGCCGCGTCTGATGATGAGGACGAACAGGAAGAAATTTCAGTCGATGATAACCAACCCCACAATGACACCAACATCAATTTAAAACGTACGAAGAGAATTGCCGCTTTGGTACAATGCAGAGGAACCATTGCCTTGGTCAACAACCCGAGATGCATAGTTTTTCGTGTACGGGATACCCTTCAAGGACAAAGGGTTACAGTGATGTTGGACAGCGAAGCTACTCTAAATTCCATAAACTCATCTTTGGTAAAACGAAGAAGTCTACCTATGGAAGTGCATGTAGGCTTTCAAGTCAAGGTCGTCAGAGGGACATTCCTGCCTTGCACGCACCTTGTCCCTCAACTGAGTATCACAATGGCAAATCACACGGTGACTGAGGATTTCTTCATAGTGGACCTTGCTGACATGGAAGTTATTCTCGACATACAATGGATGGAGACACTTGATGAATACACTCAGAGTTTCAAACGGATGGACTTCACTTTTGTTGTTGACGGAAAGAAGGTTGTCCTCCGAGGAATGGCAAATGAAGGTCTGAAAGAAGTTTCTATGCATCAAACGGAAGCAATTTTTCGGCACGATGACGTTGCGTGGGTTGCGCATTGTTTTATCTCGACAGAACCTATTAAAGGGCATCAAACACCTCCTCAAGATGATGAACTCCAGGATATTTTAAATAGACATGAAAAAGTTTTCATGAATATTCCTCCTGACATACCACCTCATCAAGGGTTTAAACACACTATTGAGTTGGAATCAAGAGCAAAGTCGATCATAACCACACCGTACCGCCACCCCAAGAAATTCAAAGATGAGATCGAAAGGACGATTCAGGAATTGCTAGAGAAATGATGGATCCATCCCAGTTCTAGCCCATTTGCATCATCTGTGCTATTGGTCAAAGAGAAGGACGAGACGATGCGCATGTGTGGACTACTGCGCGTTGAACAAAAAAAAAAGAATAGATATCCCATTCCAAGGATAGATGAGTGTTGGATAATTTGCATGGCGCGGTCTATTTTTCAAAAATAGATATCCGTTCCGAATATCATCAGATTCGCATGAGGGAAGAAGATGTAGAGAAGACGGCTTTCCGTTGTCACTACAGACATTGTGAGTTTCTGGTGATGACGTTCGGATTGACCAATGCACCTGCTACATTTCAATCATGCATGAACCGCATCTTCAACAAACAATTGCGTAAGTATTTATTGGTATTCTTTGATGATCTTATTTATAGCAGGACATGAGAGGAGCACCTAAAGCATCTGAATGAAGTTCTAAGTATCATGGAGGAACATGCCTTGTTCGCCAAGCAGTCCAAATGTGAATTTGGTATGATAGAAATATTGTACTTGGGACATGTTGTCAATAAATACGGAGTTCAAGTGCATCAGGAGAAGATTTAGGCTATCCTTGACTAGCGTCCCCCAAAATCACTCACGGATTTGTGAGGATTTTTCAGACTATGCAGTTACTACAAGAGGTTCGTTAAAGGATTCTCTCAGCTCAGTGCACCCTTAACGGATCTAACAAAGAAGGGGTCTTTCCAGTGGAATGAAAAGGCACAACTCACCTTTGATAAGCTGAAGGAGGCCATGAGCACTTGTCCCGTACTTGCACTACCTGATTTCACTCGATCGTTCATTTTGGAGTGCGGCGTGTTCGAGGAAGGCATTGGAGTTGTACTGATGCAAGATAGACACCCCATCGCTTATGAGAGCAAGAAGCTTACGCCAAAAAAACGCCTATATTCCATCTATGACAAAGAACTGTTGGCCATCGTTCATGCATTAACCAAGTTCCGGCAATATCTGGTGGGTGCCAAGTTTGTCGTCCGTATGGATCACAATAGTCTCAAATACTTTTTGGAGCAACAAGACTTGAACGAACAACAACAAAAATGGGTAAGCAAAGTTCAAGCTTTTGATTTTGACATTGAATATGTGAAAGGGAAAAACAATGTGGTTGCAATTGCCTTGTCTCGAAAACCCAACATCTACTCACTAGACCAGATTTTAGCTGATTGGAAGGCACATCTATTAGTGGAATATTCCAAAAACACATTTGCCTATGAAATAATGGATGGTCACACTCACGATGATCGGTACAAAGTGGTGGATGATATCATCTGCTATAAAAATCGGATATATTTGGTGCCAGAATCCAAATTGAAACAAAAAATCTTAAAGGAAGTACACGACTCACCCCTGGCTGGACCCCCAAGTTTCCTCAAAACTTATAGAAGTTTTCGAGAGAGGTTTTCATGGAAAGGACTTAAAGGGGACGTGTTGTAGTATGTAAGAGTGTACAGTCTGCTAGCAGAACAAGTTCAAACATACTCTACCTGTCGAGCTGCTACAACCTTTGTCAATTCCAGAACATAAGTGGGAAAGTATATCGATCGATTTCAAAATAGGGCTTCCCAAGGTGAACGGAAGGGATTGTATTTTCGTGGTGGTCAACAGATTGACAAAGTATGCACATTTCTTCGCCATCCCCTCCGACCTTCAGACCGCACAAGTTGTCGATCTGTTCTTTAGAGAAGTCGTTCATCTGCATGGGTTACCCCAAAATATCGTCAATGATCAGGATGGACGATTCATCAGTATCTTTTGGACACAATTGTTTCGGATGCCAAGGACAAAATCATCACCAAGTACAAGTTACCACCCACAGACAAACGGACAAACAGAGATTGTGAACAAATGGCTCAAAGGATACCTTCAGAACTACGTTTCGGCACAACAGCGAATATTGCTACAATACCACGTACCACATGTCCATCAGAATGGCACCATTCAAAACTCTGTACAGGTACGTACCCCTCTCCTTCATCGACACAATTCTGGGTGACAATCATGCACCAAGGGCGAGGGACTAGCTTCAAAAGGGACAGGACATATTGAGGTGCTTGAAAGAAAACCTACAATGGGCACAAAATCAACAGAAGAGATACGCCGACAAACACGAAATAGAGAGGAATTTTGAAGTAGGGGATTTGGCCTATCTCCAGCTCCAACCATACCGACAATCCTCATTAAAGGGAATAGGAAAGGAAAAATTGAAGCCACAATTTTATGGCCCCTATTGTGTGGTTCATCGCATTGGTGAAGTACTGTACGAACTAGAACTTTCGAAGGGAAGTCATATTCATAATGTCTTCCATGTTTCTTGTCTGAAGAAAGTCATAGGGAAAAATGTCACAATTGCTACCGACCTTCCGCCACTCAGTGAAGAAGGAAAGCTCATTTTGGAAATAGCCGAGATCCTCGAAGTACATGAAAAGACCCCATCGAACCCCATTGTGAAGGAATACTTGGTATGCTAGCCATTGGACTACGCGATGTGGGAAGGCAAGCACATTCTCCAACACTTGACATTGCATTTGCTTGAGGACAAGCAAGCTCTGGGACGGGAGGACTATAATGTTCCCATTATTAAATAAATTATTAATTTATTATTTTACAACGGGCCGATTGATTTAATATATCTCAGACCCATTTTTATTTTTGTTTCCGTAGTTTGTGTCGCCGTCGGCTATCTTTGTACACCCTCGAAAAGTTTCCTGACAGGTATTTGAGCACGGCTTGTAAGTTGTAGTCAGTATGCTTTTGGATTATTTTCTATGTATCGCGAATTCCTGTTGGGGTTCTGGATTGTTTGCCATTTCGAAAGTGAAAGATCTTTCCTATTTGGCTCATGCGGTTTCAGTGGGATTCAACCCTCACCCTATTCCGTTGTTGCATGTAATATCATTCTCGGATCTGGCAAATTGGAGCATTATCTACTAGCAATTATTATTCGCATTCGAGTCTCTATTGTTGTGTGGATTTCATCAACATTTTCTATGTTTGTGTATAAACAAGATTGTGTTTCGTATCGATCTCAAATACCTAACTGTGTGTTCTCCCGTGTTGCTCATTCCTTGTCCGTACGGCCTTCATCCATCCATTCATTCACCCTCATTATCTAACTTTCATTGTACGGTAGGTGCATCGAATCTTGCTATTTATCTATCTTCAGTTTCCACCATTCACTATACGACCTCCCATTCTAGCAACGTCTCTCACTCTCCCGCACATTCTCCCCTCCATCCATACTTGGCCTACACTCCACGCTTTGCCTTCCCCTGACGTCGTACGGCCCATATTAGGTACAACCATTACCCATCATTCACCGTACTGCACTTTATCCTACTGTACAGCCTACTACCTTCCCCGTACAGACTAAGGATATACCGTACGGCCATCCTGGCAATGTCGTATGGCCTTTGTCTTGGCACCGTACGAACAGTTTAGGAGCCATAATTTGTACTTGCCCTCTCCCTCCACCATACGGATACCTCTATCAACACATGCGAGATTACCCATTTCACACTATATAAAAATTTTGTGCTCCTTTCCAACCAAAATCCAATCCTTTCATACCCGGGAAAATTACAGAGTAGTGTGGAAAATAGTGACAAATTATATTCTTTGAGGGCTAGCATGAAAAGGCTTAACCTACACCAGAAAAGCTTGGAGGCAAGACTGTCGGATCCAGCAATAGTTGATAGGGCAGTGAGGTACATGGTTTCTTTTTTTAGAAGGATGAAGGCTTGAGTTCTCCTCGCAGGCGTTCAAGATTCAATAGAGCCTATGCTTAGTACTACAATTATTTGTCCTATTCGGTGTCATGATGGGGGAATTTCTACAAAGCAACAAGTGGACGTATTATTATCACTGGTGGCCAGCAGCACTAAGCATCAACAAGTTGAGGATACCACAGTTGTTACAAATAACGCAGAGGCTATTGAGGTAGTTGTGACCACTGATCATTCAATCTCTCTTAAGAAGGGGATTGATATTGGAGACTGTGCAGAGAGTGATCGCTGATGTCAATGATAGTTGTCACAGTGATGATTGAGCGCAAGAGGTAGTGGCTTCCTCAAGAGGGACCAATGCATGTATGGAGTCACCCAGCTATGATGTTGGTGATCTCGATGTTACAACGGAGTCAGTGGGTGTTGGTTCATGCTCTAGCATTATTGAATCACAGCCTGACATTGAGTTGTGTGCAGAGTCAAGTGACAATAGTTGAGGCTCTGTTAGCGGATGTGAATACAAATCGTATGAACACATCTAATGATCCATCCGAGGATGCTATGAGCTGCACAGGGTCCAGTCTTCTGTAATGTCCCCTTTTTGAGACATTGGAAAATTTAAAGACATATTCATATAATATTAAAATTGACTATGAGAGAGTGGATTAAAATTATAAAAGGTCAATTTAGTATAATAAAGTGGGCTAAATATGACAAGGAGACATAAGATGAAAAGATAGGAAAGGAGTCGAAGAGTCACAACTTTGAGAATTAAAACGAGAGAGACTCATTCATTCAGGGGATGCTTGGTTTACAATTCAGATTTCAGTTTCTCTCTTGCAAGAGTTATTCGGAAAGCTTCAGCTTTCATCTAGCAAGAGGGCGTACACCTACGTGCCGGTAGATAGTGGATGCAAACCCATTGTCCGTGGAGACGTCACATCAAGTGTCTCGCGTGTGCTTACAGGTTCTTTCTTAATATTCCAATCTAACTGTAAAATTGTGTTTAAGATTGGACTTTTGAAAGTTGGTTATTGTATTGCTGATGTATAATACAATAGCATATTTCAAGGTATTTTATGAGAATCTATGGTTTTATATTATTGGTTTATAATGCAACTTCGTATGTTTAAGTTCTGAATATTAATTTGAGGAAGAAAGCGGATCAATATCCATTAGGGATGTTTCAGTGGTATCAGAGCATCAACCCTACCATCCTATTGGGTCCAATCAGAAGTTTCATGAATAATGAAGTTATTTACAGTCTGAATTTTAAATCTAATTGCACAAGGCAAAAAAACTATACTATCCAAGTTTCTAAAACATATACTTTCAAGGAGTGCTGAAGATTGTCAATTTCTGGATGGTTATTGAAACCTTGGAGCATATCGATATTAGAAATGAATATTTAAGTCCAAAGTATGTGTCCTAGAGAATAAGTGCTAGAAGGAATCTATATCTATCGAGCCCTTAATATTGGAATATTCTTTAGATTCAATGTTTTCACTCAAAGAATTGAGTCTAGGTACTTCTGAAAGAGAACTACCGGAGTCCATCGTCTTCTTAACTGGGTGTTCTGTTGTGTGTGCACCAACTAGCAATGGAAGAACTTTGTTAGCTAACGCAGAGCCCTTGAATCAATTACAAAGCAAAATGATTATTCTGCTTGGTGAGCTATACATTGTAAGGTCGAAGCTATATGATTATTCTTTACAGAGATAAAAATTATATTTGTTTTATTGTTGTGGCTTCCTCCAAATTTTTATGTGTCGTTGAAATACATATCGCAAGCCATCTATAGTCTTGGTGATAACCCTCAAAAAAATTGTAAAGTATATTGAGCGCAGCTACAAGTTATTACCGTGAAGGAGTTTTTTCGAGAATTGTCTAAATTTTATTAGTGAGGCAGATGTTTGAATTTTTTCCATCAGCAACAACACCATATAGTCGACCCTCTATAATCGCACCATAAAGTCCGGAGATTTTCTTTACATGGCAACATTTGAAAATTTATGTGCAAATTCCCTTTGTACTGGAATGCAATGAACGATGGTAACCCTTGAATTCAAGCTGAGGAACGACTCTACAAAGTAACTAGGTATTGAATCTCGTCCAAAAGAATCCACAGTGTGCTGTGATTGCCACCAATAGTTGGACAAAGGGTTGAATTGATTTCTTAAATTTTCTTTTAGCCAAGTGTAGTTGCATGTTGAATGTATTTGGGTGAAGCAGAGCTCCTAAGCGCATAACACTATAACACGTTACTTGTCATTATCAAACGGTAGGAACAAACAACAATAGTTACAAGTAATGCTTTTTGCAATACTCCATATTTCTTCATCCAAAGTTGGAGCGGCAGATGGAAGGAGCATAACTAAATGAGCAGTCATTATGACATAGAGGGGTGAAGTAATGACACAACATGATACAAAAATTTGGAAGAGGCCACCTAGGCATTTATGTCTGGGTGTTATTATCTTGTTGGACAAGTTCCGTGTAACACAAGCTTCATCTTCGATCATCGCATGATGTAGTGTGGGACCCAATGTAATATGAGACGTCGTGTAAGGTGGGAGATGACAGAAGAAAGACAATATGACAAAAGAAAGACAAGTGTGGGAAGCAGTATCCATAGCACAAAAAGGCACAAGACAATGAAAGTGTTGTGTGGGTCACTTGAAGTTTGTAAACTTCTGATATATGCCTTACCATGAGATATTAGGGACTCTCCTATCTTGACAGTTTCCAGAGTTCTTAAGACTCTTGAAATTTAATGGTTAGCTCATCACACAGGTTGCAAGCATTTTCATATTCTATATAGACAATGGACGAACCTTACCGGTCAGAGTAACAATTCATGAAAGGATTTTGGAATCATTGCAATGTTTTGGGAAGTCATCAACACAATATCAAAGAAAGAAGCATAATGAACAAGAGATTGCCAGAAGGCTTACAATGATTTACAAATGAGCAACTAAAGGAACCTCTCTTACATGGTTTTAAAGACAGACAAACCATTGACAAGGAGGCACCATTGGAATTGAGAGATGATCAACAAAGGGAGGTAATATTGCCTTCAAAATTAGACAACGTTGAATCAAGTAGAACCTTGGAAGCACTTGATCCTACAACTATTGAACAAAGAAAAATTGGTGATTCTATTTTGCTAAACAAAGTAGATGATTTTGTTTCACAAGCTCAGAGATCGCTTCAGATTCTCAAAACCCAAGTGATGGCAAGGTTGCAACTGTGATAAAAATTGCACAACCGGAGGCTTCTCGACCAGCAAATACAGGCACATCAGTTTCTGATTGGGATTTGCTCAAAAATATTGTATATGGTCTTTGTTTCATCTGCAACTGGTGGGAAGACAAAAACTTTGACTGTGATTGTGATTAGCATTGCAAATTTGGTTGTCGGATTCCTTCTGATCATAACAAATATTAAGTATCTATGTCACTTTCACCAAAACGAGTTCACAGAAACAGTTGGACACAACTTTTGGTTAAATGAATTTATAGCAATACTTTCTCACCTTGTTTTTGGATCACTAGCACCAACCACCTATGGCTTCTCTTTCCGAAAGAGTGATGATACAATGTACAAATTCCTTACAGCAAAAGATTTAGGTCTATCTAAAAGTTGGACTGTGGTGTTAGTAAAGCAATCTATTGACGTTGTATGTCCACCAATTGCTTGACAGAATTGTTTAAGCAAATTGGAAAGTTTTGGCCATAGCCGAGTCTGAAATATTAGTTGAGGAAAACACCTAATCAAGACAGGTTACGAAGGACCTTGCTCAAATTAAACAACAGTTAACCCATAATTTCCAATCTGATATAAGAGCAAATATACATGACATTTATGATGAGTATAACAAATTTCCAGCACGAATTCAAAGCAATTTTATTTACTTTTAATTATATGAACTTCCATCCAAAAGTTCAAAACACGACCGATATGGCAAAAAAAGAAGTATTTTGAATTGGTCCAAGATCTCTTTGCAAAAGACAAGTGGAAAAATTTGTATGAGGCGTTGTCAGTAGACAAAAATCATCTTATAGATGATCCTGAAAAAGAAGGGCAGTCAACTACCATTGATTTGCAGCCTTCTCATGATCATGTTACACAGGATACAAGTTTTTACGTTGGTGATTTGGAGGTTAGCCTTGACAAACATGTTGATGAAGCTGGTTGTACTCGAAGTAACAGCATGTAGGAGTTTTGGTACAATGAACCATACATTTCTTATACGCATGATATTAACTCCAATGAACAGTCCAAGATGACACTACAAGACGATGAATTGTATCAACATGATAATAATGAGATGCATGCCTTAAAGAACCAGCTGCAGGTTAGTGAAGATATGGTTGTGGCATCTTTGGTATGTTATGACAGCAATCACAGGATGGTGGGTGATCTCCATAGGAAGGCTCAAAAGGGAGTGGAAGGAGATTTGTTTGTTGTTGATTTGCTGGTAGTCAAAACAACCCTTGAATAAATGAAATCAGATTGTTTATGTTTGTTTTCCGACAAGGACTACATTCTTAAGGTTGCTGGAATATATGTTGATCAGTTGAGTAAAGGAAAGAATGAAATCATGAAGTTCAACAGGGAGCTTAAATATGCTCATGAGGCATTGGATAATACATAGATTGCTCTTCGGGAGGCAGAAAATCAGGTTAGGATCACAAATCATTCTTGAGAGCATGAGAGTAAAGAGACGCAAGGCTTTTTCCAAGAAGTAATTAATGAACTTGATAGCATTCAGCAGACTTATGACTAGGATAGTTTTCCCAAAAGACCAAGTACCAAAACTTCAAATCACATTCAATTTCTAGACAATCCTTTGTTTGAAGTAGATGCTGATTGGATAATGGAGAAACCGCTATTCAAGTCTGATGATGGTACACTCATTGATTTTGGTTAGGAGTTTCGAGATTGACAATTGTTGCAACCAAGCGGTTGCTGCCTTGAAAGAGGGACATAAAAGTTTATTACAAATCAGCCTTAGACAACAATGTCGTGAGCAGTATAGTTAGAGTGCAAACAATGAGAGGGGAAACATTGTGGCAATCGAGCCACTAGAGTACTCCACCCACTACGGGCACAAAGCAACAATATAGTACAGATAATTGGGAAGATGGATGGCCCTTTTGTTTGTGAGATCTAGGAGGAACATTCCCATGGTTCGTAATGTTTCCAAGAGTAGGTTGGCACACAGTCAAGTTCCCACGATTATTTGACCACAGTGGTACTAGCGATCTCAATTGGAGTAAGATTCTCAGTCGGATTAGGGATCTTCTTGTATATGATGGTAGCACACGTCAGGTTGTTGTAGTTGAACATGCACATGGGATGGTTTGGGATCCAGGTGTTGACCATATGTATCTATGGCACTTTGAGGATTTTGTTGTAATTCTACACAGTTTGAGATTGGATGCAATGATGATTAGAGTTGTACAGCCTACAGATGCAACGATACCTCATGCATTAACATGGGAGTCAGGACTCTGGTTCATGGATGGGTTGCATTTTCACACCTTGCTTCGCAGTGTGGAAGGATTTGTTTTCAGATTGGGCTCCAGAGCTACCTATAGATTCATATGGGATCCTGGTACTGATTGCTTGAGATAAAGCAATATCGAGGGAAGATTTGTAATGTCCCCTTTTGGGACATTAGAAAATTTAAAGATATTCACATAATGTTAAAATTGACTATGAGAGCGTGGATTAAAATTATAAAAGGTCAATTTAGTATTATAAAGTGGGCTAAATATGACAAGGAGAGATAAGACAAAAAGACAGGAAGGGAGTCGAAGAGTCACAACTTTGAGGATTAAAAGGAGAGACTCATACATTTGGAGGATGCTTGGTTTATGATTCAGATTTCAGTTTCTCTCTTCCAAGAGTTATTCAGAAAGCTTCAACTTTCATCCAGTGGGAGGACGTAAACCCTCATGCCGGTAGGCAGTGGATGCAAACCCATTGTCCATGGAGACATCACATCAAGTGCCTCCCGTGTGCTTACAGTTTCTTTCTCAGTAATTCCAAACTGACTGTTAAACTGTGTTTAATATTGGACTTTTGAATGTTGGTTATTGTATTGTTGATGTATAATACAATAGCATATTTCAAGGTATTTTATGACAATCTATGGTCTTATATTATTGGTTTATAATGCAACTTCAGATGTTTAAGTTCTAAATATTAATTTGAGCAAGAAATCGAGTCAATATCCATTGAGAATATTTCATGTTCATTGCCAGCAGTTTGGAGATGACTCCGAGGAGGTTTTGGATGGCTCCTAGGATCAATATTTATAGAGACTTATAGAGGGGGGAAGCAGAGTTATTCAAAGAGTTCGATGCAACAAGGGCTTTCACTTCTTTAGATGAGGTGTCGGTAGAGGTACTGTAATAGTCCTATTTGTAATAAATATTTATCAATTTTAAATGTATTTACCAATTAAATGATTAATAAAAGAAAACTATATTGATTATAATATATATAAATATCAATAAATAAATCAATCACTTAAATCAGTAATTTATATTTTCAATAAATCAATTCTACATTAAATAGTTAAAATAAATATTAACACTAATACTCACTAACCATATTCTAAATAGCCATAACTTACTATTTACTTCCTAAGCACTAATACAGAAACATTCATTAGTACGCCACATAATGATGGGGTACGTCTACACGTCGAATGACATGACGTTAAGAAAGGACATGACCCATGGTTCAAACAAGGTATATATACCAAGTGTCTTTAGAGATAAGGCATGGAAGAACACAAAAAGAAAAAAAATGAGGAAGGATTAAAAAAAAGAACGAAGCCCATCTTAGATTACCAAAGAATAGTAATGGGATTGCTTGAGAATTCACATTCAAATGATAATGATATTTATTTATTGATTTCCATGTTAAGAACAATGGTATATCCCATAATACACAAATATTGTCGGAGGAAAGAGACAATGCAATATTCTCCAATATAAGAAAGGATATAATAAAGAGTGACACCTTATAATATTACCATTCACTAAGCATAAAATATAAACAATACCAAACACCATATTATGGAGAAGGCAAAGTACCCACGTGGAAACAAAAAAGGCAAATGGAAAGTATTAAGTTTTTCATATGATGATCTTGCCCTCATTTAATCTCCCTGACATGTGCCAAAAGTAAGGAAAGTAAAGTAAGACATGAAATAGAATAAGAGTGCATGGAAGATGTAATAAATATAAATAATTACAGCTAGGATTATAAATTGGTAAAAAACATTTTGATAAGGACATTTCATTTAGAAAGTGGAAAAGGCAAGGAATTTGGGAAGAAGAATCACATACTATTAAAGGTATGTATATTGTTAATTTCTTTAATTATTATATTTCTTTTCTTTTCTAAAAGTAGTTAAAAGTATGATTATATTTACTTCTTTTCCTAAAAGTAATTAAAGATATAATTATATTCATTTCTTTTCAAAGCTATATTAATTCTATATAATTAATATGTTTATTTATTTTAGAAATGTATATATGACATATGAAAGAAAGAATATGTTTATTTATTTTAGAATTGTATATATATGAAACATCAAAGAAAGAATATGTAGGTAATAATTTTATTCATTAAAATTAGTTAATATTTCATAGAAGAATAAATGAAATTTCTTATAAAGGAGGTATTACAAACTCTTTGTGGCAATATCAAAGATGGGTGAAATGCTCATTTAGCTAACACGATGGAGGTGGAATACAATCTCTTAGTGTAAGTATTAGAGATGGGTGTAATTACCCATTTGGCTAACACAAAAGAGATGGATAATTAGTGTCGGTATCAGAGATGGGCATCATTCCCATTTGGCCAATACAATTTAAATGCATATAATCTTTATAATGTTGGTATGTGAGATTGATATAATCTCCATGTGACCAACATGGCAAAGATTGGCATAATGGATAGAATATTCTGATGGTGTCAACATATGCATATGTGAACCTTAAAGGGGTGCACTCTAGAGAAGAGGGTCGAATAATTAAGGATTAGAAACCCAATCTATAGACATCTTTCAGGTTGGGATTAAGATAGAGGGTAGAATCGTATAGTGATATTTGTTATTATTGTGATTCTAACGACGACTTTTGCAGGTTATTGTTAACCCTAATAGTGGGGACACCACAAGTACCGAGTAGCTATGCTATAGTTACAGTTGTGTGTGAGGATTGTAACAGGCATGAGGTCAATGATCCTGTGGTGAGCAATTCGGATTCAGTTTCCTATCACAATTTAGTCAGTGAGATAGAGAGCTTGCATAGGAGTCAGTGGTTACAAAGGCATCATGTGACTAGTTAGTTGAAGGTGAGTAATAGTGACATCTCTTCAACTCTTAAGCATTATGATGCTATTCGTCATATGTTAGCCACATATTGTTGAGGTGCTCATTTGTCAGATGAGCACGGCGATATTAGTCTTTCCCTAGCAAAGATTCATGCACTTCGAGAGGCTATCAGGATCTTGAAGCATAGTTATTCTCAATTGGTAGCTGACAAGAATTACCTTCTTGAGTGGGGTAGCAACTTATCTTAGACATTCTTAGGGCAAGAGAAAGAGGTGGTTGAGCTCACCCAGGAGTTTGAGGTGACTGTGGACTCTCTTCAGTGTACTCAGCTGCATCTCCAAGAGTCAACCTCACATTTGGAGGAGGTTATTGTGGAGTTGGGGCGGGTACAGTTGACACCAACCCTAAAGTTAGTAATAACCCCCAAGAATCAAGGTAAACAATCAATGGTTCTCAATTTTAAATAAATAATAAACTTATTTTCTTTTGATCAAAATAATAATGTTTTACTTAATGAAATAATTATCATATTGGCTATCACAAATCTATATATATATATATATATAATCAAATCAAACAAATATTATAAATATTATTATACAAAATAATCGAATATCAATATTAAATCAAACTATTGAGAAACCTACTTAATCGAATCATTCACAAATTGTAAAGTCACGACCTGTACCACTGGTCATGACTCCCAAATACCCGAACACCTTATTTAATCCAAACTAAGGCATTGAGAAGATGAGGACAGGACGAAAACATTCGAAGGACACCAGATACGATAACCAAACCGGATGCAGCAAATTGTTAACAACCCATAGGAAGACAAACACTCAAGCACACGTCCTCCCTACTTGTATTTACATCTATAGCACCTGTAATGTCCCCAATCAAATTGCTTGGTAATTTCAAGACAATGTTCATGTAACTCCAATTGAAATGAGTTCCTAATCCACAAGGTTGGTATTTTCATAACTTATTCAACTTTACAAACCTTATTTATATAGGATATGGAGTTTATCTTAATAAGAGTATATTACTCGAATGACCATTCAATACAAATGTATATGATGCCTTATTAAGGGTGAATAATTTATAATTTCTATTGATGTGTTGGTTGGTTATACCTTGATTGGATTCTCTATTGATTGTGAATAACTTTTAAATGACAACCTAATATAATGTTTCTCTTTCCCTCTTGTGATGTCTCTCAATACATAAGTTATGAATTTCCTTTAAGACTGCACAGTCATTCCCTCCTTGTAGAAATTCCATAATATTAATGTTGTGTAAATATCTAGACTCTTCTTCCTGTATGTAAAAAGAATGTTTTTGATTCCTGCTCAAACTGATTGACGCTGATTGTGTATTATAATTTCATATTTTATTTACTACTAATACAATTTTCAATCTATACTCTCACTTATCATATTTGGGTGGCTTATATCATTACTATTCAGTGCCCATTGCTTTTGGAATTTAGGACTTGGCCTTGTGCTTGAATGATTGCTGTTTGTAATCAGACGTATCTTGAAAAATCACACAAGAGGTAATGGCTCCCAGAGTGCAGTATGATTGGTCTCGTTATATCCAAAACCAATGTTCAAAGTCTTTTCTCCAGTTGTTAATAAATATATATTACAATGGGAAGAGTTGCATCCCTTGGGCAACGAATCTCTTCGTTGTGCAATTCGTGTCACTTCCTAAATCATTGTCTTTGTTAACTATTATATCATTGATTTAGTAATTTACTGAATCACGGTCAATCAATGACTTCAGTTTTGTCTTGTATTGGAGCCTTCCAACTTGGATTCTATTATTGCTTCGGGTCATGGTCACACTAACCATAGTAGAAAAAGTCTTTGATCAAAATTGATATTGGTTGTAAGTGGATAATTGTATATCCAAGCCTTTACTGCTTTTACATAGATCATTTAATCTTAACTTTGGTAGGGTCGATGAGGAAACGTCTTGAGTAAGATTTAAATATTGTTGCTTCTTACACTTGTAAATTATTATTTTATATTTAAATTTAGATTATTGTCATTAAAAATCTCATTTTTAGCATTGATAAATAATTTTTTTATTTATCAACTAGTTATTTACCGTAGATGGTATTATAATATAATTAAAGATTATATTATATAATTATTTAAATAATTATATTATTTTTCTACTGCTATTTTATTAATTTATATAATATAATATTCTATCAATTTGATCTCTTAGCGAAATAGTATATTTAATAATAGATTATAACATTTATTGATTTATTTATTATTGTTTAATATTACTTAATATATTTAGCTTTTGAGATGGGACATCATAGCCCACCCATCCCAAAATTGCTTGACCTCAAGCAATTTAAACCTCTAATCCATGTGGTTCCTTTCCGATGATCCTAATATGACAATTTCAATTGGAGATCAGAACTATAGTATCTAAAACTAAATAAATTTATCAACATGAAACTGTTTCATCATACTATTCAATTAAAAAAAAATAGAAATCTTTAAAACAATTCAAAAGATAAAACTTTTGCTTTCTCCGTTATGACTTTTAACAAATAATCCATATGAACCCTGGGAGAGACTTTATCTCTTCCCAGATCTCTAAGGATATCCCTTTAGGATTATCCCTCTCCATTTATTCCTTAGGGGAGACCTTATCTCATCCTAAGCCCTCTATGGATATCCCTTTAGGATTATCCATCTCTTTAATCCTTGGGAGAGACTTTATCCCTTCCAAGGTCTCTAGAAGAGTGTGGTCTCTGTAGTTTCCTAAAAGGAAATATTTTGAGAGGATTTTGAGTGTAAGTAAATGTAAATAAATATTTTGCATTAATTTGCTTGTTTTATTACAAATTCCTTTATTCAATCTGGAAATCAAATGTTCACCATCTTATTTGTCGATCATAATAGTTTTCACTAATTGGAAAGTGAATTAATTTACTAATTTCTTATTCTATTTTATTTTCCTTTCTTCTCTAGTATTGGTTATTTCATTCTCAAATTTATGCATCAAGTAGAATTTCTTCAAAAGACCATTGCTCCTCTCCTTCATTTTGTGCTTGGATGCTATTGAGATATCTTGGGTCATGCCTTGCTTCCTTGTGTTACTCTTTTGTTTCTCTCTCCGATGCTACTTCTATTCTATTGATTTGACTCCTTCTGCTACACTTGTGTCCTGATGCCCATGGTTCTCTGCACTTGAAACATAGGACTTTTTTCATTGCATCCTCTTTTTGCTTGAGAGTGTCCTTGCCTTGGCATTGATGCCCAACACTCCACTGTCCTTTGCAGAAATAACATTCTTTTTTTGTATGATCTTTTCTTGAGTCATTTCTATGTTTTGTCTTTGCTGGAAAATTCTTAGACCTTTCTTTTGAAGGATTTGATTCTACCATTTTTGCTTTTCTAATGACTTATTCCAAGTTTTGAAGTTCATGCGGTTTAACAGAGTGCCTAGTGGAGTCTTTTAATCCTTCTATAAACATATGAGTGAGTTTCTTTTGGGAAAGATTTGGAACCATTACGGATAACTCATGAAATTTGCGAGCAAACTTTGTCAAAGTATATCATCAATCAAAGTAATACTGAACATTTGAATATGGTTTTATGAATTATATTGCCAAGTAAGAATAACAAATATATACCTATATATATAGATACACACACACACACACACATATTTGCTTATATATAGATAGATAGATAGATAGATGTGTGTGTGTGTGTGTGATCAATATTACTACCACAATTCATATCAGACTCCATTTGTTATTGAATATATTAATGTCACTGATTCATATCGAGTTTCACTCATCGGTTATAATCTGTTATCGGGCATGTTACTGTCGTCGATCATTAACATACATTTGTATTATTGTTAAGGAGATAAACGAGTAGTTATGCCCACGTAGGGTCATCGCCCTACATGGCCTTTGGCCACGTAGAGTCATGCCCCTACAGGGACATGACTCTTCATTGTAAATATATTTAGTTGCATCAGTGGGGACAAAACATATATCAATCACAAGTCCTATATGCAGTCCCAACGATCTCTATCTATTGCAAATTATTGAAGACCAGATTATCAATCCTTTATTCAAGTAGAAGATTCTCCAAGCATAGAATACCATTCTGAAGTTGAAGATCTACAATACACAATCTGAGATCAAGTAAGTAATTTGATTGATCACACTCTGAAATTATAGTTTATTTCTATTAGAGATCCTATGCATTAACAAATTCTTTCGTTGTTCCAGTTTGTTTGAGTTGAGTTAGTTCTTGGAAATACCATTCGATGTCCATATCATCAAATATGTTTATGAGCTTTTGGGAGAATTCTTCATAGGATTTAACATCTTTATGTCCCAATGAGATACGCCCATAGGTCCACCAATCATGTGCTACTCCCTCTAGATGCACTATAGCAACGTGCAAGGCATCTTCTTCAGTAATGGGATTTAGAATAAAAAATGTGTTTAATTTTTCTAACCATTGGCGCGGTGTAATTTTTCCCAACCCATCAAAATGTGGAATCTTTATTTTGTTGATTTTATGTTTGAGTTCTTCATTTACAATCCTTCTAGATGGCTCCCTTCATTTATCATCACAAAATTCTCTGAATGATACCACTTCTTTAATGTTAGGTTCTAGAGATACATATGCCCTGGCAATATCTTCAATCCTTTGTTTTATTCCCTCCTCTTCTCTTGGTAGCTCTTCTCTGCATAAGAATGATGGTTGTGGTATTCCAGTTCCAGAAAACACATTATTATTTTCTGAGTGAGTGGAGCTAGTCTCTCTTGATTGGCTGGGATGACCGCTCAAATTGTTAATAGAATTTCCCATATCTTGCAATGGTTGGAGAAGTGTTTCAATTTTTTTCATTTGCTTCAATATAGTTTGGTTGGTTTGGTTGTTTTGCTCCATATAGGATCTCAACTCACTTGCTAAGTCGTTCATTGTAGTTTTATTTGTCCTCCTCTCGTAAGTTTCCATAAGACTTCACTCACAGGATGGCAAGATTGTGCTTTGATAACACTGTAATGTCCCCAATCAGATTGTTTGGAAATTCCAGGACAACGTTCATGTAACTCCAATTGAAATGAGTTCCTAATCCACAAGGTTGGTATTTTTATGACTTACTCAACTTTACAAACCTTATTTATAGAGGATGTGGAGTTTATCTTAATAAGAGTATATTACTCGAATGACTATTCAATGCAAATGTGTATGATGCCTTATTAAGGGTGAATAATATGTAATTTCTATTGATGTGTTGGTCGGTTATACCTTGACTGGATTCTCTATTGATTGTGAATAACTTTTAAATGCCAACCTAATATAATGTTTCTCTTTCCCTATTGTGATGTCTCTCAATGCATAAGTTCTGAATTTCCTTTAAAAGATTTGCTTTCCTCAAGACTGCAGAGTCATTCCATCATAGAAATTCCATAATATTAATGTTGTGCAAATATCTAGACTCCTATTCTTGTATGTAAAAAAAATGTTTTTGACTCCTGCTCAAACTGATTAACGCTGACTGTGTATTATAATCTCATATTTTATTTACTACTGATACAATTTTCAATCTATACTCTCACTTATTATATTTGGGTGGCTTTAATCATTACTATTCAGTACCCTCTGCTTTTGGGATTTAGGAATTGGCCTTGTTCTTGAATGATTACTGTTTGTAATCAGACGTATCTTGCAAAATCATACAGGAGGTAATGGTTCCCAGAGTGCGGTATGATTGGTCTCGTTATATCCAAAACCAATGTTCAAAGTCTTTTCCCAAGTCGTTAATCAATATATATTACAATGGGAAGAGTTGGTCCCTTGGGCAATGAATCTCTTCGTTGTGCAATTCGCGTCTCTTCTTAAATCATTGTCTTTGTTAACTATTATATCATTGATTTAGTAATTTACTGAATCACAGTCAATCAATGAATTTAGTTTTGTCTTGTATTGGAGCCTTCCAACTTGGACTCTATTATCGCTTCAGCTCATGGTCACACTAACCATAATAGAAAAAGTCTTTGATAAAAATTAATATTGGTTGTAAGTGAATAGTTGTATATCCAAGCCTTTACTTCTTTTACATAGATTATTTAATCTTGACCTTGGTAGGGTCAATGAGGAAATGTCTTGAGTGAGATTTTAATATTGTTGTTTCTTACACTTATAAATTATTATTTAAAATTAGATTATAGTCATTGGTAATCTCATTTTTAGCATTGATAAATATATTTATTATTTATCAACTAATTATTTACAGTTGATGGTATTATAATATAATTAAAGATTATATTATATAATTATATTATTTTCCTATTTCTATTTTATTAATTTATATTATATAAATATTCTATCAATTTGATCTCTTATTGAAATAGTATATTTAATAATGAATTATAACATTTATTTATTTATTATTGTTTAATATTACTTATTATATTTAGCTTTTGAGATGGGACATCACAACACCATTTGACACAAACTCACTATAGGGAACACAGGACAATAAACCTATGCTCCACAGGGACGAGTTTTCGGCCTTTTTAGGCTCATCCCCGTACCAGGTACGAAACGGGGAGCAGGTACTTAGTTTCACTGTCCCCTGCAACGTCTCGAATTGTGGATAAGGGGTACCGTCACCGAAACGTGCAAAAAAATTAGCCAAGAAATAGGGGGACGTAATCCCATTTCGGGACTCCGTTCTCGTCCCTCAACTGTCCCCTTTTGCCAACGCTGTCCCCTTTTTCCCAGCCCGGAGACGACTAAGTTAAAAGCCAAAAAAAAATGTTTTTCAATTGTTTCTTCAGCTCCGCCCAAGCCCTACATGGGCATTGGTGATTACTAGAATAAGGGAACCCTAATGTGGCTTTAAATAACAAAAGGTAAAAGAGTATTGTTCATATGGAGTTGTTTGCAAGTTGGGAAGAGGAAGAGGAAAATTACAACAACAAAAGAGGAGTGCGTTTTGGAGGTGCAAGAGGAGGTTCTTCCTTCATTTCTTCTTCATTCCAGGTATGGATTTTATTTGATTTTTGTTTGATTCGAACTTTATTGTTGTTTGTTGCCATTTTTCATTTTTCCAATGACATAGAGATAGCATTATGAATGGAACATTTAAATTTTTATTTTTTTTCATAACTTGCAGCAGTATAATACATTGTAAATTCCAAAGGCAAAAACATGAGCAGCAATGAGAGTGAGGGAAGTAGTGATAGCATGGATGTTTCCATGCAAGAAACTCAAGTGTCACATTTACAAAGACCAAGAAAAAGATCTAGGGCAGCCATAGATGATTTTTCAAGTGAGTCTAATATAGATGTCCCTATGGAAGATGTAATGCCTAATCCATTTGAGTGCCCTTCCAAAGCCCTAAAAAAAATGCCAAAGGCCCATTCAACCCTAAGAAACCTCTCCTACAATTTGCCACAAAAGTAGACAATAAGAAAAAAAAAATATGGGGGGTAGTAGGGAATGGGAGTGTCATATATGTAAGAAACATTATTTTGGCAGCTACACAAGAGTGTATTGTTATCTTTTATGGATAGGTGGGCAAGGGGTGAAAGGTTGCAAAAAAATTAAGGATAATGAAAAACATGAGGCCAATAGGTTGTATGTGGAGGGGGAGTTATTGAAATCTGGGGGCTCTATAGGTATAGCACACCCACACCCTCATTCACTCCCACAATCACTCCCACTAGCACTACTAGTAAAGGGAAGAGAAAGGCCAAGAGAGATACCAATGTAGTTGATTTATTTAACATACAAGCAAAAGAGAGAGTTGAAGAGTCCTTTGGCAGATTTATTGTTGCTCATGGCATACCATACCATGTTTCTCGTTCCTCATTCTATAAACAAATGTGCAAAAATATTTATACTATTGGTCCCTCGTTTGTACCACTAGGAGAGACTAAATTACGCACCACTATCCTTGACAAAGAGTACTCAAAAGTAAACATTTTGATGGAGGATACGAGACAAACATCGATGAGTGATGGATGTTATATCATCATGGATGGTTGGACCGATATCAAACATCGGCCACTCATCAATCTTATTATCACCAGTACAACAGGGGCCTATTTTCTTAAAGTCATTGATTGTTTGGGAAAAAAGAAGGATGCATCCTTCCAATTTCAGATTTTGAAGGATGCTATAGAAGAGGTAGGGCCTTCAAATGTTGTGCAAGTAGTCATTGATTCAGCCTAGGTGTGTAAATCAGCTGGATTGATAGTACAGAGCAGCTATAGACACATTTTTGAACCCCAAGTTGTGTACATGCATTGAATAACACCTTGAAAGACTTTAGGAAAGTTGATTGGATAAAGACTATGATGTCTGAAGCTAGAGACATGCAAATGATTATTTGCAATCATCACACATCTCTTGCATTATTTAGGACATTTTCCAAAAAAGAATTCCTCAAGCCTACGGAAACTAGATATGCTAGCTACTTCATTTTGTTGTAAAAGATGCTTGTGGTCCAAGAAGACTTACAATCCATGGTGATCAATGCAGAGTGGAATAGATGGCATGAATCAAGCACCCCGGATGGAAAACTATCAAACGAAGAATCCTGGATGAGAATTGGTGGACCACAATGAGGTAAGAAACTTAAATAATTGACATCATAATTGTTATTGCTGATTTAATAAAATATTTCTGATTTAAGCACTTGTTGATTTTTTTAACATATGATGTTTCTCACTTGCAATTTTCTTTCATTTGTAGATGCATTTGCTCCTTCATTGACCCTATTGTACAGGTCATTAGATATGATAATACTGACTCTTCTAGCCTTGGAGAGATTTATGAGACCTTTAATAGCATGCTTGGGCAAATCAAGCAAGTTATTGAAGAGAAGGAACCTACTTTAGAGTTCTATGAGGAGCATCTTAAGCCCATTATAACGAAAAGGTAAAACACTATGAAAATCCCACTTCATATGGTAGCCTATGCAGTCAATCCGAAATGGTATGCACCAAAGCCTACGAGAGTGCCTCCATCTAGTGTCTAGTGATGAGGAGGTGAGTTTAATTTATGTTTAAGATTTCTGATTTTATAATATGTTTTTAAAATTTTGATTTTATTTGTAAAGTTTGTAAACTCTAACTTTTAAATTTTTGTTTGTTCAATATAGGTGGAGGACTTCTTCAAGGCCCTTTCAAAAATGTATAATGTAGAGGATGCTGCAAAAATTCGAGGACAAAGGCTTGACTTTGCCAATTTTCATGGTCCAACATTTGGTAGACCACAGGCGAGGACTAATAGAGCTACATTAGCTCAAAGCGACCCGATTGGATGGTGGACATGGCATGGTAGAGATGCATCTGAGCTGAAAAGTCTTGCCATCCATCTTCTCTCATAGGGTGTGAATCCCTCTACTGCAAAGAGGAATTGGTCTACATATAGCTTCATCCAATCAGTCAAGAGGAACAACCTTACCTCTAGACAATCAAAGAAGTTTGTGGTTGTTCACAATGTATTGCGACTACAAGAGCGACAGAGTCTTGAGTATTGACAGACTCCAGCACTACTTTGGGATGTTAGTCTTGAGGATGCATTGCAAATTGATGAGCATAAGACACCTCCAGGGCTGCTTGGTGTTCCATTGCATGAGGACCCTCTGCCTACCCCTGTTAGTGATTCAGAGGAAGAGACCCACGTTGATCTTGATTTAGATATAGATTTAGATTCCTAGAGGACAGCCATACATTTGGCTTTCCGCTTTGAAGATACATTATTGCTTTTGATTATTATGGAGTTGGACATCTCATTTACACTTCTAGTATTTACTTTCATTATGTCATTTTGATTTCATGCATGATGATGATACATTGATACTTGGAGCCTTTGGGCATTTTTGCTAATTGTATACGATATTCAGATATATCACCATATCATATTCTCATTTTGATTTTAATCTTGATAGTTTTCAATTTCCATGTATTCTATGGTGAATGGTTTATCAATGTTGTGATATGCATATTTGAAATATATCTCTAAAGTCTAATACTCCATATATAAAAAATTTAAAAAATTAAAAATCCCCTATATTTTATAGTCGTCCCCTGAGGTCCCGTCACCTAAATTTTGGCTTCAACACGTACCCATACCGGAAACACGTTGTCGTCCCCTAAAACATTCCCGTCCCGGAAACTCCGTGGAGCATAGCAATAAACAGATCATATGTGGGTAGAAGCAAGGTACTAAGGTAGTATAGACACACAAGGGTACATGCCATCCTTAGCAAATGGAATACATCAAATGAGTTCACACCCAATTTATTCAGGCCCAAGATTGATATATTGCAGGACAGCGTACCATCCCACCAAGACGTAGGAAAATAGGCTCATCTAAATGAAGGCTAGAGAGAATTAATCTCGGTGATCTCCATTAATTAAACAAATAGAACCTAGACACTCCAGCACTAGGAGTTAGTAGATCAGAGCAAAGGCTTGCTTCAAAGGAATTGAATTGAAGAATATCTTCAGCAAGGTAGAAGAACATTTTCCATAGAAGGTCGAAATTCCTATCAGTAATTGAGGCAAAGATAAAATATCTCTAAAGGACAGTAGCACTGAATAACAGGATCATGTCCTTATAATAGGATGAATGTACCCATGGTTGTTCATAAGGCTTAGGTTGAGAATAATCTCTCCTAAGAAGGATGGATGGATATGGTTAATCATCCATAAGGCCTATCGAGAAATTTGTGAGATGTCATCACTTAGTGGAGAGTCGTTCCAATATAGGAGCTCTAGGAGGCACTCCCCCAAGAGCTAAGTGTTGGATCATGATCTCTCCTTAAGAAGGAAGTACCAAATAGGAAATAGGATCTATACTAAATTTTATATATATATATATATATATATATATATATTTGTATAATGCTTAGATAATATTTTGTTCTATCATAATTATTGGAGAACAAACATATTTGCAGGATTCTTTAGACTAGAGATTGCCAAATTTATCCAACCAATGACCATGGACATTACAGTAGTATCAGACCTATCGATCTTGCCATCCTGAGAACAACATTTTATGCTAACCCACGAAAGAAGAACTAGGATAAATACTATGAATGATATGACCAATGAATTAAGAGCTTTCATGGAATGAACCAATCAAACAATCATGAGTCAAAACAAAAGATTGGATCAATCCAACCAAGCCCTTCTAAAAGCGTTGCAAAATATGGGGAATTCTATTAAGAACCTCAAAGAACAACTCTTCCCACAGGAAAAACATAAGTTCAAATGAGCCGGATATTAACGAGTCATCTTCATCTAGAATCCCAAGATCTTCATTCTTACCCAGAGATGAGATATAGAGGGAAGGGGAAGGAATAAACCAACCCACCAATAACACAGTAGAAAATGCAAGAGCCTATGCAAGCCTTGAGCCCAAAATTAGGGAGCTCATAACATTTGCAAAATTTTGTGAGGGACAAAAACACTTGGCCCCTAAAAGAACCAGAAAGCATCTAAACAAAGAGCTTAAACATAAGGTGAACAAAGTAATGCTACCAAATTTTCATGGATCAAGAATAACAACAGCCCGTGCATGGCTCCAAAAACTAAACACCTATTTTACTCTTAGCCCAATGACTAAAGAAGACGCAATTCAATTTGCTATACTCTACTTAGAGGGAACAGCAGATGAATGGTGGCACAATGGGCTTCTCTCTTTAGGCCATCATAACTTCTTAGCAAGAATTCTCTCAAAAGCTTATCAAGCGATTCAATCAAGTCAAACTGGAATGGTACTTCAAAGAACTAACCCACTTAAAACAACATAGAACTGTATAAGAATTTTCTGACGAAATCCAAAAACTTCCAGTCATGGTCCCTAACTTATCCCAAAGAAGGCTTACATACTTATTTGTTGAAGGCCTAAAAGACTATCAAAAACATAGTTAACTGTAACGCCCCGCCAAGGGATCCAAAAGAATTAACCTAAAGTTTTACTAAGTTTGCGAAACATTTTTTTTTTTAAAGTAAGAAAGTATAACATACACATCAAACACATAGTAGCGGAAGCAATAACATGTAATCATCAACAAACATACATAACAGGTTGCATCCTTAAACTTTTATCTCCAAAATTTAATTCTTTTTATTTAATTAATTTATTCAATTAATTAAATATAATTAAAATATCATAATAATTTTCCATTAAATCATTAACTAATCTTTTAATTAGACTTAATTAATAGAAAATACACCAAGGACTTATGAAACAACATACGAAAATCCAACATAGAAAAACACATACTAAATCAAACAAAAGGGTTATAATCATGAATTAACGTCATCCAACGCATTCGGAGGGTACTTGACTAGATACTTGTCCTAATTTTCAATTAGGACAAATGGCTAAAGGGTTTAGGATTTGGACTTAAGATTTATCTCCCCTCTCTTACCATTGAGATAATGCAATAGGGTACGCTCATCCTGGCAATTCAGGGAAGTCGATACCCGGTACCTGCAACCTGCATAAAATCCACGCATGTACAGACACAATATTCTAAGCCAAACAGGCAATGGCAGGAAGTGGCGCATCGTGTAGATCCCGACTAGCAGGTGACTACAACTCCCTTCCTTAACCACATCAGAAACACCATATATAAAGAAAATAAACACACACACCATACACATGCAAGTATGGGGTAAGTATCAATAAGAAAACACGTGATAATAAACCATCAATATCTGAAAACATTGTATAATCATCATGCATATATGAAATATAGAGTAAAAATCAACTGAATCCAAGACAATATCTGATAATCACCAAACAATACTACTAATCATTTAACATAAAATTAGCCTAAAAGAGGTCGACAAAAATAACAGAAATGTGAACTAGGGGCAGGCACTACATCCACCCCCCCCCCCCCCCCCCCCCGACTTAGGCTTACTCTTGGAAGCCTACAAGGATGGTAAAGTTAAGAACTCACTGTGCGGGTCCCATTGAACCCTTTCCCCCTATATGAGGATATGGCTCTACTGAGAACACTGCAACACAGTTAGAGCAATATGATTCTAGTTTAATAGTAAACTGAAAACCATATTGATCCGACATTCATTTTAACAAATACTGAAATTGATTCCCTAAAACATTCTAAACAAGGATCAACATCCCAAATTCATTGGAAAATATACAAGTTATGATGTATAGATAAAAGATACATGTTTTGAAAACAATAAGTTTAGTTTCCAATTTTGCCTATGTTTAGGTTTATGTATAATTTCACTTTGAAGTCTAAGTGTTGAAGTATGAAAAAGATACAACCAACATTTAAGTCCTTTTTCAGTTCAACTAGTTTAACACTAGTGGCGTTCCAATATACCCAGAGCTCCCAATGTAGAAACTAGGGACCTATGGGTTATGGGCCCACAACGCAAACATAGTTAACCCTTTAGAACCTCAAAAAGTGGAAGAAGCCATCCAAAAGGCCAAAAAAGTGGAATCTAATATACCCAAAAAAAGTTTTAGAGCTTACCCCCCTAAAATACAAACAAACAAGAAGGATCAAGAAAGGAAAATAAAAAGAAAACATGATACTTTTGCAAAGAACAATGGAATCCAGGGCATCAATGTCAAGGTAAAGAAGCAGTGAAGAATAGGGATGAATAATCTAAGAAAGGTTTGTGAGTCAAGTGCAAAGAACCATGGGCTCGAGATCACCAATGTAATAGGGAACAACTTCATAGAATGGAAGAAACAAGCAAGGAGGGGACACCAAACAAAAGAATAAAGGTGGATGAGAAGGAATTTGGGACATTAGCCGTAGTCACCCAAGAGGGTGGGAAGAGACGTTTTTGTGTAAAAGGAACATTAAAGGGCCAAAAGGTGATTGTGTTAATAGATTCAGGAGCCTCACATAACTTCATCAGCAAAGGCCTACTAGAAAAGAAAAGGTTAAAAACTCAAAAATTTGAAAGCTTCAAGGTGATAATGGATAACGGTACCATTGATCAATACATGGAAATCATTCCCCAATCAGAAATTACTCTAAGTAAGCAAATCCTTAAAACATTTTTTTTTGTTGTGAAACTACAAAATAATATCATCCTCGGAATGTGATGGATCGACTCCTTATGGTACTTCACTATCAACAACCCTAACCTGGAGTTGTGTTTCAAGCATGAAGGAAAGGATATAACATTAAGGGTCCATTTGGCTGCAAGAATTGCCGAATGCAACATTCATCTATGCCAGACTAAGCTCTCTTCTGGTATTCATGCATTCTTAAAATAAATTCTGGAATATCATTCGGACCTGTTTGGTTGACCTGGAAGAGGAGTCGAAAGATGCATATTTGTAATGTCCCCACTTTAGCAACCGACCAAGTGTGTGCGCGCTAGCCTAGTTCTACTTGGTCCCGAGGGCTAACGAAGGGTTTAAAGGGATCTTAGAGTGTTTTGGCCTAATCATCTCCAGCTTGGGCCAAAACAGAGTTCATTTACTCAATTTCAAGCATACTTACCATTTTAGTAAGTCAACAGGACACATGGGAGGCTAGTTTTGGTGATTGAATTTGATACTCTGCGGCAAGAGCTTTCCAACGAGCTATCACTCATGCTATTCGGAGTCCGATACCTAATATATTTTTATGCCTAAGTATTACTAAAGTAACAATTACTTTAGCTATAAAATATTAAAGTGTTACTTTAATATTAAATTTTATGGGGATGTGTGCAAATCAAACGGGGCGCCTAAGGGAGACAAGTGATTATTTTAATATGTTTTATATCGCACATCTTTTATCCCACATTGCTCATATGAGTGGAATGGACCCTTGGAGAAAGAATAAAAGAGAGCGTTAGTGGCTTCATTTGGCAGGTGGAATATGAGAAAAAAATTGATGTGAGTTGTAGATCCGTTCTTGGCATTGGAGGATGTCTATCCTCTCTTGTGACATTCTAGACATCATTCCCTTGGGATTTGGCCTTCTGAATTCATTGCTATTAGCTTCATTAATAGGCAAATTGGGCACATTTCCAGCTACAAGCGGATTGAGTGTTTCCTCATATCATTCTCGCTTCTTGTCTGATGATTATGCCATTGTGAAGTGATGATTTTATGAGGATCCTGGACTGATTGAAGGCAGATTTTACTCTAGTGCGGCACTATTCATTTTACTGTAGCAGCAAGATGGGAAGTCAATACATGGAAAATTATGTTATAATGTTGGAGTAATTAGTGAGTTGAAAAGTTTGCTATGCATTTGATTTTATTAGTTGAAAATTAATATTACTTCAGCAATAGTTCAATCTTCAATTTGCATACTATTATAAATTCTTTCTTGTTCATGTTACATGATTTCAAATCTATGCAAAGACATAAAAACAAACAAACATTTTATTTTCGAAGCCATAAAAGGGTTTAAACATTTAATGGAGAAATTAAGAGTTAGATGCAAATTATTTGACTAAATTCCTATCAGCAATTGGTTCAGTTTTTGGGCAATTCTAGGGTGTCCATTACAATATTCTATGTTTGGTTGCAACAATTGAAATAGGATTGGAATAAGTTTTGTTTTAAAATTTTAATAATTAAATTATTTTTTTAGTTTGGTAATATTTTAAATAAACAAGATTTTTTATTTATAAAAGCTGACCTTTTTATTTATTTTTTAAAAGCCAAATAATTTTAATTAACCTTTATTTTATTTTTTAAATTGACTTTATAAGTGAAAGATATACCACAACCTTTGAAATTCATTGAAATTCAAAGAACATATTATATTGTATATTATAAATTTAATTCTAAATTAAATCAAATTATTTAAATGAGTATAAGATAAAAACTAAAATCATTTTATTTTTAAATATATTAAAGAAAATATAAATTACAAATAAGTTGACATCATTAATATGATATCTAAATGAATCTTGCAACATAGTTTTCATTATAAGACTAAACAAGAGATTTATTTATAAAGATAATTTTATGAAAGTTTAGAAAAGACATCAAATCTAATATTAGTCTTTTTTGTCATTTAAAAGAAACACATATTTAACATTAAATAATGTTGACGTAGTTTATATCTTATGATGAACGGAGAAAATAGTCCAAAAATGCATTTGAGTGGCAACATACAAACAAACGGCGAAGTCATGGACCCGTCAATCTATCAAATTGGGTTTATTAAAAACTAGAATAAGAATAAGCTATTCTTATTCCACCTTTTTTTAGGGATTCTGCTATGCTAATTTTGGGGTCAAATTAGGATAAGCAAATTCTAATTTCAATTTTGTATTTTGCAAACAAACATCAAATTGGTGAATGCAGGTATTTTGATTAACCTATTCCCACCCAATTCCTCCGACCAATAGGGGCTTAAAAGGATTACCTGATGGATCCCCCCGAATAGTGTCTTGCAATAGAATAGAATATATCCTTAGACATGGGCAAGGAGAATGGATAGCCGAGTGTATGATTACGGATTAAATACCCACTAAAGTGCTTATGCTACATGCAGATATATGTCCCATCCTAAAAAAAATACAAAAAGGTCTTTGAAGATATTCCCCCAATTTTACCACCAAAAAGGGGTTTTGAGCATTCCATAGAATTAGGAGCCAAACCAATCATAACAACTCCTTATCGACATCCACATAAATACAAAGAGGAAATTGAAAGAACTATTTAAGAGTTACTGGAAATGGGGCACATTCAGCCAACTAGCAGCCCATTTGCCTCTTTAGTAGTACTCAACAAGAAAAAAAATGGAACTACGAGAATGTGCATTGATTATAGAGTCTTAAATAAAAAAACTATCAAGAATAGATATCCAATCCCAAAAATAGATGAATTGATGGACGAATTACATGGTGTTCGATATTTTTCAAAAAATGATTTAAGATCTGGATACCACCAAATCAAAATGAGGAAGGAAGACATTCCAAAAACAACATTTAGATGTCATTATGGGCATTTCGAATTCCTTTTACTTTCCTTTGGTCTCACAAACGCCTCGGCCACTTTCTAATCATGCATGAATCATATTTTTAGGAAGCAATTAAGGAAGTTTATTCTTATATTCTTTGATGATATACACATTTAGACTAAAACTTGCGAAGAACATTTGAAACATATCGAAGAAGTCTTAAATATTTTGGGAATAGAGTCATTATATGCCAAGATTTTTATATTGAAATCATTTACAAATCTTGTGCTCATTCAAGCAACAACATGAGAATTACAAACTTATTCAAGCTCCTTTCGAGCAACCACACTAGAAACAACATTTGGAAGACCAAGAGTCACAACTTAGAATCCAACTTTTTACAATGAGACAAATACAAGTAACAAAAGACCAAGGGTCACAACTTAAAATTCCACAAAGATGTCCCTCTTGAGATTTGAACCAGGGTCTCCATAATGAGAATTCATTGCTTGAATCAACTAAGCTAAACCCCTTGGACTTTATATGCCAAGATTTCAAAATGTGAGTTTGGATTAAACTGAGATTCTTTACCTAGGACATAAGATTAATATGGAAGGGGTAAGTTTAGATGAGGAGAAAATCAAGCTATCAAGGAATCGGAAAACCCAAAGACCCCAACTCAAATTAGGGAGTTTGTTGGTTTGTGCAGTTATTACCGACAGTTTGTAAAAGGATTTTCCAAGATTGATGCCCCCCTTACAAACTTAACTAAGAAAGAAGTCTTCACTCGGAATCAAAAAGCGCAACAAGCATTTGAACAATTAAAAGAAGCTATGAACCCATGTCCTATTTTAGTCGTACTTGATTTTTCAATACCCTTCAAATTACAGTGTGATGCCTCAAGAGAAGGAATTGGTGCAATCCTCATGCAATAGAAACATCCAATTGCATTTGAGAGTCACAAACTCACTGAATCAGAAAAGCATTACTCTATCTATGACAAATAAATGTTGGTCATTATGCATGCCTTAAATTCCAACAATACCTAGTTTGTGGGAAGTTCATTGTTAAGACAGACCGTAACAGTCTACATTTCCTCTTGGGCCAAAAAGATCTTAACAATCGGCAACAAAAATGGGTAGGCAGGATTCAAGCATATGATTTTGATATAGAATATGTCAAAGGGGTGAACAACATAGTGGCAGACGCTCTATCTAGACGTCCCCATCTCAATATGGTCACCAATATTGTGAGGGATTGGCAAAGGGATATTATTGTTGAATAAGCAAAGAACCTTGTAGCCGGTGAAATGTTAGAATGGAAAATGCCCAATGAAGACTTCAAAATACAGAATGATGTTATATTTTACAAGGGAAGGGTATTCTCGACCCCTTAGTCAAGGATGAAGAGCACCATCTTAAAGGAGTATCATGATAACCCCTTGTCCAGTCATCAAGGATATTTCAAAACATATAAACAAATAAGAGAGAAATTTTCATGAAAAGGGTTGAAGAAAGACATCTAGAAATATATACAAGAATGCATGACATGTCAATAAAATAAGTCTGAACAAACACTCCTTGCAGGTTTAATACAACCTCTACCCATTTCTAATCAAAAATGGAAGAGCATTTCAATGGATTTCATAACCGGCCTACCCAAAGTTCAAGCGAAGAACAACACTTATGTGGTAGTAGATAGACTCACCAAATATGCTCATTTTTTTCCAATCAATACTAAATCATCAGCACGTCAGATAGCAAAACTGCTCTTGAGAGAAGTATTTAGACTTCAATGACTTCCACAAAACATATCAGCAATAGAGATAGCAAATTCATCAATCAATTTTGGCAAGAACTATTCAAGCTAGCAGGAACTAGTCTAACTCCTAGCCCGAGTTATCACCCACAAATAGATGGGCAAACCGAAATAGTAAATAAGTGGTTAGAAGGATATTTAAGGAAATATGTAACTGGAAAACAGAAAGCATGGATCAAATGGCTGCATTTAGGCAAATTTTGCTCTAATACAACCTATCACATGTCCATTGGAATGACTCCTTTCAAAGTTTTATATGGTTATGAAGCACCAACATTTGCGGACTTAATTCCACAATTAAGTCAGGTGCCAAGCACACGAGATTTTATTCAGCAAAATGCAAATATTTTTAAAACTCCTAAGGAAAACTTACAAAGTTACAACAAGCCTAGAATCAACAAAAGATCTATGCTGACAGGAAGCGCATTGAGAGAACATTTGATATTGGAGATCTAGTATTCCTCAGATTACTACCATATAAACAAACTTCAATAAAAAGAAATGGAGCAGAAAAATTAAAACCACAATCCTATGGACCATATCGGGTAATGAGGAAACTTGGAGAAGTAGCATATGAACTACAACTATGCAAGGGTAGTAGAATCTATAATATATTCCATGTCTCAATGCTTAAGAAAGTATTGGGAAAACAAATAGAGCCTTGTGCAAAATTACCACTACTAGATGACGAAGGTCAACTTGTCTTGGAACCTGAGGTTATTCTAGAGACACAAAAGAAGTTGAGAAATAGAACTATTACTGAGTAATTGGTCCAATGGAAAAATTTATCTCAGGACGACGCCACTTGGGAAAAGGAAGAAACTATCAAATTGCTTCAGGACAAGCAAAAATTGAGCGGGAGGGACTGTAATAACCCCTAGGAATCAAGGTAAACAATTAATGGTGGTTCACAATTTTAAATAAATAATAAATTTATTTATTTTTGATAAAAATAATAATGTTTTAATTATGACATAATTATCATATTGGCTATCACAAATCTACATATAAAAATATATATATATAAATATACATATATATAATCAAATCAAATGAATATTATAAATATTATTATACAAAATAATCAAATATCAATATTACATCAAACTATTGATAAACCTACTTATTCAAATCATTCACAAATTGGAAAGTCACGATATGTACCACTGGTTGTGACTCCTAGATACCCGAACACCTTATTTAATCCAAACTACAACATTGGGAAGATGAGGACAAGACGAAAACATTCGAAGGACACCAAATACGATAATCAAACTGGACACAACAAATTACTATCAACCCGTAGGAAGACAGAGACTCAAAGACACACCCTACCTACTTGTATTTACATCTATAACACCATTTGGCACAAACTCAGTACCAAGAATGCAGGACAATAAACAGATCATATGCGAGTAGAAAAAAGGTACTAAGGCAGTACACACGCACAGGGGTACATGCCACCAGAACACCAAAATACCATCCTTAACAAATAGAATACATCAAATGAGTCTGAACCCAACGTATTCAAGCCAGGATTGACATATTGCAAGACAGCAAACCATCCCATCAAGACACAGCCAAATACACTCATCTGGATGAAGGTTAGAGAGAATTAACATCGGTGATCTCTATTAATTAAACAAATACAAATAGAACCTGGAGACTCCAGCACTAGGAGTTAGTAAATTAGAGCAAAGGCTTAATTCAAAGGAATTGAAATAAAGGATATTTTCAGCAAGGAAGGAGAATATTTTCCATAGAAGGTTGAAATTCCTATCAAGAATTGAGGCAGAGATAAAATATCTCTGAAGGTCAGTAGCACTAAATAACTGGATCATGTCCATATAATAGGATGAACCTTACCAAGGTTGTTCATAAGGCTTAGGTTGAGAATAATCTCTCCTAAGAAGGATGGATGGATATGGTTACTCATCCATGAGGCTTATCGAGAAGTCTGCGAGATGATGTCACTTAGTGGAGAGTCAGTCCAATATAGGAGCTCTAGGAGGCACTCCCCTAGGAGCTAAGTGTCAGATCATGATCTCTCCTCAAGAAGGAAATTCCAAATAGGAAATGGGATCTGTGCTAAATTTCTAATATATATAAATATATATATATATATATATAATGCTTAGATAAGAAAAAAAATTATCATAATTATTGGAGAACTAACATAGTTGCAAGATCCATTAGACCGGAGATTGCAAAATTTATCCAACCAGTGACCAGGATATTACATGGCTCTCCAGGAGTCGAGCTCACATTTGGAGGAGGTTACTGTGGAGTTGGAGCAAGTACAGTCGACACCAACCCCAAACTCAGTTTAGTTACAAATTGTGGTGGTTGTTGGTGATTGCTTCCACAGTTGGGGATGAAGGATGTGATGATGTGGCAATCACATCTGTCCATGCTCTGGGTAGGACGATAGTGTGATTCCTATTGTGCTAAGTTCTCCAGTAGTCAGCATGGCGATGGGGGACTCTTTGGAGGGATGTGTGCCAGTTCCTAACACTAATCCCTCTTCTTCTCAAGATTTGGGTAGGGGATCACTTGACGTGGAAAGACGCTCTCATGGAAATTTCTTTCCTTCTACTAGAAGCAAGAGAGTTATTTCATCTCATACAACTGATAGCATTGAACAATTGGCAGTGTCACATCCAGAGGAATCAATTGTGGATTACGTGGGAGTAGGTCGACGCTTCCACATATAATTTCTACTACACTAAATCATTCATGGAGCATTTACTTGAGAGTGTAGATTTGCCATAGGGACCATACAAAGTGTCTGAGGGTACTCTCATCCAAGGCTCTCGTGCTATATGACGTTTGCTGGGAAAGATTGTAGAGACCTTGACTACAATGCTTCCCCTTAGGGATTTCGTGGTCGATTTTGCTAAGAGGGTTGCCTAGGATCCTGCTAGAACAGTGGTTTGAAGTCACAGATTGGAGTCGTCTTCAAATTCCCAGTTTCGTAATGAAGAGCCAGTGATAGAGATTGGGGTGTTTTTACCCGCATTACACAGTGGGGAGTGTTCATCATTTCGCTTTTGACCCACAGGTAGAGGATTTGTATTCACATCAATGTGGGTTGCTCCAGTTTGATACCATCCATTATGGGATGGGTTAGCACCATCTCTTGCAGATGGGATAAGCAGTTGCAAGTTAGAACACTTGCAATATCGACACACCCAGGGCAATTTAGCAGAGGTTAAAGTTGATGGTAGTGTTTCAAGCATAGTAACAAGAATCGCTCGAAAATCACATAAATCGGCAATTCAGCGATAAGATTCAAGGTGGGCGATTTTTTTGGAGTTGGGAATCGCCACACCCAATTTTTTTGGATGAATCGCCAGTATCAGCAATTCATCAAAAAAATTGCATGAATCGGATGAAAAAATGGGCAAGAAATAGTCTATAGCTAGAAAAGTATGGAGTTGTAAATTTAAAAAGAACAACTTGTTTTTTTTACTTTCTTTTTTACCTATTCTCTTTGTTATAACCCTAAAGGGCCTTCTATTTGTTAAGCATAAGTAGAAGAGAGGAAAAGTGAGAGAGAAGAAGAGGCTTGAGCTGGAGCCTTGTTTTTATATTTTTTTTACACTATATAGATATTGATAGTGATACTGAATCACTGATAGACATACGTTTCAAACTTTCATGGATCTTCATCTTAGATTTATACATACATTTATGATTTGATGTCTTATAGATCTTCATGATTTCATCTTACATACATTCTATGATTTGAATCATTATGATCATTTGATTTTTATTTATTTCAGCTAGCCTACAATTTACATTTTAGTACATAATGATAACATAGTTACGTATGTGATGGATTTTATGTTTCGTGTTTATGTATGTTAAGTTTTAACTTCTATTTGATGATGTTATAGTGTGTTTAAGTTATATTCAATAAAGGGTGCATGAAATAAGTCTTAAATTGTTAAAATCTCTACATTTAAAGGGTTTTTCAAATTTTCCGATTCATCGCTGATTCACCAGCGATTTACCCCCAATTCACGATTCGATTTGGCCGTGCCAATTCCAATACTATTCCGATTCTCGTTACTTTGGTTTCAAGTACCTATGGTTGTTAGCATCTTCTCAGTGCAGTTGGTTATAAGTGTTAGATGGGGACTCCGATGTTGATATAGTTGGTGTTTCAATTGGGTTGAGTATTGATGAATTGTTTGTTGCCTTCATCAACACCTATAGTCAATTTTCTGATGATTCTGTTATTGATATCCATTATTTGGGTGTTGGTGCTACAAGAGCCAATTGTGTGCGATAGAGATGTTACAAAATTTCACCTTTTGGATCCAAGTGGATTGTGGTGTACATTTTTGCTCTGGGATTACTTGGGGACAAGCAATCCTAGGGAGGGAGAACTATGATGTCCCTTTTTTAACAAGTTCGTGCACTTGGCTTGGTTAGTTCGTCATTGCGACCCTCGTTTTGAGAGTCTCAATTGTGGAGTTATTAGGCTTTCCATGGCCTATGGTGAGTTTTGGCTCTATTTTGAGGGGCTTACTATTTTTAGTAAGTCAAGAGTTGGTTCCAATGAGCTCAATTGAATTAGAGGAGTTGAGTGATGCTCTTAGTTTTTTCCTAGCTTCTGGTTTATGCTCCAGTTCAATCTTGAAAGAAGCATCTATTTTTAGTAAGTTGCCTCGTTAGGTTCATTCATCATTTTTCTTCATCAAGATCACTCCTGTGTTGTCAAATTTCAATTATGATGCTTCTTAAATCATTTTCGCAAGATGGGTGAATTATTATTATTATTCAACTAAATAAGCTAAGATTGTTATTTTTGTTGGTATTATATGTTGGCCACCTTAGTGTCATAGCTCATTGGAACCAAGTTTAAAAGTTTTAAATCTTGGGCACAAGACAGTAAATCATGATATGATTGAAAAGGTCATTTTTGGAAGCCAAAAGAAAATTACTAAATTAACTATGTGCCTAAGTATAAAGCAAAAAGACTTTTTAAGTGAAAGCTGTAATATTAAAGCTAAATTGCACAATGGAGATTATAAATATGGCTCCCATTATGTGAATGGATCATCCAATTGTCTATTTTTTTGTTGTCTTGTGAGGGTTTTCTGATTTTTTTATTTCAATTCCCTTGCTGAGGTATAAGGGTTTTGATTCTAAGTGAGCATCTAATCCACATCTGAAGTATTGTGGATTATATTCTGAGACTTATTGTTGCCTACCATTACTGTTTCTTTTGTGGCTGGGAGGACTACTAAGTGCTGAAGTTATTCGAACTCTATATTTATTATTTAGGGAGTTGTGAGAATTTATGGTGGATTCATTCGTCACAAGAGGGTTTGATATGTTTGAAAGACTATTGTTGCATTAAATACACCTGCGTTACTGATAGGGAGTTCATGTTGTGACTTGGTAAGCTGCCATCCATACTGGCAGTGTTTGGCTTTTGCACTGTCTATGTTTCATTGTGGGGGGCTGTGTGGTAACTTACATGCCTGTGTCAGACCTTTTTGAGGCCACATTGCAAATCTGGAAGCCTGCGCAGCATCCTCAAGGATCTGCGTCCAAGTTGACAAGCAGCAGGCATGTTATTTTGCCCATCGTGAGTGCTGTAAGGAATGGTCTGAGGTTGCTGCTATTTCATGTGAGGTTTGCAAAATATAGCTGAGGAGTTCCTTGCAATTTACGAACCTCATGGACTGCATATTCACCAGTTTCCAATTGTAATTAAGCTCAATTCATGCCATTTGTTTTAGTTGTTATTTGTGCAAACAATTAAACCTGCATTTAGCAGTAAGTTATTTTCTGAGCATTGCATTGCATATATTTCATATATATTTGTTCAAAAAATACAAAAAAGCACAAAACACAAACAAAACCATCATGGCATCGTCAGATGTAAAATAGAGGTAGACTAAGGGTATATACAAAAAATTTGGAGAACATGTGTTGCTCCTACATCCCCGTGTCTCAAAAACCTGGAGAAATACTGATTGATTGAGTTTAGAAACAACTGTATATAAAATTTGAGAAAGCATTTGCATTCACTTCAGGATGGAAGGAGCAATAAGTGGGAAACGAGTTCAAAATTCAAATGCAAAGGGAAGCGAGAAAGTACAAGATGGAGCTGGATCGTCTGGAAATGGAGTTTAACAAGGAATGACTGATGGGGATTGTCAACAGGGTTTTGATCCTGATGGTGGCAATGTGCCTGGATATCCGAGGGGGGGGACCCAGTCATGCAGCCTCTAATCCATTCCAGACGGTCTATACAAAAAAATGGTCAGGTTTGTTTGGCATGAAATCCATCGGTAAGTCCACTCTACCCCCCATGGAAAACATTTCGAATGGTGAGCTAGGTTCTTTTGGTTTAGAGATCCCGGACCTAATCAGTGATTTTAATATCTCCTGAATAGATAATACGCTCATTGGGCAGTTCTTGGGAGCCAGACCAAATATTGAGATTGTCAGAGCCTTTGTAAAGAGAAATGGGTTCTAAAAGGGCAAGTTGATGTGGCTGCAATGTCAAAAGGAAGTTTATCTTTCTGTTTCTCGTGTGATGAAGATCGCAGAAATATTTTGTGTGGTGGACCGTGGCTAATTGGGAAGAACACCATGATCCTGCATTGATGGCCACCCAATCTAAGCATTCAGGATGAAATGACAATTCAAGCACCGGTTTGGATGAAACTATCAGGTATGCCCTTGGAATTCTGGGTGGAAGATGTTTTTCAAGGAATCATAAACACTTTTGGAGAGCTCCTTTCTATGGACCCAATTACGGTGTTGAGGAAACAGCTTACATATGCATGAATTTGTGTTGGTGTCATTCAAGGTGTGGATATGCCTGAATGCATTACGCTATAGTCAAAACTAGGGACATATGTCCAGAAGATTGAATGAGTCTATCCCATTTGCATATTTCCATTGCAAAAAAAGTAGGACACTTGGCAAAGAAATGCTCGAGCAGAGCCAGTATACCTAAGAAGTTCAAGAAAGAATGGGTCAAAAAGGGCATCAAAGATTCTAATCCTAAGGGACAAACCCTAACAAATAATGAGAAGAGCAGTGATGCTAGTAGTAATGATCAAAAGTTGGAGGAGAAAAAGAGTGATTCTAGCAATAATGACCAGAAGTTGGAAGAGTTGAAGAAAAATGATAATGAAAATGGAGACCCACCCTTGATAGTTAAAGGTCTAGGTTTAGATAGGGAGTATTTTATGAAAACCTCTCAAATTGTGAAGGATACCTCTGAAGAGGAAACCCAAAGCAAAATAGCAGATGCATTAGTGGATAAAGGGATCTATGGCATGAGCATTATTGAGAGAGAAATGTCAACTGCTAGCTATGAGAATCCTCTCACTAGTAATGAGATGGACTTTCAAGATGCCCGAAAGCGTATTGTTCTTGGGGCTGGACTTTCTGAGTGCTCTCAAACTAATTCCATGATGGGAATAAAGTCACCCCAAAAGGTGGGAATACCCAATCTAAATGAGGTTAGCACCACCAAATGGGGGGATTTAAAAGATATGATTCAGGCTTTATAGGGAGAGGATGAAAGCAATGGAAATGATTGGACAGCCATTGTAGACAAGAAAAGAAATAAAAACAAGAAGAGAGATGATAATCAGAAGAGCAAGAAGGAGAATGTGGTAGTTGTTAGAAATACCAGGAGTAATAAAATAGGAGATGTTGGTTATAATCACACTACGCCAGGAAGGCATTCAAATCAGAAAAAAAAACTATGGAGGCGAATAGGAATATAGCGGATTGTAGTCAAAGAACCATCCTAGAGTCGAGATCATTCCAAAAGTAATGAAGATCATCTCATGGAATGTAAGAGAGTTGAATAACCCTTACATGCAAGATATGGTCAGGAATATGATAGGAGACAATAAACTAGATATGGTGCTTCTTCAAGAAACTAAGATGCCTAAAGATAAAGATGAGAATCTGACTTTTTTCAGTAATGATAAAACCATACAGGTTGATGTTGATGGCGCTTCTGGAGGTATAGTTGTGATCTGGAATTGTAGTAATATCAAAGGGGAGATTATATCACAGAGCAATAATATGGTGAATGCCAAATGTTGGAATGCCAAGGATGGTACTTCTTGGGTCCAAATTAATGTCTATGCTCTTAACACGAAGTGGGGAAGAAAAGCTTTTTGGTCTGAAATATCTTATCAAAGGAGGGACTTCATTGACGAGGGATGGGTTATTATGAGAGATTTCAATACTCCTTTGAAGGAAAATGAGAAGATGGGAGGAAGCCAGCCTAATCTGGACAGCAGAATTGATCTCGTGGATTGTATTGATAAACACCAACTTCATGATATTGATTTACAAGGTATATACTATAAACTACACTTGGACAAATAGAAGATCGGGAAATGATATCATACAAGTTAGACTTGATAGGGCCTTGATAAGCAATGCTTGATTTCAAAATTACAGTTGCTCTTTATCAGCTTTTGTGAGAGCAGGGTCTGATCATTATCCTATTTCTCTTTTAGCTGATCCTGTATCTATGAAAAGGAATTTTCCCGTTTGTTTTGAAAAAATGTGGACCTTACATCCTAGCTTGGAAAATCTTATAAAGAAATGGTGGATGATTAAGGTTGAGGAGACAGCAATGTTTAAAAGTTGCAAATAAGTTGAGAAATGTAAATGATAACATTAAAAGATGGAAGAAAGAAACTTTTGGTACCATTTTTTACTGCAAAAGGAAGATTTGGAGGAGTTGAAAGAGATACAAGACAATATCCAGATGAATGGTTATGAGAATGTGTCTAAGGAGGAGGACGCAAAATTGGTGGATTTACATGACATTATCACTAAAGAAGAGACTTTTTGGATACGACGCTCGAGAAAGATTTTTTTGGAAGAAGGGGATAGAAATACGAAGTACTTTCACATGACCACTATGAAACATAGAATGGCTGACAGAATTTCTAGACTAAAGGTGGCTGAGGTTATTACTGAGGAAGAAGAATACTTTAGAGGTGAAGCTACCAGGTATTTCAATGAGTTATTGAAAAAGGATATCCATCTTGATAGGGATAAGTAGAAAGATTTCGTAGACTATATTCCTAACATCCCGAATGAAGACCAAAATAGAGCCCTTACTGTTATTCCTTCCAAGGAGGAAATTCTTAAGGTTGTCTTTTCTTTTGAGTGGGAAAAAGCACCAGGCCTAGATGGTTTTCCCTTTCTTTTCTTTCATACCTATTGGTATATCATACAAGAAGATGTTATTAATGGTGTCAAGGAGTTTTTTGGTTCTAGGAAACTTTTGAAAGAACTGAATTGAACTTTCATTACTCTGATGCCCAAAAAGCAAGGTGCAGATAGTATGGATCAATTCAAACCTATTAGTCTTCGTAACTCTTTCTATGAGATTATCTCTAACGTTTTTATTTTAAGGATTATGACTTTTCTCCCTTCTTTGATCTCGAGACAATAAAATGGCTTTGTGCTAGGAAGACAAATCCTAGATTCTATTATTTTTGTTCATGAGATAATCCACTCTTTGACGAAATCTAACAAACAAGGGTTCCTACTAAAATTAGACTTATCTAAAGTCTATGATAGGGTGGACTGGGACTTTCTGAGATTAGGCTTGCAAGCTTTTGGTTTCAATGATAGATTCTTGGATCTCATTCATATTTTGGTCTCTTCTGCCACTTACTCAGTGTTGGTTAATGGATCCCCGACTCCTTTCTTTCGAGCTTCACATGGTTTAAGACAAGGTGACCCTTTATCTCCTATTTTATTTATTGTAATGGCTGAGTGCTATGGTAGATTCATTGATAAAATGGTCCAAAAAGGCGACTTTGTCAGTCTTAAACCCTCATCTAAGGATCAAATTCGTTCTCACAAGCAATATGTGGATGATTCTATTGTGATGGGAGAAGCTACGATGAAAATTGCTAGAAATATTAGGAAGGCTCTTGATAATTATGGGGATGCTATTGGTCAGCTTATTAATTAGCTTAAAAGCTCTATCTACTTCATAAATGTTAATAAGAATAGGAAAGCAAAGATCAAGAGAATTATGGGCTATGAGGTTGGCATTCTCCCAAGGTCTTATCTTGGTCTGCCCCTTTGCCTTGATCCCCCTGATTCCTTTTGGAGATCCTTGATAGATAAAATTTATAACATGCTTGCAGTTTGGAAAGGATCTCTCCTTAGCCAAGCTGGTAAGATTATTCTGTTAAAAACTACTATTCAAAACATCCCTCTGTATGCTCTCAGTGTGTTTAAGATTCCTAAGAAATATGTTGATATTATTGAAAGAATCCAAAAAAAATTCCTATGGACAACCATGGAAAAAAAGAAAAGATTGGATCTCATAGCCTAGGAGAAGGTTTGCAAGCCTATAGAAAAGGGGGTTTGGGGCTGAGAAGAATTAGTAATATGAATGATTATTTGTTGTCTAAACTTATTTGGAGAATTTTTTAATGATGATGGAGAATGGTAGAATATTTGGAATAACAAATATTATGGAGAATGGTAGAATATTTGGAATAACAAATATGCATAATGGGAGTCTTCACCATTTTCTTAACAATGACAATGTTCAAGGTGGATCCATAATTTGGAAAAATGCTCAAACAAAAAAACAGATGATTAATAAGGGGATAAGATGGAAAGTGGGCAAAAGTGAGACTGTCCAATTCTAGGATGATATATAGGTGTTGGATCACCCTATTAGTACGGATTAGCATTGGAATGGCTATATGATGCAGTGTAAGATGGCTTTTGTTACTTATGTTCCTAATTATTGGGAAGATGGTAAATGGGTAGACTTTTCTAGAGTGGATTTATCTCTCAGGGATCTCAACACAATGTTGAATGTTGTCTTTTAAATCGAAAAGGAGAATTCTCTCATTTGGAAGCCTAACCCCAATGGACTGTTCTCAATTTCCTCTCTATATGTTCAAAATTTTGAAGATTGCCATGAACCTTGCTAGGGGAAAGCTTGGTTCAAGGGCATGACCCCTAAAGTTAACATCTTTTTTTGGATTTTGCTGAAGGGTAAAATTCTCACCACGGACAATTTAAAAAATAAAGGTTTATGCCTTGTCAATAGATGCTACCTTTGCAAGGAGGGAGAGGAATCTGATGATCATATGACTTTACATTTTTCATATGTCAGAAAGTTATCGGATAAGTTTCTTAGACTCTTTTGTATTGAGTGGGCCTTTCCTAACAATATCCAAGAATTTTTACAGCTTAGAAGACTCCTCACAATATTCTGATCATCAATATTTGGAACTTTTTCCTACCTCAATTTTGTTGGGGGGTTTGTTTAGAAATGAATGATGGGGTCTTTAAAGGTAAGGAGTCAAATTCCAACCAAATATTTTACAAGATCAGGAGAGCAGTGACTGAGAATGTTAGGATGAGTGGTAAAGATCAAGAGCCTAAAGGCAATTGGGAGACTACCATCATTATGAACTGGAAGGTGGATGGCATTCATCATCTTCACATGGAGAACAACCATAGAAGCAATGCTAAATGGGATTGTCCTCCTAAGAGGTGGTATGAAATCAATTTTGATGGCACTTCAAAGGGCAACCCAAGGATTGCAGGATGCAGGATCATTATCAGAGATGAAAATAGTTATAGTAATGGGGCTATGGCGATCCCTATAGGTAACCAAACTAATCATATAGTGGACGCTAGTGCTGCATTACATGGTCTCTTGTTTGCTAAGAGTAAGAATCTTCAGAAAATATGGCTTGAAGGGGACTCTTTAAACATCACCAACTGTCTTAATAAGGTCACTACCCCTTCATGGATTATTCATAATATTATTTACAAAGCCATAAATCTGATTAATTCCTTTGATGAATGTGTTATTACCCATAACTATAGAGAAGCTAATATGGCGATTGATTGGGCTACTAATGTCGCTTGTAAAAGTCACATAAAGATTGTTTGGTATAATCATAATGGTAGTGACATCCCTATTGAAGGCTCATCTCTGATGAAGTACGATTAGATAGGCAGCAAACAAAAAAAAATTTTAAATGATTAATTTTACAATGAGGTATAATTATGAGGGTGAGTTGGAAAAGGCGTTACTGGCTGGGGTACAAATTATGATGTGAACATTTACTTTTTGTCACACAAGTTGTGGGTGCTTTTGGCGAATAGAAGAGATAGTTGTTTCTTTGAGGCCAAGACTGTGAATTTCCTTGCTTTTTCGAAGAAGAGAAGTAATTTCAGCAGGAACGGAGATATAGGTAGCAGGAAGAAGAGATGTGGGCCCGATAATTGCTTGGAGTGGAAACAGAAACCTGAAGTCGGAAGCATTCTAGTAAGGGGCAAGATTACGGGCTACCTAGAAAAGCTTAAGGGTAGTGATTCCTCCATCACTAGACAATTTCTCAAAACCTAGAAGAATGGAAGAGTTCTTGTAGTGAATCAACGCATGGAGGTCACTGAGGATGTTACCGCTGAAGCTACAAGTTTGGAAATGGAGGCAATAAATTTCTTCAAGGACAAAAAAGTTTCAGACAGAGTAGTTGATGTTTTCACGGAGTCGAACCAGGAAAGAAAAAGGTTGGTTAAAATCAATAACTCTTACTTTAGCCCTAAAAATATTTCTAGACCTTGGAGATTTGTCTTGTTTGTTTTGATCAAGTACATTACGCTAGATGGGCGCAATTCCAAAATTTATGGTCATCATTTCATGCTAGTGAACCATTTTAGGCATGGGGTTAGGATTAATTTCCCTTTTTACCTCATGCAATCTCTGGATAGCACTATTTTGAGCTTACAAAATGACCAGATGAGGACCATGCCTATCATGAAGGGCTTATGACTTTAATCATGAATTTGTTGAAAATGAAGAAAGTGGAAAATCCTCGTATGAGCAAGAAGACTCTTGAGGATTATGATGCGAAGGGAGTGAGTTTGAAGATGTCTATGAGGATGAGACAGATGAGGAGGAGTTTCAGCCGGCGGAGAATAAGAGGAAGATTTCTGCCCACCGTGGTTCGTCTTCTAAGAGAAGGAAATGGAACAATGATGAGGTGGTTTATGATACTGATTTGGGGACTAATAAGGAGATTGTGGAGAAAAAAGGTAAGAAGGATAAGGGGGGAAATCGGATGCGGAACCTCTCTCCTATATGGGGGCTATGGACATTAAGGGTAAGAAGAAGATGCCCAAAGGGGATGTCAGTTTGAACCTAGAAGATAACACTATGAATGTTAATGTGAACCCGGGGGAGGAAAATCTGAGACAAAGCTTTCATACTAAAGATCATGGGAATGTGACTAGTGTGTTCGGCAACCCAAGTTTGATGAGGAGGGATATTGATTTGATTAAGGATCAAATGCAAGATATTTGGAGGGAGTTTGAGCATCTTAGTAAAATCAGTAGGGGGGAGAGAACTTTGGGCCAGCACCTAGATAGACTTACTGATCTTATTGGTACTGCTGAAGATGTAACAAATATGATGAAAAGAGTTCCACCCCAGGAGGAGACAGTTAGAAATACAAACAAAATGGTGAAAGATTTGCAAAATAGGATTGATAAGTTAGTTAGTAGAGGCATGGGTATTGAGGACATGATGAAAAAGATCGTTGAACAAAGCTGCTCAATTTTAGAGGCCACTATTGAAAATATTAAGATTCTTTTGGAGAAGCTGGAACAGGGAAGAAAGGACCATGGCAATAAGGAGTTGAGGAATGATCAAGGACCTACTAAACGTACTAGGGCAAGTTCAAAGAAACCTGAGGCTATGAAAGATAAAGAGCTTGACGAGCTAAGGGCTTCTGCAATTAAAATGAACATTCTGGCTGATCAGGCTATGGACCTGTTGAAGACTTTGTAGCTGTTCCTTTGCTGTCTTTTTTTGGGTTTTTAGCTGTCTCTGTTGTTTGCCCTTTTGTTGAGGGTTCTTTGGTTCTGGATGCTACTACTCTAGTTGTTCATGCAGAGTTTCATTTGGACTTTTAATGCTTATATATGCTTTGCTCTTTGTAAAAGGTTTTGGGTCCTATCAAAACCTGTTTTTACTTAATCAAAACAACTGCATATAAAATCAATATGTTTTACATAATTTTTAGTGTTGTGTAGCCTCTTTCCAGATATCTCCAAAATAAATATCTTTTGCATCGCCTCAGCACCAAAATTTGTAACTGAACTTTGTGAAACATAGCAATAGTCTTTGTTTGTGGCTTAAGGACAATAACTATTTTAAAATTAAAGATTATTGCACAGTAGATCACAGTGTTGAAAATTAGAAGGTAAAATTTTAAAAAAGCATTTGATTTAGCACATTATTTATTTCTTTGTATTGTACAGTAGTTTGAATATAGCCATGAAATTTAATATGAAAAAAAAAATTATACCACATAAATCTGCAAGGATAAAATTTACGAACCCTGACCTTTGCAGACTCCATGCTTGAACTTTTAGTAGCAAAGTTAACATCATTGCAATTAGCTAAAATAGGAGCCTCATTATTAGAATGTTGGTTGCATTGTTTTGGGTTTTCAATTATCATAACATCATCATCACTGGAATTAGCCTCTGTTTTTTTGCTTTCCTGATCTGATCCACTGCTTACAGTTTTATCATTGTTAGGAACATATTCCTCATCACTGTCTGGTATAATTTCTTCATCTATTGAGTTATATTTAGCCTCATGAAGGTCATCATCTTGATGTTCAAAATTTCCATCAGAATTATTGTTTTCAAGTGCATAAGAATCATACTCGGAACTTGCCAAAACATCCCAGTCTTCATTAAGTTGTGTACAGTCTGCCAGCATTGCAAGGAAATCATCGCCACAATGTTCCACTGAAATGAAATCTTGTCCATCGTCCCCTAAAAGAAGAATAAAAGGACATAATAAATAAAACATATCTTTCACTATATAACTTAAAGCTATCCAAAATCACAAAACCAGTAGTTTGCCAAAGCCTTGTGACATAGTAGTAGAAAAATGCCATTTAAAGTCCTCAAAAATACAAATATATATATAAGGAAATTATACAAGAAAACAATACAGAAATAGTTAACATTTAAAAAGTGTAGATGGATTTAATATTTCAGAGTCTTATAGAAAGTGTAGATGGAGTTAACATGTCACATTCTTATCCCATAGTTTTGATAAGCTACCTACATTCTTCATGCTTGGTATGGAAGGTGTTCAAAGATTATTCGATGCTTGCTAAACAAAATTTATTTAGAAATTGATAGCATTCTACATTGAGCTTAGCAATTTTATGCCCATTTACAATCATAACAATATAAATGTGTGGATCATAGTACTTTGTACATTCATGTACGAGGACATGTGATTGTGCTTGAGAAGGTGTGACATAGCATTCAGACTAGAATCAACAAAATGAACCTCTTGATTCTTTTCGAGACAATTCTTTTGACCAAATTTCCATATCAACATAGGGCAAATTGATATCCTAATTTGGGCTTTATTTTAAACAATTCATTATGTGTTACCCATGGATGTGTCCCCAACCTAAAAACCCTAGTCCTTGTACCAAAAAGGTTTCGAGGACTTGAGGACGGCTAGGGAATGTCCCCACCCTGTCCCCAGTTTCTCAAAATTCCCAAGAAATGTCCCGGAAACTTGGCGACTTTGGGAATTTTTGGGGGGACATCCGTACATCCTGGGAACTATTGGGGATGCTTTGAAAGTCCTCGGAACGGATGGGCGTCCTTGATTTTATAGACAACATCAACACTTATAAAATATTTTTCTTTTATTAAACATTTTTTTTTTTAATTTTAAAGTTGGGTCGGGCCCTCCTTCCAAATTCACTCCTAAATGATTATTACTGTTTGGTAGTTATTTCCTGCCTAATGAGTATTTGACAACATTACATTAAGAACAATGGAATTAATATTGCTTTATAATCAAGCTACATGCTCAAAATTAAATAGCAAACTGTTTGAAGGTGCTGGGAAAATCTGAAAAATGCATTATAGACCTAGTACATGCATCCTTATATCATTTTTTGGCAATGCATCAATGCTTGGTTGGTCTTGGGTTGATCTGGGTCCTTTGTGGAAGATATGGTGAATATTATAAGTTGCATCAAGATACAGTCTTACTATAACAAAACTATATCATGATCAAAACTATTAAGAGGACCTTTGTATTAATATCAATCCACTTACAATGAATTGGAAGTGTAGTTTCAGAATTAAATAATGGTAGTGTGTTTCAATTTGGAAGGTCAGTTATTGTTCTTGTTGCTATTGAAAATGAATTCTAAATTATGTTCTTGTATATATTTCAATTTTTTATGTTATTATTTTAATATTACATGCACATTGACAATAATTCCAAATTATGAATGAATTATAGCATATTGAGCATTGAGTTTGATTATTAAAATGTTGTATGTTAAGGTTATATGATGTTTAAATGACATTGTTTATCCATGTCTTCGTATGAATGTAATGTATATATGCAAATATTCCTATATATATAACCATCCCCGTTTGTCGTCCCTCCTCCCCACCCACCTAGCACCCCCCCGCCAAATCGGCAGAAAAATTTACCATCCCAAAAGCCCGTCCCGCCATCCCTAACCCAAAAACTCTAAGGAATATAGTTATTTAATAATTTGTGGGACAGATTGTTTTCCAAAATAGGAACCAATAATGACAACACCCAAAACACAACAATTGTAATTGGACATGCAAAGAAAGGTTGTGATAAGATTAAAATATTAATTTGTAATGAAAGAAAACTCCAAGAAGAGGAAAAAGCAATGAAGGGCAAAATTTGGACATTATAGAATGCATAGATGATCATAACATAATGAAGAAGGATAAAAATAGTAAAATTCATGCAAAAAAAATCAATTTTAAGCATGTGTGTCTAATTAATCTAGAGAGATTTCCATGAGCCATAATTAAGATCGATGCAGTCTCTGGGATTTGATTGTGTTTGATGTTTTTGCATCAACATTTCAAATCACACTCGGTGTTCCATCATCAAGATGAGATGTGTCTAATGTTAAACCTTTAAAACTTGGGATAAAATCAAATCATTAACTAACTTAAAATTCAAGTAGCAAGCTTCCTAAATGTAGAATGCTTCTTTTCCAAAAAGATGTTAATTACTTTATAGCGTGCACCACTTCTTGTATGCTGCAAACTTTGTAATGGTGCCACTATATAGTGTAAATTCCTTCATTTAAAAGCACTTCCCTCCTAAGCATGAGGAGCTATTGTTATCTTTATATAATGTAGAGTACTTCCAAAGGGATTCTTCTTATAGCATGTTGTGCTACTCCTTTGATTGCATGGTGCTTCTCTCCTAAATGCAAGGGATTTTAGTTTTCACTATCTGGTGCTATGTTTTGACTCAATATTATTGTCATTTGTTCCCAACACTGAAAAATGTGTTTGAAAGAACATATATTATTGTTGTTGTTATGTCGAGTCTAATCAGACTCATAGGTTAATTTTTCCCACTTTCTTTGACACAGCTTCCCCACAATTTTCTTCTATAGGGGTTTAGGAGCAACGCCCCCATGATAGGGGTCAAGGTGCAGCACCCCTTGCAAAGACCAAAGGCAGAACCCAAGGCGAGGTTCCCCATTGCAATACAGGACAAGGTCGACGAGCAACGCCTCGGAGGACAAAAATGAATTTACTATTCTAGAATGCGTCAGAAGTTATTTTTCTATTGGATAACACATTCTAGCCTTAATTTTGTAAGCGACACAAGTCTTGTATAAAATGTCTTAGGGTTAGGGATTTTGCGATGTATGATGATTTACTAGCTTCTTGTAGCGGTATTGAGTTGCAAACTTGCAAGGAATTGCAGATTGCAATCAGGTTGCAGTCGCTGGATAAAAATATTGGACTTGTTATTTGATGATCGTAGCCCAAGGATTAGGTGAACCGTGTTAAATCTTTTTGTCTTATGTTCTCTTATGCGTACTTTATTCATTTTCTAATATTGGTTATATTTGCATGCAATTGTTATTTCTCTCTCTTTAATCCTAACAATTGTTTCGCAATCTACAAAAAATTATATAAACTTGAACTTTCACATAAATATATGTGAAAACTATTGACACAAAAACTTGCATCCATGCTTGGGGTATGACCCCTAAGCAACCCTATGAAACACTGAGAGCCTCCAAATGTGGGACTTAAGCATGTGAGGTCGAATCTCCAAAGAAGGTTGGCTTTCATCCAAACATGATTTAGGGTGCAACTAAGACTAACAACTTGATAGAAAAGGGTAAAGAGGATTGCAGAAAGGGAAGGATGATGCATCAGATTGACTATGGTTGCTCCATGTCTATAGTTGCACATAACACTAATAAAACCTCTCTTACCACACAAATTTCAACTCTAATCTACCCTCCAAAGAAATCAAATGCACGTGAGAAATAATGAGGTGTAGAAAGGAAGGATAATCTTCACAATACAACATTCATGAGCAAATAAATGTTGAGTAGCATGGATCTTTTCTGCAAATGTAAATAACACTGCCATTGTTATTGATGTATCTCCAAATGCAGATTTTGAAGACTTATAAATATTCACAGAAGAGACATGTCTCTCTCTCTCTCTCTCTCTCTCTCTCTCTCTCTCTCTCTCTCTATATATATATATATATATATATATATATATATATATATATATTACAAATATAATAATGTATAATACATATTATATATAATAATATATAATATATATATCATAAATATAAGAGTGTTTATCTAATTTATGATTGACCGAAAAACATAGAGGAATTGTCTCTACGTCAATTCAATCCGATTGAAGCTACAACATTAACACTCCTTAGCTAGAGAGAATTTGTAGAACACATTATGCTCTCAAGTATATGAAGAGATATCATCTCACCTTTCATAATACACAATTGAAACAAATTCCATAACTTTAATATAAGCTTAAACACCACCTTAACTGTGGTCTATAATAGTAACTATGTCATGGTGTCCGGCAAGATCCGGCCCAAAGAACCATAACAAGTTGGTTATCATGGTGTCCGGTGAAATCCGGCCCAAAGAACCATGATAACAAATCTACCATTTATAAGATCGCCACTGTACAATGGTTACCTTTTGTATGTTTGTTATCATGATTTCCAACACTCTGGGACAACAATTTAATGAAGTCTGTCATGATAACAGGTCTACCATTTATAAGATCGTCATCTTACAATGATTAACTTTGTTTATATATGTCAATGAAAGATCGTCACCTTTCTTTACATATCATATGTGAAATAGTAACCACCATGAACCCAGTCAGAGGTTGGTAAAAAGTCTTTCACCTTAATTCTCTCTCGCAGAAAAATGCATTACAAGGAATTTCACTTAGAACTTCCCCTTATAGAGAAGATATTATTTACAAAGGATTGCACCTCAAAATTCTCTCGTTGAACAATGATCATGGGAAGTCAGATCCTCTAGTTACTCCCTTAGAATTTTTCTTCCTTCAAGCATACTTGTCAGAATTACTTTAAATCTGATATTAATCTTTCGATTTTCTAGTAATAAGTCAATACTTCCTCATGATGCACTCAAGAGTAGGCCCATCAAAACCATGTAGTCACACACATGTATTTCTAAACCCCCTCTGAGTATCAAACTTCTAAGATCCTGTATTGCCTTCGAAGAAGTGCCATACTCCCTCTTAATGTAGAAGGATACTCATAATCTCAATCATCAAAGATGTTTGCTTCAAGAGCCTCACTTTATCCATCTTGATCATCAGGATCTTTGGAGCTACTATCATTAAATTGAGTCTGCACAATATTTGATAGCATGTGTAAAGTAACAACCTTCTTTTCCTATAAGAACATCCACAATCATAAAGGGAAAAAAAAGATCAAGGCAAATAACCCTTATAGTATGTATACAATTACAGATAAGAGAGAGACTACAATGAGTAGATAAATATAAAAAATGAGAATACTTATCTGCACATGAAGATTCAAAAATTGTCTTCGTAGATTATTTGAGAATGGAACATCTCCTCTCTAAATAATGTTCAAGTGGGAATGGAACATTGACTATTATTCCCCCCCACAATGTAAAATTTCCACTCATTCTTATATTTTTGAACAATTTTGTATCAATTATGAAAACTGCTTTCTAAGTTCTAACTTGCTCTTTTCGTCCATTGAAGGTCCAAACATTCATTTAGCTTAACAGTAGAAGCGAACATGTCCTTCCATTTTCTCAAACTTGTCCACAATATGCCAATATCTTGATCGAGTATGATTGTGCCACGTGAATGAATCTGCAACTCATACGTCAACTTCCATTCATCAAAGAGAGACTCGTAGATGGTTCAAATGAATTCTTAAAAGCTTCATTAACGTCTCACAACAAATCAAATTTTGTTTGTTCATGCAAAGGTATTTGTTTGATCTTTTGATTAAACCTATATTACGCACATCTTGCAAACTATGTATGTCAAATTTATATCATTAATGAATCTATCACAATGTGGTTTACCCCCTTTGAATTAATATGATGAAGATAACCAAAAGTTTACTGTATCATATCCTCCCTTTCTTTTAAGGTTGGCTCTACTGAGCTATCAGTCTCCCTTTGAATCTCAATCTCCTTCTTTTTCCTACAAGAACATTCTCGAAGGAAAAGATCAAGGCACGTAGCTCTTGTAGTACATACTGGAAAAATAAGAGAGAGACCTAGATTATATTCAATATAAGATCTTTCCAACAAAATGTAGATAATTTGAAACTAATGTGATAATCTATTACTTTTAGAATGATCCGTATTATTGCAATATTATAAATATCTAAATAATTTTATAAATGCATATGTTGCATCTTCTATATGCATACTATAATCTATATTTCCAACATATTATTTCCTTATATAATCAATATCTCAATTTATATTCACTTATATTTATAAGAAATTATTTAGAAAATATATATACTTTATAATCACCATATATATATATATATATATATATATATATATATATATATATATATATATATATATATATATATATATATATATAAAATCCTTTTAAAATTATATATGAACATTTACATCTCTATTTATAAATGAACATGAGTTCATAAAAATGAAATAGATTCATAAACGTACCTCTTGACTTATTAAGGGAAGAAATGTTCTATCTGTATAAATTGCCTTTTAAGTCCAATAATCTTCCACCTATAACACATGGCCCAAGGCTGATCATACCATATGATGACTCGGTCTCATCTTCGTGAATGTTTCCTCATCATTAATGGAATACCATTTTAGATCGGCGAACTTGGAAAGTGGGCGAACGAATCGTTTTTGTAGATGTGGCCTTAAACCTATTTTGGATGACAAAAACAGCGATGTGGCATACTTTGATTTCTATTTTGTGCAGAGATTTCCTATTTTCAACGTTACGAAGGGTTTGCTAGTAGGCAATGAATCATTCACAATCATCTTCTGCTACCCGTAGCAGTTCACTGCCAGCTCACGCAAAAAGCCATCATCAAGCCTAGGCCATATTAAATTGTTGTAGACATAGTTTTTGATGGTCGAGCCAATGCTTTTGGTGATTCGTCCTATCATATCTGTTAGGTCAGGATTTGTCCTATTCATATCTTGTGTTGTCAGGATAGGTCCTATTCAGAGACTTCAATGGCTTGTGGGACTTCATCCTCGTCCATTCTGAGGGATAAATCTCACATCCGCATTGTGTATTAATTTGTTTGACTTTATACTATGTGGTCAGTGCCTATAAACCTAGCTTCATTTGTTGAGACCACACAGTAGATTGATAGCAATATGTATTTATGATTTGTAAATATATTATTTCACCCGTCGTTTAATGGTCTTACAAACTTGGCACTAAATTTATATTGGTCTTTCTTATTAGCAATGTTTCCAATATCCCCGTTTGGTGTCAATAATGTGTTCTCCCACAATAGTCTTTGATACCCTTTACTTTCTCCCTATGGTTCTCAAAACTAGAATATATCTTCTCATTATTTAACTGCTGCTCCCTTTGGTCCAAATGTAAATATCTCTTTTTATTTTGTGTCGCTTATATGTTATTATTTTCCACCATTTTTAAAGAATGTCTTTGAAGAGAATTTTCACTATGGAACTCAGGCAGCAACAAGGACATGCTCATGTGCTTTCATATTTTAACATTGAGGACTCTTCAATAATGTTTAGTAACGTAGTAGCCACAGACACATGTGGCACTAGAAACAAAGGTTGTTACTCGAAGGATGACTATTAGCGTTTAAACAAGACACCATAAAGGAGAGCTCTTCAAAATTGCACAGGCGACATTGTCTTAGTCATGTAACACTATAGTTACCATATGCTTGATCTCCGATGACCAAGCAATAATACAAATATTGGTTTACCAAAAAGCCACGGAAGAACTCTTTGATGTCCAACTGCATATGCCCTTTCATCTGATGAAAACTTCATAGTTTCCAAAGGACATGCTTAAGGGTGTTTCGTTTCTCGTTTTATCTTTTATTCTTTATCTTAAATTTGCAGTCTGGCTCTAATGCCATGTTGGGTAGCATGGATCTTTTCTGCAAATGTAAATAGCACTGTAATTGTTATTGGTGTATCTACAAATGTAGATTTTGAAGACTTCTAAAGATTCATAGAAGAGACATATCTCATTAATTAGTCATTATTAATAACATATCTATATAATTATATATAATAATACATAATATATATAATAATATATACTATATATCATTAATATAAGAGTGTTTATGTAATTAATGATTGATCGAAAACCATAGAGGAATTGTCTCTACGTCAACTCAATCCGACTAAAGCTGCAACATTAACAATAAACACAACATATGAACTTAAATGAAATAAAATAAACAATCAACACAAGGCAAGAAGATTTGCACAATATATCAAAATGGTGAAAAGAGGTAAAACAAGGATTTGGCCACGCAAAAGAACAAAGAAAACAACCCAAAAAAATATGTACAAAGCTATTTTTTATAGAACTAGCATAACTCTAGTTACAACAATTCAGTTCAAACTCCAAACATACTAGAGTTAAGTTACTGAACAACAAGTCAAAGAAATCAGATCAAAAAATGATCTATGTTTGTACATCAAATCCAAAAAGTGACAGGAAATGACCAAATGAAAGCACTTTTGTAGTCAAGGAAGACATCCCATACCATGAAATAGGCACCACAACAAGATATTGCATTAGTATGTACCTTTGTTAGAAGGAAAGACTCTTACAAATGATAAACAAGCATGAGGCAAAACAAGTGTTTAAGGGCAAAAAAAAAAAGGTTTAACATTGAATTTTTAGTCCTCAAGCACATCACAATCACTGGTAAAAAAATCATATTGGGTGTGGAAAACACGCTGAATTTTCTCATTGGAAAGACAAAAAGAATGTCACCCCAATGAGAGAATGTTGGTTTGTCAAAGTGATTTGAGCAAAACTCCCTTTGATATCTGTGTGTCTTACTCAAAGTAACCAGACTCGCTACAAGTTGTGCGAGTCGGCAAGTCATTTCACCCTCGCCAGGTCAAATTGACTCGTGACTCTAACTCGGCAAGTCAAGTGAAGTGACTCACCTAACCCATGAGTCACCCTATGAGCCAACGAGTCTGTGATGCCTAACCCAACCAGGGCTGGCAAAAATTCATCCACCCAAAACAGCAAATATTAATTTTTTTTTAACTTTTTATTTTATGTTTTTTTTTGTATAACCCTAGAAGGGCTTCCATAACATTCTTATATGAAAACTACAAAGAAAGAGAGAAAGAAAGAGAAATAGGGAGCCATTGTTTAGCAACCATCTAAAAGGAAGAGGAGAAAAGCTCGCACAAAGCAAATTAAAGCAGCAATATACTTGCATTAAGATCATCGAGGAGTTTATAGGACTCTTGTCAACATTTATCAACTCATTTGAAAGAGGTAAGAATTGTTTTTTTTTGGATTTACCTGAATTTGTTCTCTATGTTTATGGGTTTTTAATTGTTTATAACTGTATTGTCATTTTTTTCATGCTTGACTTTATATTCTACATTGCATTTTATAGTCTCAAGTATTTACAAGTTTTTTTATAGAAAAATGTAGTGTTTACTGATTTTTTAAAGTTTTTGGTAAAAATTGTCTTATTGCAGCAACCTTAACATTTTGAATACATTTTTTCTGTAGTCATAATGGCTCCTCCTCCTAAAAAACCCAAAAGCAATCAAAGAGAGGAGTGTTGGAAGTACACCACAAACTTTCCAGGTAGAGATAGAAATCAAACAAAATGCTTATTTTGTAAGATCACTAATAGTGGGGGGATAAATAGATTGAAATATCATATTGTTGGGATACATGGCCATGATACTGAGCCTTGTAAAGAGGCATTTGCTTTAGAAAAATATGAACAAGCAAATGAATTAAGGCAAAAACAATTACAAGAGTTAGCTCAGATTGGTTCTCGTGCACTCTCATCTATATCTACATCTGCATCTGCATCTAGTTTTACACCCCTAGGTCGTGTTGGAGAGGGTTCTTTTCTTCCTCCCTTTCATCATAGTGCTTCTACTTGTGCTAGTGCTTCCATATTTGTTCCTAGCCTTGCCAATAGCTCTACCCCTGATAGTAGTATTGGCATTACCTTTTGTCCTAGAGTCAGAAAATCTACTTCTATTTCTAGGTTGGACAATTATTTTTTACCACGCACCACTACTGGAACACAACCCTCCCTTAAGAGCACAGGTTGGTTCAAGGAGATCCATGTTGCTGGAAGAAGATTAATTTGCAACTTTTGGTAATTCTACAACATTCCATTTATTCCAGCCAAGTATTTAATTTATATTTAATTGTTTTAACTTTTACTTTTAAATTGAACTTTGAAAATCAAATTTTATAATTATAACTTGATGTTGAAGTTTACTAATTTAAATATTTCTATATATGTGATAGGACTCCTTACTGGGAGGGCATGATTGATGTGGTTGGGGGTTTAAAGCCCCCACTAAGGCTGAGTTGAGGTTATTCAGCAGGCTGGATGGAGGTTGCTTGAGGACAAGCAATTTCAAGGGGGGCGGATTGTAATGTCCCCACTTTAGCAGTTGACCAAGTGTGTGTGCGTTAGCCTAGTTCTACATGGTCCCGAGGGCTAACGAAGGGTTTACAGGGGTCCTAAAGTGTTTTGACCATCATCTCCAGTTTGGGCCAAAACGGAGTTGATTTACTCAATCTCAAGCATACTTGTTATTTTTAGTAAGTCAGTGGGACACGGGAGAGGCTAATTTTGGTGATTGGATTTGATACTCCTTGGCAAAAGCTTTCTGACGAGCTATCACTCGTGTTGTTCAGAGTCCGATACCTAATATATTTTTATGCTTGAAGTATTATTAAAATAACATTTAATTTAGTTGTAAATTATTAAAGTGTTACTTTACTATTAAATTTTATGGGATTGTGTGCAAATCAAAAGGGGGTGATTGGATTTGATCCTCCTTAGCAAAAGCTTTCTAACAAGCTATGACTCGTGTTGTTCGGAGTCCGATACCTAATATATTTTTATGCCTGAAGTATTATTAAAGTAACATTTAATTTAGTTGTAAAATATTAAAGTGTTACTTTACTATTAAATTTTATGGGATTGTGTGCAAATCAAAAGGGGCTCTTAAAGGGAGACATGAGTGAATATTTTAATATGTTTTATATTGCACATCTTTTATCCCACATTACTCATGAGAGTTGAATCAACCCTTGGAGAAAGAATAAAAAGGAGCGTTAGTGGCTTCATTCAGCAGGTTGGATATGAGAAGAAAATTGATGTGTGAGTTGTAGATTTGTTCTTGGCATTACAAGACGTCTATCCTCTCTTGTGACGTTCTAGACGTCATTCCCTTGGGGTTTGGCCTTTGGAATTCATTGCTATCAGCTTCATTAACAAGCAGATTGGGCGCATTTCCAATTACAGGCAGATTGGGTGTTTGCTCATATCATCCCCGCTTCTTGTCTGATGCTTATGCCATTCTAAAGGGATGATTTTATGAGGATCTTGGACTAATTGAAGACAAATTATACTATAGTGTGGCACTATTCACGTTACTGTAGCGCAGCACTATTCACGTTACTGTAGCGTGATCACTGTAGCATGGCACTATTCATGTTACTGTAGCAGCAAAATGGGAAGTCATTAGTGGAACATTATGTTAAAATGCTGGAGAAATTAGTGAATTGAAAAGTCTACTATGTATTTGATTATATTAGTTTGAAACATAATATTATTTCAGCAGTAGTTCAATCTCCAATTTGCATATTATTATAAATTCCTTCTTGTTCATGTTATGTAATTTCAAATCTATGCAAAAACATAAAACAAACAAACATTTTACTTCCAAAGCCATAAAGGGGTTTAAACATTTAATGGAGAAATAAAAGGTTGGATGCAAATTATTTGACTAAACTCCTATCAGCAGTTGGTTTAGTTTTTGGGCATTTCTAGGGTGCCCATCACAACATTCAATATTTTATTGAGTTTGGCATTCATAATTAATTTCTCAAATGGCCCCCTTTTAATGATGAATTGACCCTCACCTTATAACACTAAGTTATAATTTATTTTATCACCTTATAATAAATAATTATCATTTAGGCCAATTAAACATCAATATCTCCTCAAAATACTTATTATTTTGCTATGTTGTCTAAAATGGGAATTACACTGCTTATCACCATGTCACTAGATGCTCTACTAAAAATAGAGAGGGTCCTTCTTGATCATTGTGTGACTTACTATAAATAGTATGCATATGAAGTTGCGCCCAAACAAAGTCCAATCTAAACCAAAGGAAGACAAAATTGTAACATATGAATTCTAGAGAAGACAAGAACCTCCATTAACCAAGCCTCTACCTCTGAAGACCCTTCATCCAAAATTATTAACCTATGCAGGTCAAAATGATAGGCTAATTATCCAAAATCTATGTCAGCCAAACTGGAGACATTACAATACAACATTCACGAGCAATTAGATATAACATATAAGCTCAGAAGACAGAAAAGAAACAATCAATACAAGGAAACAAAGATTTGCACATAATATCAAAATGATGAGAAGAGGGAAGACAAGGATTTTTCATAATGAAGGCAAAGGCAGATTTACAAGCATAGGGCATAGCCACTACAAAAGAACAAGGGAGAACAACCTAGAAAATATGTGCAAAGCTACATTTTAAAGAGATAGAATAACTTTGGTTACAACAATTGAGTTCAAACTCCAAGAAAACTGGTGTATACAAAAGAATAGGCCAATGAAATCAGATCACAAAAATGATTTATGTGTGTACATCAAATCCACAAAGTGGTAGGAAATGGCCAAATGAAAGCACTTATATAATCAAGAAAAATATTCCATACTCTGCAATAGGCACTGCAACAAGATATGGCACTAATTTGCACCTTTGTCAAAAGGAAAGACACTTGCAAACCATAAACAAGCATGAGGCATCACTAGCATTGCGTGTACAAGGCAAAAAAATGGTTCAGCATTTAATTTTTAGTCCTAGAGCATGTCACGGTCGCTAGAAAAAAATCACATTGACTATGGAAAACACACTGTATTTTCTCATTGGAAAGACAGAAACAATGTCATCTCTATGAGAGCATGTTGGTTTCTCGAAGAGATCTAAGCAGAACTCCCTCCAATATGTGTGTTTTTTCCCAAACAAGAAAGTGGATGTCAATGTATCGAACGAAAAGACAACAAAGGAAGTTTGGGACAAGCTCCAAGGAATGTATGAAACGGCATCTGCTGCAAACAAAATTTTCATTATGAAGAAGCTCTACAAGCTCAAGATGAAGGAAGGAGCTGCAATGTCAAATCATATAAATGAGTTGCACATTATGTCAAGAAGCCTCAATTGGCATGACTCAAGACAAACAAAACCAAAGCTGTCATCTTGTTATGTTCCTTACCTGACAGTTGGGATGGTGTAGCTATAGCAGCTAGCGCTTAAATTTCCGGTAAGAACAAGTTGATCTATGATGAAGTAGTGGCCACTCTACTTAGTGAGGATATGAGAAGAAGCAACAAAGAATCCTCATCCAGCAAAGCCTTAACGACGGTAAGCACTGAAACTAGAGGAAGAAACCACAATAGGGGGAGAAACAACCATCATAGAAGATCCAAATCGGCTAGGCACTCAAAGTCAAAGGAAAGAAAAGGAGGAGATTGCTGATTTTGTGGTAAGTTTGGCCTTGTGAAGAAAGATTGTAGAAGTTATTAAAAAGCACAAGAAAGAGTGCAGGAAAGTGAAGCAAACATGGCCTATGACAAAGATGATGGTGTCTTGATACTATCAACAAGAGAGGCTGGTATTAGATTCCAGCGCATCATTGCATGCCTCTCCGAGTGCACAATACTTCACGAATTATCAAGAACATAACTTTGGTGAAGTATATTTAGGTGACAATAAAACATGTGAAATAGTTGGCAAAGGTGATATTTTACTGTCTTTCAAAGGAGGTGTTAAATAGTTATTAAAAGATGTGCATCACGTTCCAAAATTAAAAAGAAATCTCATCTTTGTAAGTCAGCTCTACACACAACGTTTTCTCACTTCGCTAACCGACTCATGGAAAGTCACAAAAGGATCCATGATAGTTGCAAAAGGAGACAAAAGGATCCATAATATTTGCAAAAGGAAACAAGATTGGGAGTTTATATATTGTGGAGAATATTGGTGAAGTGGGAGCAGTCATGACAGTTGTAGATAGAAATGTTGAACTATGGCATCAAACGCTTGGTCATATGAGCAAAAAGGGCGTTGATGTTGATGGAGCCCAAATTTTCAATTTTTTGGGCATCCGTTTGAGCTAAGTGGACAAAAGAATCAACAACATTTGCAATTAAATGACTTGACATATCTTTCTAAATTGATCTATATCCACTAAAGTAACCTGACATATTCATGAGGCCAAATTTTTCTGCTATATAACTCTGAAATCTTGAGGATGATTAATACAGTCATAAAGATCATATAATCTGATCTATGGATCACAATTTTGAGAATTAAAAAATACTAATGAGAAGGAAGATATTGTTCGTGATTATGCCTATATCAAGAATTTGATATTTTGGTGGATAATTGATATTCAAAAAGATTTATGGAGTTAAAACATTTTGCCAAAACTACAATCAAGAGATTATTTTTTGGAAGGAGGCCCTCTTGTGTTGCTATGAACCTTCTTTTTGTGTCATTTCATCATTTAAGAGAGGAATTGGTGGAGTTTTAGAGCTCATGTTTTATATGGGCCCAAATCCTCATACTGAGATCTGGAAAACTGAAGATAGTTGTATCGTTCTCACACATCAAGAGCCAAATTCGCATGTACAAAAGTTGAGCTTATGGTCTGCACTAATAAAGTCCTAGTCCAAAAAACATCATCCAAACAGATGAATAGTTCATACCACTGTCATGGGATATGCAGCGCGGGAATAATCTGTATAGTTTTGAAATTGATATAAGTTACTGAAATGTTCTTTTTCTGAGACAACTTTGAGGCTGGTGAAGAAATAATAGAGGCAACATGAAGGCCTGAGCGGTGGAGTTAAGAAATATGAATGTATTCCATGCCAAGAAAATTTAGTCACGTTCCAGTAAGTGCATATGAATGGAAGCTACAGATAGAAATAGTTTATTCTCAGACATCATCACCAGAAGTGAAGATTCGACTGCAAAATCATTGAAGCAAAGGTAAACATGAAAGGTCAATACAAGATGTTCACGTGGAAAATACGGATCACAATGGCAACCCAAATACTTCCATTGCCCGGAGTTATAAGGTTTGGACCTTTCATTGCCGTTAATGGTCATTGAAATATATGTAAAAAAAATATCGAACTCCAAAAATGAAGCCGCCCACATCCTAAGCTGTATAACACACAGAAAATGATATTCATTGCATACATAAAATAATGAAGATATTTTGCAGCAGAACAGGCGCACAAATTGCTTCGGGAGATGGACGATGAAATCTAAGACAGGAGCCGTCGCAAGTTATTAATATGAACAATATCGAAGGCAAGAGATTGATCTGAGGTCCAAAACACTTCAACAGAAACCAAAAATGAGATGTTACGAATTGGCAAATAAATTGAAGGTTGAAATAATTAAGCTCCTTATTCCATCGATTAAAGTCTTTTGAAGTTTAAGGTTGATTATATTAAAAGGAGCGATTATTATTTTGAGGAAGTGTGATTTTATTTGATAAGTCATAAAGTTAAAGTTAAAGAGGATTATTAACTTTTGAAAAAGTCTAATACAAAGGCACCAGATGAAACTAATCGGTGCGATTTATTTCTGAAGGGGTATAAGTTTTAAATTTAAAAATCATAACTTTAGAATAGGAAGATATAAATAGGAGTTGTTTTATTCAAAAAAATAACAACAACAACATTCATCATTTGAACATTTTTTATATTCTCTCAGGAGAAAAGTATTTTTATTTTATTATTGTATGGAAGAATAAGGGGTCTATTATGATTTTGTAATATAAAGTCCATTATTTTATTTTTTAAATAAAATAAAATGTCTTTTGTTTATTTTTAAATGGCGTGGAGATTTAAATTACAGGCAAATCGTCCTTCGTAATTATATTTTGAAATTTTGTATATAATTTTGATATTAGATAAGTGGACATGGTCAATTAGCATTTTAAATTTGATCATCATTGGTGTTGTGAAATATTAAATTGTTTCCGTACCTCTGTCCAGTTTGTCTCCTTCTTAGCGGAGTTAAAATTCAATTTGGACTAATTTAAAATTGCATTATAATTGGTCTGTCACATCTGGATTATTAAAATTATTAGCAGTATAAGTGCATTGAACATTATTAAGTTGTACGTGAAAGTTCACCGAAGTTGACTCTATCGCTCCGATGAACAAAAGCACTAGTCTTTTGTTATTAAAGTCAGAAGATCTATATATATTCCTTCTGCAAGCATCAATTCCATTATTTTCAAATTTTATACAAAACATTCAATTATCAAATATTCAACATCCAGTTTCAGTTTCATCGAGTTCGAGGACCTTGCCAATCGAAGAACTCCAAGTTTAAATTTGCTATAGAAAAACCTTGAACCAGACAGTCAGCATTTAAGGTAAAGGTTAACCCGCCTGGGTGTAGCGGAGCCTAAAAGTGCAAGGGAATCGAGAAGTGTTCCCGTTCGTTGGCCAGAACTGATTGAGAAGTCCTATTGGAGAAGTGGCAGGCTCTTGGATTTCCAATCTGCAGTTTTGGGAACCAACAGATGTTATGCATAAAAGGGAGCAATTACCAGGGCTGAAATCAATTGATTTGCACTTTTACCAACATTGCCTTTATGGAAAACAAAAGCAAGTCAACTTCTTGAAGTTTGGGCATGAAAAGAAGGCCACACCCTTAGCGCTAGTTTACTCGGATGTATTCGGACCTACCAAGGTAACCTCCATTGGAGGAGAAGATTATTTTCTTACTTTCCTTGATGATTGCACAAGAAAGGTGTGGATCTACATGTTGCATAAAAAGTTTGATGTGTTCAGCAAGTTTAAAATTTTCAAAACACTAGTTGAAAATCAGATTGGCCATAGGATAAAATGTTTGCAAACGGATAATGGTGGAGACTTTTGTTCACTATAATCTGATTCATTTTGTGCGGATAATGGCATCTGTACAGTCAAGATTGTCCCATTCACTCCTCAAGAAAATGGAGCAGCGAAGAGGATGAATAGAACAATCGTTCAGAGAGCTCGTTGTATGCTCTCTAATGCCAGTTTGGGCAAGAAGTTTTGGGAAAAGGCATGTAATACAGCTGTCTAATTGATCAACCAAAGTCCACCATCTCGTTTGGAGTTTAGAATACTAGAGGAAGAAAGGTTAAGAAAGAGAATCTCATAATCTCACATTTGGGTATTTGGATGTGAAGCATATATTCATGTCCCCAAGGAAAAGAGGACGAAGCTTGATCCAATGATCCTAAATCACAAAGAGGCATATTCGTGGGATATGGAGAAGACCAATTCGGTTTCAAAATTTGGGATCCAGTTGAGAAGAATATAACAAGGAGCAAAGATGTAGTCTTCAATGAGAAGGTATTTTCAGCTTTCAATATAGAAGAAAAATCAGTATATGGATATGTTCCTTTCTCCATTTCTGGTAATAACATCAATACTAGTAGAAATTTCCAGACTTCTTCTCCAAATGTTTTATCACCCACTTCAGTTTTGGCTCCTACCCATGTGTCTTCTTCATCCGCTAAAAGCATGTGGAGTAATTCATTTAATAATGGTGAAAAACACTTTTCAAATATAAATATGAACAGAGATAATAATTCTTTGTTCGAACTTGGAGATGTATTAAAACAGAGCACGATAATACAGTTCAGAATTAGACAATAATAGTCCCACAGCCTCCTTAGACGGTGGGCTTGGCCCAACTTCTTCCCCAAACAATGCTCTGTGATCTGTTCCTAACACCCAACAACAGTTGGATGTTCACGATCAAAGACAGGTCCCACTCAATCAAATTGCAAATAATGAAATCATCAAAGGTCCATTGCATCGTAGTATTAATGGCACTGGTTACATCGACAGCCACATTGTTTCAATTCCACAAAGGCTAGATTTTGTTGATATTCCTAATGCAAACAAAAGATCCTCACAAGATTGGCACACAACTAATAGAAGGCATGGCTCGGGTGCCCAAGGAAGCCTGTGTCTACCCACAATTGACATGAACTCTACAGGGAATGCACCCCCTACAACTCGCCCATCTCAAACTTACTCATGGTTGAATCATTCTATTGACCAAGCTACCATCCACACTGGTGACATGAACACCTATCTGGAGCCTCACCCACATTACTCCACTAATGTTCAACTCATACCTGATGGTTCACGCAACTCTTCAAAACACTTAACACCTTAGCTCAACTACTAGTCCATTATCTGTCCATGAACAACCAGCCGACAATCTCAGCATTCGATACTTCTTTCCTTTAGATGAGAATACGAGTAATATGGTTGAGAAGCACGATGGGCAAATCGAATCAACATTCCCATCTGCTACTAATAATCATTGCATGGACTCCACGCAGTCTGTGAACAGAACAGAGACTAATATGCCTCAGAAACAAGTTTCACTTGGTAACAAAGAATTGGGGAAAAAAGAAGCACGTTTTCTAAAGGTAGTCCTTATGAAGGATAGAATGAATTAAATTCAAACAGAGAAACCAATACTAGTAATATACAGAGTGGATAAAGGACATGATGAAAATAGTGGAAACATGAATATGAAAAGGGGGATAATGTTCAGGGACTTAAAAAATCAACCAAATAGAGAAGGCTTGGAGCCAAATTCTATGATTATGAACTCTTGTTTTTTGAAGAAGCAAAGCCAAAACTTTTATTATCAGATCAAGTTGAACCAGCAAGCTTTAAAGAAGCTTGTAAAGCAGCAGATTCTCACAAATGGGAGGCAGCAACGCAAGAAGAGATGGAAGCTCTATTGGCAAATAAAACTTGGGATAATGTTCCATTACCACCAGATTGAAAAGCTCTCAAAAATCAATGGATTTTTCGATTGAAAGATGAAGTCCAAGGTCAAAACCGATAAAAAGTTAGGCTGGTTGTTAAAGGCTTTGATCAACAAAGGGAATAGATTTCACTGAAATCTTCTCACCTGTGGTAAAGATGGCTACAATCTTGTAATGTCCCCATTTTAGCAGTTGACCAAGTGTGTGTGCGTTAGCCTTGTTCTACATGGTCCCGAGGGCTAACGAAGGGTTTAATGGGATCCTGGAGTGTTTTGGCCTAGTCATTTCCAATTTGGGCCAAAACGAAGTTGATTTACTCAGTTTCAGGCATACTTACTATTTTTAGTAAGTCAGCAGGACATAGTGCAGGTCAATTTTGGTGATTGGATTTGATACTCCTCGGTGAGAGCTTTTCGATGAGCTATCACTCGCATTATCGGAGTCCGATTGCTAATACATTTTAATGTCTGAAGTTTTATTAAAGTAACGTCTAATTTAATTGTAAAATATTAAAGTGTTACTTTAATATTTATTTTATGGGGATGTGTACCCAAGGGAGACATAAGGGGTATTTTAATATATGTTTTATATACTACACATCTTTTATCCCACATTGCCCATATGAGTTGAGCGGACCCTTGGAAATAGAATAAAAGAAAGCATTTGTGGCTTCATTAGCCAGGTTGAATATGAGAAAAAATTGGTGTGTGAGTTGCAGCTCCATTCTTGCCATTTGAGGACGTCTATCCTCTCTTGTAACATTCTAGATGTCATTCCCTTGGGGTTTGGCCTTTGGAATTCTTCGTTATTGGCTTCATTATCAGGCAATTTAGTTGCATTTCCAGCTACAGGCAGATTTGGTATTTTGCTCATATCTTCTTCAATACTTTTTCGACGCTTATGCCGCTTTGAGGGAATGATATTACAAAGGTAGCGGACTGATTGAAGGACAAAGCACTGTAGCAGCAAGTTCGAAAGCATGGGCTGGAGTATTATGTCAATACTGCTGAAGTAATTAGTAAGTTGATAAATCTGCCATGTATTTGGTTTTATGAATTCTGAAAATAACATTTTATTAGCAGCAGTTCATTTCCACTTTGCATATTATTGTAATTTCTTTCTTGTTTATGTTGTATGATACCAATTCCATGCACAAAATACAACAAACAAATAAACGTTTGATTTCCGGAGTTATAAGGGGTTTAAAACATTAAACGGAGAAATAAGAGGTTGAATGCAAACTATTTGACAAAATTCCTTTCAGCAAATTGGTTTAGTTTTTTGGGACATCCAGGGGTGCCCATTACAGTGGTATCAGAGCTATAAGTCCTGCCATCCTGTGGAGGTCTTATAGGGAATTTGGAACAGCCCGATAGAGGGAAAAGTGTTTGATGAAATGTCAAAACACTAAAATCAGAAATTAAAAAAAACACAGGCTAAGCATTTATGTTTGAGCATGGGACAGGGGCCTTATAATTTCCGCGATACCAGAGCAAGACAAAATAGGATTTCAGACTTGCAAAGCAAACAATCTAGTACATCCGTGCAGGGGGACATTGAATCCAGCCATACAGACACAGAGGAGATATTCTTTGATCAGGACAACAATATGGGTGATCGAGATGACAGGAATACAGGATTAGGCGGAGGCAGGAATGCCGGTCCAGATCAGGGGGACGTAATGTTCAGACAATTACTGGATACATTAGAGTAGGGGCAGCGTATGCAGCAGGAGCAGAATAGGCGAATGGACATGATGTTGCAGCTCATGGCTAGACAGATGGGTGTCAATATTAATCCAGGTGATGCCAACAACAGAAACAATAACAATGAGGGAAACAATAACAATGGGGGAAACAATAACCATGGAGGCCAAGGCAACAACAATGGTCCTGAGAATAACATTAATGGTAATAATGGACACGGCAACAATGGGAATGAGACTGATAACTTTAGACACGTTGCACGCCCAACGCGGACTGCGAGCTCAAGACCTCTTCTACCCACCTTCCCACCTAGAGATCCGGTTCAACCAGTAAACGAACCGCAGATTACCGAGTTACAGGATCAGTTCAGGAGGGGCTGGGAGGCTAGTGGACCGGAGTTTCAGGCAGATATTTCCCTCAGAGATTATATGGACTTGAGGATGAGACACATGCCTAGAGCAGGAGGGAGGAATCAAAACTTTGAGCTGAGAAAGAAAGTTGGAAAACTTTCCTTACCTTATTATGATGCTTCAGGGAAGATGACTGCACGAGCTTGGGTGCAGAAGGTAAATACATACTTGCAGCTAAATCCTATGCCTGAGGAGGAGGCTATCAAGTATGCGGCTATGCACTTGGATGGCGTTGCACATGAATGGTGGCATCATGGCATGGTGACTTTGGGGCATAATCAGATTACATCCTATGAGGAATTCACCGAAACATTGATTGAGAGATTTGACACTAGGGATCCCGAGTTACATTTCAAGGAACTAGCACAGTTAAAACAGTCAGGTTCTGTGGATGCTTACATTGACGAGTTTCAACGCTTGTCTGTACTTGTTACTGATATCTCTCCTAGGAGATTGGTGGTGTTATTTTGTGATGGTCTTGCTGATCCATTACGAGGTTGGGTGAAGGGACATGATCCACTCACCTTAGCTGAAGCAACTAAAAAGGCACGAGATTTAGCCCCTTCGGTATACAAAGGAAAAAACCATTCAACAGATTCTTCCTACTGCCAGGACAAAGACAAAAAACTGTTTCAGAAAGAGTATAGCAAACCCAAAGAAGGATCAAAAGGACTAGACAATGAAACCTTGAATGAACTTCGAAAGAAGAAGCTATGCTTCCATTGTAGAGAGCCTTGGGACTTATCTCATAAATGTTCTCTCAAGGCTAAGGCAAATCAAATGGAGTATTTTTCAGCAGAAGATTCAGAGTCAAAGGGGGAGGATCAGCACTCCGATTCAGATGAGGGTAACACTATAGAGGAGAGCAGCATTCCTAAGGATGATAGATCGTTGGCACGCTTGACAGGGGCCCAAAAGGCAATCACATTTAAGGTCAGGGGTACTATCCAAGGGCAGAAAGTGATATCTCTTATTGACACTGGGGCTACACATAACTTCATAGATGCACAGTTGGTAGCCAGGAGAGGGTTACAGACAGAGGAGCATGATGGGTTTAGAGTCATGGTGGCTAATGGTAATAAATTATTATGCACTCGAAAGATATCTAATCTTCACATCAGGTTTGGAGATGGCTACGAGTTGAAGGATGAGTTCTATGTTGTGGACATGGGAGATTATGATGTCATCTTCGGCATGACATGGATGGCTTCCCTAGTGGAGTTCACACTCAACCTAGCGAAATTGGAGATGAGATTCCAGCATGAGGGCAGAACTGTGGTACTTAAAGGTCTTTCAGATGGAGGTTGCAAAGTAGTGTCCTTGAGGAGAATGCAGAGACTTTTTCGTCATGATGACATAAAGTGGGTGGCAGAGTGCTACATTATGCCAACTTCACCAGAGCCACAAGAAAAGAGTCATCCACCAGATATCCAAAAGATACTTGATAGACACGCTAAAGTATTTAGTGATATTCCTCATGGGGTTCCTCCTGACAGAGGGATGGAACATGTTATTGAGCTCGAGGAGGGAGCCAAACCAGTTATGATTACTCCCTATCGTCATCCTAAGAAACACAAGGATGAGATAGAGAAGGCGATTAAGGATTTGTTGGAGATGGGGCATATCAGGCCCAGTAAGAGCCCCTTTGCTTCAGCAGTAGTATTGGTAAAGAAGAAGGATGGGACGATGCGCATGTGCATCGATTACAGGGCACTGAATAAGAAAACAATTAAAAACAGATATCCCATTCCTAGGATTGATGAGCTGATTGATGAGTTGCATGGGGCATGCTTCTTCACCAAAATTGATTTGCGATCCGGATACCATCAGATCAGGATGAGAGCAAAGGACATTGAGAAAACAGCCTTCCGATGTCACTATGGCCACTTTGAGTTCATAGTTATGCCATTTGATCTAACCAATGCACCCGCTACATTTCAAAGTTGTATGAACCAGGTATTTAGGAAGCAGCTGAGGAGATTTGTCTTGATCTTCTTTGATACATCTTGGTCTTCAGTAAGACCTGCGAGGAGCACTTACATCATCTAGAGGAGGTGTTATCTATTCTGGAGAGAGAGTCATTGTATGCCAAGGAATCTAAATGTGAGTTTGGCATGACTGAGCTCCTTTACCTTGGGCATATCATTAGTGCAGATGGCGTTCAGGTTGATCCCGAAAAGATTAGAGCTATTGTAGAGTGGCCTACTCCCACAAACCTTACACAGCTTAAGGGATTCTTTGGTTTATGTGGTTTTTATAGGAGGTTTTTTAAGGGATATTCACAGATTGCAGCACAGAGGTGTTTTGAGCATTTCAAGCAGGTAATGTCTTCATGTCCAGTTCTAGCTCTACCGGATTTCACGAAGCCTTTTGAGCTTCATTGTGATGCATCAGGTGATGGGATTGGAGCAGTATTGATGCAGGAGAAGCATCCCATTGCATTCGAGAGTAGGAAGCTCCAGGGAGTTGAGAAGAGTTATTTTGTCTATGACCGGGAGATGTTGGCCATAATGCATGCATTGGCCAAATTTCGATCATATTTGGTAGGTGGACGTTTTGTGATCAAAACTGATCACAACAGTATTAAATACTTCATGAGCCAGCGTGATCCTAATGACCGACAACAAAAATGGATGACTGAATTGCAAGCTTATGACTTTGACATAGAGTTTGTCAAAGGTAAGAAAAATGTGGTGGCTAATGCCTTATCTCGGAGACCTCACTTATGTGCTCTGGCAGAGATTTCAGGAGATTGGAGAGATCGGATTATAGCAGAGTATGTTGAAGATGCTTGGGCTTCTGGATTGATTTCAGGTACATACAGGATGATCACTATGAGGTGATAGATGGATTGATCAGAGTTCAGGACAGGGTTTATTTGATTCCGTCATCACATTTGAGAGAGGCGATACTGAAGGCATTTCATGATGCACCCACAGCTGGACATCCGGGGGTCTTCAAGACCTACAGGCAGATCCGAGAGCGGTTTTCATGGAAAGGGCTCAAGGATGATGTTCAGAGGTATGTCAGGGAGTGTGTGGTTTGTCAACAGAATAAGGGAGAGCACACATTTCCTGCAAGTTTATTACAGCCCTTGCCCATTCCTGATATGATAGAGGTACGCTCTGATACCACTGATGAAGGTACTGCTCTAATACCACTTGATAGAGGGCCACACCACCCTTACCCACTCGCAATCAAGAGTGCAACAATATGGAGACCAAGAGAAATAAAAAAAAATGCTTCACAAGAAATTTTATTATACTTGAAGATCCTTACAACACCCACAAGATGATATCATAGATATGACTTCTTCAAAAAGAAGTTTACAAATTCTTCAACATAAGAGAAATCCCAAATAAGAGTCTTCACACCAAGAGCTTCACCAAGAATTTCTACTTTAAGAGCTACACCTTTAGAGCTTTCACACCTTGAAGTCTTCACACCTTCTAGCTTCTACTTCTCGAGCTTGATTAGAAATGCTCATATGCCTTGCTTAAATAGGCACTTACCACCCAATGCATGACTTATCCACAACCTTCTAGAATTCCACCTACACAATATCCACAATCTTCTAAAACTTCCATAACCTTCTAGAATTACAACTAAGCACCACCATGTGGCCCAATTAGAAAATTACATTTCCTTTATGGATCACAACAAATATTAAATGCAAGATTCAAGAAACTTTCCACAAGCTTCTAAGATGCCACCTACACACCTCGATTAATGTAATGACAACTATTTTTCTTATTTTTCTATTTATGCCACCTATGCACCTCGAAAATAAAAATCCTCTTTTCCTTTCTTTTCTCCTTTTTATTTTTTCTTATTTCCCCTCTAATTTTCGTCACTTTCTCTCTCCTCCACAATTTTTTATTTTTTTTTTTTTTTAAATTATTATTTTAAATTTTACATTCAACATGTCTCCCCTTTATTTTAGATGCAAGATGCTCCTGCATCATGATAAGAACTGGAAAAGTATTTCGATGGACTTCATCACTGGTTTACCACGAGTGCAGGGAAGAGATTACATTTATGTGGTGGTGGACCGCTTGACAAAGTTTGCTCACTTCTTTGCTATTCCGTCCATTTACACAGCAGCACAGGTGGCAAATCTTTTCTTTCGAGAGATATTCAGGTTACATGGGCTGCCCAGATTCATTGTCAGCGACCGGAATAGTAAGTTTATGAGTTTTTTTGGCAAGAGTTGTTTAGGTTGTGTGGTACAGATCTTACACCTAGCACTAGTTATCATCCACAAACAGATGGGCAAACAGAGATTGTGAATAAATGGGTGGAAGGATATTTGAGGAACTATGTAACTGCACAACAAAAGGCTTGGATCAGATGGTTGCATATGGGAGAGTATTGTTATAACACCACTTATCATATGTCCATCAAGTTGACTCCTTTCATGGCACTCTATGGTTATGAAGCACCTAGCTTCATGGATTTAGTTTTGGGGGACAGTAGAGTGCCCAAAGCCAAAAACTTATTGCAGGATAGTCAGGACATCCTGAAAGTGCTCAAAGAGAATATACAACAGGCCCAGAATCAACAGAAATTGTATGCTGATCAGCACCAAATAGAGCGTAGCTTCGAGGTAGGGGATATGGTTTACTTGAGGCCACAACCATATAGACAATCATCGCTCAAGAAGAGCGGAGCTGAAAAGTTGAAACCTAGATTTTATGGTCCCTATAGGGTGATTCGCAAAGTGGGCAAAGTCGCCTATGAGCTTGAGCTTCCAGAGGGCAATCGAGGGCACAATGTGTTTCATGTGTCTAGGCTTAAGAAAGCCATTGGTCAGAATGTAGTGCCTTCTGCAGATTTACCCCCTTTGGATGAGGAGGGAAAGCTTGTGTTAGTACCCGAGGCTATTCTGGACACCAGAGAGAGGAAGCTTGGAAACAGGATAGTGAAAGAGTATTTGGTCAGATGGAGAGTCCTGTCAGAGGAAGATTCTACATGGGAGAGTGAGCAGGTTATTCAGCAGGCTGGATTGAGATTGCTTGAGGACAAGCAATTTCAAGGGGGGCGGACTATAATGTCCCCATTTTAGCAGTTGACCAAGTGTGCGTGCGTTAGCCTTGTTCTACATGGTCCCAAGGGCTAACGAAGGGTTTAATGGGATCTTGGAGTGTTTTGGCCTAGTCATTTCCAGTTTGGGCCAAAACGAAGTTGATTTACTTAGTTTCAGGCATACTTACTATTTTTAGTAAGTCAGCAGGACACAGTGCAGGTCAATTTTGGTGATTGGATTTGATACTCCTCGGTGAGAGCTTTCCGATGAGCTATCACTCGCATTATAATACATTTTAATGCCTGAAGTTTTATTAAAGTAACGTCTAATTTAATTGTAAAATATTAAAGTGTTACTTTAATATTTATTTTATGGGGATGTGTACCCATGGGCGACATAAGGGGTATTTTAATATATGTTTTATATACTACATATCTTTTATCCCACATTGCCCATATGAGTTGAGCGGACCCTTGGAAATAGAATAAAAGGAAGCATTTGTGGCTTCATTAGCCAGGTTGAATATGAGACGAAATTGGTGTGTGAGTTGCAGCTCCATTCTTGCCATTTGAGGACGTCTATCCTCTCTTGTAACATTCTAGACGTCATTCCCTTGGGGTTTGGCCTTTGGAATTCTTTGTTATTGGCTTCATTATCAAGCAATTTAGTTGCATTTCCAGCTACAGGCAGATTTGGTATTTTGCTCATATTTTCTTCACTACTTTTCCGACGTTTATGCTGCTTTGAGGGAATGATATTACGAAGGTAGTGGACTGATTGAAGGACAAAGCACTGTAGCTGCAAGTTCGAAAGCATGGGCTGGAGTATTATGTCAATACTGCTGAAGTAATTAGTGAGTTGATAAATTTGTCATGTATTTGGTTTTATGAATTCTGAAAATAACATTTTATTAGCAGCAGTTCGTTTCCACGTTGCATATTATTGTAATTTCTTTCTTGTTTATGTTGTATGATACCAATTCCATGCACAAAATACAACAAACAAATAAACGTTTGATTTCCGGAGTTATAAGGGGTTTAAAACATTAAACGAAGAAATAAGAGGTTGAATGCAAACTGTTTGACAAAATTCCTTTCAGCAAATTGGTTTAGTTTTTTGGGACATCCAAGGGTGCCCATTACAAATCTGGGCTATCCTTGGTTTAGTTGTTGTTCATAACCTTGAACTTGAACAAATAAATGTCAAAATCACATTTCTTCGTGGTGACTTAAATGAAGAAATCTACATGATGCAGCCAGAGCCCAAGGCAGTTGTACCTCAAGTTTGATCGATTCATGACTGAAAATAACTTTATTTGGTCTGAATCTGATCCATGTGTCTACAATAAAAAGTTACTTAATGGCTCTTTGTTCTTCTATTTCTTTATGTTGATGACATGCTTCTGATTGGTTCCTCTATGAAGTTGATTTCTGAATTGATGGAATATTTGTCACAAAGATTTGCAATGAAGGATTTAGAAACAGTAAAACAAATATTCATTATCCGTGATAGACACAAGAGGGAAATCAAACTTTCTCAAGAACATTATGTTCTCGAGGTTTAGAAAGATTTCGCATGGCGGTTGCCAAACCGGTCAGCACTCCTCTTGTTAATCATTTTCGTTTATCTTCAACCATGTGTCCCAAGGCACAAGAAGAGCAAAACTACATGACGAACATCCCATATTCTACAGCAGTGGGTAGCCTTACAAATGCAATAGTATGCACTCATCCAGATATTGCCCAAGTAGTGGGAGTTGTGAGCCGATTTATGAGCAATCTGGATAAACACCATTGGGCTGCAGTTAAATGGATCTTGAGGTATCTTAAGGGTACTTCTGATTTTGTGTTGTGTTCTAGTGGCAAAGATGCTTCATTAAGAGGATACACTGATTCTAGCATGTCTGGAAATCTAGATAATAGAAGAACTACTACTGGTTACGTATTTACATTTGCTAAAGCAGCGATCAGTTGGGCGTCAAAGTTGCAACAAGCTGTCTCACTTTTATCTACCAAGGCTGAATATATTGCTCTCGCTAAAGGGGCAAAAGAGTTAATTTGGTTGCAGCATTTATTTTTTGATTTTGATTGTCCTCAACAAGGTTCGGTTTTGTTTTGTAACTGTAAAAGTGTCATTGGTTTAGCAAAGAATGCAGTGCTTCATAGCAAGACTAAGCACAGTGAAGCCTGCTATCATTTTATTCAAAGTGAACTTCAGGAGGGCAAACTTCAAGTCATGAAGATCAACACCAAGGACAATCCAACTGATGCACTTACAAAGGTTGTTCCACGAGAGAAGTTAGAGTTCTATCGAGCTTCTCTTGGCATTGTAAAGAAATAACGGTAGGGGAATTCAGGGGAGTCTCAAACATTACAGCAGTTGGACTTTTAAGTGGGAGTTTGTTGGGTGTAAGTGTGAAGCTCAACAGCCATAATGATTTATTATTTTTTATTATGTTTTCCCTGCAAATGATTATGACTCCTCAAATCTTTTGAGTCTATAAATAACTGTTTTGGAGGTTCATTATGTATGTTGTATTCGACAAGCTGAAGCTACGGCTGTGACATAAAACCAGACTTTAAGATCAATAAGACATTTCCACTAGAGTGTGGACATAGCCACAAATTGTGGTGAACCATGATAAATTTGTGTATTTGTGTATTTTCTTTTATCTTGCTGTTCTATATTTTTCATTCGCACTTTCAGTATACTTCAAATCTCAGAGTAGATATCCATGATGGGCTAATGGTAGGAAAAATAACCAACAAATACCCGCAAGAGTTGGTCGTGAGGGCCTTCTTCATGAGCTATATCTTAGTAAATGGTGGGGATTTCAACTCTGCTCGTCTTGTATACAATTCAAATTATATCTTCTTGAGTTTTGAACTTGCGACCAAGCTCAAAAGAAAAACTGAACCCGGTCAATCCACTAACAACAGGAGATCGTATGATAAAATAATTGTTTTAATGCTATATGCTCACCAAACCTTCCTACTTGCCAGACACCGTGCTGTTAATGAGACATAACGGTGACAATTTACATGAACTAAAGCAAACAACCAGAAAATCCAACAAGGAATTTCGGGAGGAAAAAAAAAAAGAACTCTACGATGAGGCTTTTTACTGAAAAACAACTACAGCATTAATAGTTAGCAATTGGAATTTCTTGTGGACTAATCATTTCATCCTTTTCTTTCTCACTGCATAAGATACAACTGGTTAGTTACACATATTTGCCTTGAATGGGAGAGGAAAAAAGAGAAAAAAAAAAAAGATACCATAAAGACGGACTAGCTGATTCAAACAAGTGTGTGCAGCTTGTTCGTCGAAGCCAAACTCTGAAGCTAAGCTTAAGAGCCGAATCTTCTCTGAATCCAAATCGAAGCCCATTTTTAAGAGAACAAATGCTTTGAAAGGTTTATGCGCGCCAAATGTCTTTGAACCCTAGCCTTAGGCGCACCATTGCTTTTGAATTTTGTCCTATGATAAGGAAAACCAGTAATGGTATCGACTTTTTTTCTTCCAGTTGACGATTCGAAAGAGTGCCACAATATGTTTTTAAGTTTCTTTTGAGTCAGTTTTTCATTATGAATTTCGATTAGGAAATTTGTAGTTTCGTAATGTTTGTCTTTTTCGGAAGTTCACTCAACTTACATTTTTTTCAATAATAATAATAGTTAGATATGTTACACATCTAATAGTGAAGTGATTTTTAACTGTAGTTCTTTGTTGTAAAAAATAAAGGTTTTCACTTTTCACTCTTTCTTGGAGACCATCTATCTATTAGTCTCATCTAAGATAATCAGAATTTTAACTTGTAGAAATTATCTCCTACTTATCAAAATACTGATAGCAATATCACAACAAGAGATGCAATGCGTCATAGTTCCTGTCCAATGCATAATGGTTGTAGAGGTGTAGATGAGTGAGAACAAGGTTAAATAGTTCTAAATTAACATTGTGAATGCATTAATTTTTGCCTAGAAATGCACTTGTGATCTAATAGGATGGCTCATATTTTGTTGTTAAGTTCTCGTGTTATTATATATTTGGGCATTTAAGTCCAAGAATAAGAGGCCAAAGTCCCCAATATGGCACTAAGTACCTAATATCATACTACGATCAATACATATGCTTTAGACAAATTTGCACCTTCTACATTGTGCAATGAGGAAAGTTATCCATACCAATATTTGAATTATAGAACTTGAAGAAGTGACGAAGCATTTGGAGTATCACATTATATGTTTAAGCATGTTATGCATGCTACTAGAGAACCATAAGTAGTTGGAAAAACCCCCCCAACGATCAATACATATAAATTTGATGTTGATGAATAAATATGACATAATAAATAAGAAATAGAATATAACTATTTAATTTTAATACATAGTTTATAAAAACTTAATAATAATTTACATATCTTTTAGAATTGAATTATTTATTTTTTGTAGTTATTTCCTTCAGTATGTTTTTTTATGTAAAATATAATTATTAATTTAATATCAAAATATATATTTAAGTTTTAAATATATTTAAACTAAATGATAAATTATTTAAATATAAAATATTAATAATAATAAATGATATAATTTACAAATTGTAACACATATCAATTATACATATTACAAACACTATTATAAAATATAATTAAAAAATAATATTGTTTAATTTATTTGTACAAAAGTAAAATAACACTAATAATTTAACAACTTTTATTAAAAAATCAAAGTTTTAAAAAATTAGAAATTCAAATAGAAAGATATAAAATATTGAAATTATATTTTTATTGAGAATTAATATTGATTAGACATGTGTGGGGTGGAAGATAAAATGATTGAAAAAAAAAATCTTATCAACTTGTCACAAATGTGGAAAGGATAAAGTTGTAATTAATGCATTCATTAATACAAGATGAAGTTATTAGAAAATATTTATATTTCTTCCCCACCACAAATAGTATGGACCAATAGAATGATTGAAAAATGTGATTTATAAAATAATGAAAAATTAGAAAAATATATAAACATTTGAAATGTCATATAATGTTTTAAATTCTTTGATTTGATTGGTCAGTGTTAATGTCATATTAGCACTGACATGAATGCATAAGTATTCCTACCTTTAGCAGGAACTAATAATAGGTTAAACCTCAATGGAGACAATTATGAAAAATCAAAGAAAATTAATCATTAATAGTCTTAATGTCAAATCAACAATCCCTTATGAGTTTCTCTTGGCTAAGACAATAATGTTTTTGATGGAAATATCAATGATAATTTAACAGTTAAATCCTTATAGCAATATCACAATAAATATTTTTTCAATTGTGGAGCTAAAATATTGGTCTTTTCCCTTAATTGTAATCCTCACTCCTTAATATAGAATGCTTTTTCCAATCAATTTATTTTGTCTTCATAGTAATCCTCTATTTTTTGAACAAACATGTTTTATATCTTCATTGGTGTTAGGACATTCATACAAATTAATGTCTCGCTCACTCATCCACTTGTTGTGTTACTTCATGAAGTCTTTTACCTATAGTTTGATCCTCTTCAACAACTATTTTGGTTAGCAATATTATCCATGTTTTGAACCTTTTCTAAATAGCTTAGCAAATAAATTATCATTGATATTTCCATCAAAAACATTATTGTCTTAGCCAAGAGAAACTCATAAGGGTTTGTTGATTTGACATTAACACTAGTAGTGATTAATTTTCTTTGATTTTTCATAATTGTCTTCAATCGAGGTTTAGCATATTACTCCACCAAACCTCACAACTATAGAGGACAATTTTAGCATCATAAATTGTAAGCACCTTGCTAAGGTGTATAGTTTATACTTATTTAGCACTTGTTTTAGTATGTGTTTAAATTTTTGAGCATCATAGGACCTTTCCTATGTATTTATTTAATAAATATTCAAGCCTTTGCTTAATTATTTTATCTGTTTAATTAATTGTAAAATTAAGTTATGAGGAATTTTTAATGGGGGTTAAGAACAACGAGCAAGGCTCCCAAGCAAAGGCAAAAATCTTGCAAGCAAACTAACCCAGCAAGGGCCACCACAAATAATATTTGTTACCTAATATGGAGGCACAAATCTATATGTTCAAACCTCTTCAACTAAGATCCAAGGGCTGAGGGGTATCCATTTTGCCAAATTTTCTCAGGGTACCATCTTGGCCTCGTCCCTTATGATATTGGAGCCTTGCACTCAGTAAGACTTGATCCTTGGTCAGTTCATTCAGAACCATTCAACTTCACCAATAGAGCAAGGGCACATTGATAATTACAAATCTTTTATTGATTAAATAACATCAAATCTATATGAGGGCCCTTAATTATGGATGTGTCCCTTTAATTATTTTCCCTTTCCAATCATCATTTGCATGCATAGGCCCTATTATCATGTGTAGTCCATTTCATAAATTTTCACTTATTAAACCTTTATTTTGCACATATTTTAGATATCCACATATCCTAATAGACTCCCACCTTAAATTTGAGCTTTGATTGACTAGAACATGGCATCTTGTAGGGTACAAAGGGAGATAAGTCACCTCATACCTTGGGGCTACCCCATTTTTAAAAATTTAACCCAAATTTGAATAGGTGCAATAGTCTTTTGATTCTAGCTTAATGTTAAAACCCACAAAGACCTCCTTTAATATTTTAGCCTTGAAATGGCATGTTGAGGTATAAAAATGATGTTACCTCCCCCATTTTGGCATTCATTAGCCCATTATCAATCTACTAGTTCAATCAAGTATTGAAGTTCAAGCATTTAAGGAGCAATTAAATATTCAAGCATTATTTATGGAAAACTCCAACAATCATTATGTAAACATGTTTTTATGATCTCATGTTAGGTTTTTGTGGAGTCATATTATTGCATCGACACTTGCAATTCCAATCCAAGAGAATTTGCATCATCAAAGTATATGACATCTTATTTTCTAAATCTAGACTCTACTTTCTATGAGTACACTTTCCTTTTAAGCACTTTCATTTCAATTTTATGGTTAATTCCAAATTAGGGGGTTGACTTAGGCAAACCCCTTTCCATAATATTTTCCCTTTGTATGTGTGTAATGGCTAGTGGTGTAGCTACTTAAAAGGTTATGGGTAGATTTGATAGAGAGTTACATGTGTCAAAAGTTTCATCAAAACTTGTTAAGACTAGGGCACCTTCTAGGGTATCAGGTAAGTTTGATCACCTTGTACCCTTTAGGTCACATTTTTCTTGCCATTCCATACTATAATTTGGATTTTAGGCTAATTTATATTTTGAATTTCAAGACTTGGTAATAAAAGGATTCTTAGTCTATTAATCATCTTTATACACTAAAATATTGTTTCTCTCTCTACCTATTCTTAGATCTTGCAACTTCATTTCTATCTTACATTTTACCATTCCATTTTTTATAGTCATCTTCAATAATAGTGAAAGATTTGCATCCAACCAGAATTTGAGCCTAGTGTATCATCTTCTTTTCAATATAAGAGGAGATAGGCCCTAGATTCCTAGTTTTTCTATGCAACCTAGTAAACAATATTTTATAATCTATACAACCAACACAACAAAAAGGGTTGAATATTGGTTTTTTAGTCTCATAAGTTCACTTGCATACATCTTTTTGAATTATATGAGAATATCTCAATCTGTGTATATTTTTCTTAAAAGGCTCCCAATAGTTTTAGTCATGGAAATTGATTCCTAGGTACTTGTATTATTCCACTATTTACAGTGAGCTTCGCTTATATATATATATATATATATATAATTTGTGTCTTCCTTTTTAAAGAAAAAATCATGAATTCATTTTCTTACGTTCATTCTCATTCTAACCTCTTCAAAGAAGAGTTCTAAACCCTTAAATTTCTCTCTAAAACTATGTGCATAATTTTATTTTAGAATAAAATCATCATCTCCATACTAAACTACTAGTTTTATCCCTTCTCAAAGAGTTGTTCTTCATCATTCTTAAATTTTAGCAATAAATACATCAAGCAATGTGAGGATATACTTACAACTACTCAAATCCAACATAACTACCAAGCATCTGAACATACACTTTTAAGTTCTATTTTTTTCTCTCACATGTTCATAAGGCTTATGAGTTGTCGTCATATAGTCATTATGAATAACACAATTTTCCATTTTTCTCAAAAATATATTCCTCTAAATAGTGTTTGAGGCTTTTTTAAGTCAGAAAAGCAATAAAAAGCTTATTTGTCTTGGATAATCCAAACCCTTTCAACAAAGTGTTGAAGACTAATGTAATGACTAATAATATAACTTCTCCAAACTAAAGATGGTTTCCTTTTCTATCTTATCCCATCACACTCCCCAAAAAAATTCCAAGAAGAAGATTGATTATAATAGTATGATGAGGATTAAAATGGTTACTGATATATCCATTTTTTGTGAAGTGGAAGAACTATTAGAGTTCTCAAGATTTACACATAAGGAAAAGAAGCTTTTACATACAATGAGCATACAAAAATATGAAATAGTATCAAGCAAGAGATGAATGTATATACATAAAATGCTTTCTTGTATTAAAAAGTAAGTGATCTAGTGAGATGTAGATAATGATCTCTAACTACCCCTCCACCTATGGGACACCTATGAGTAACCTTGACAAGTGTACAGGCAAGTGCCATAGTGTATGTAATAGGTGTTTCACTGAGTGAGGACACATGTCTCAATTACATAAGGCAAGACAAAAATTTAAATATCCTCTCAGAAAACCTAAGCTAATGTAGATAGGTCATCCTAGAAAGTGGTCAACTACTAACTAGTAATGAAATGATGTCATATATGCCAATACTCCCCACCCTCCTTTTAAGTGTAACTTGGGAGTAATGTATAAAAATATAATGATTGTGGTTTGTGTCTACTATCCATGTTAGATATGCATGTATAGTGAAAGTCTCCTATAAAATGGAGAAAGAAAATATCTCCTATGAGAAAAATAAATACGTTCCAAAAGAGGGTAGATACAAGATATGCATGAAATGTTCCTTCTCATAGGAGAGAGAGAAAAAGACTATGTATCTTCATAGAAGATGGTTCTCAAATGATCTTTTTTTTTTTGTGAAGAACCTTTTGATGGTAAAACTCAATGGAACATTTTGTAAAAACAAACACCACTATCAAATATATGACAAAGAGTTGTACTTACATTGCAATGAGCACATTTTTACAAATGTTCAGAATAACTGAGAGGGGGGATGAATCATTTACTCAAGGTCCATAAGTACAATTTAAACAATTAAACATCAAACATTCACTATTCTACTTGTCTTGTTGTTGCTCGGTCTCTACTATACTAATAAATAAATTATTGTCCTAAACATAACATACTTTATTAAATGTAAACATGTAAATGTAAATCACCATAAAACATTCAAAACAAGTTTGACACTATGATTTTACATGGAAACCGAATTTGAGAAAAAACACCAGTAACATGTCACCACTTTTCACTCTTTTGTAGTGAGCTCTATTAGGAGCCAACCCTATTAAAGGTTACAACACACACTATTAAATGTGACCTGGTTAGAGGATTTAATCACCCTATTAGGAGTGGCCTTGTTAGAAAACTCTGATCATTCTATTTAGAATGTCACCTTGCTAAAGGATTTAAATAGACTATTAAGTCCTTCTAATAACTATGAGGTCAACCTTTGATTAAAAGGATCTCAATACAAATTTCTTACAATGATTAGAAAGAAAATAGTAGGGTTTTTATCTATATGATCACAACTCACTTTTGCAGGTTCATATCATTGTTCAATTCATGTACTGATTCGTTGATAAGTCCCCTTGTCAACTCGGTCTCTTAACTTTCTTGGCAAGTCTTCAAGTGGTCATTCCCCTTCACATCAAAACTTAAGCCTTCTACTTAGATTCACTTATCAACTTCAATAGCATTTGCACAAGGAATTCCTTTTTCTTTGCCCCCACTCTTACACGTGTGTTTACCCTTGTGCCCCTCTGTTCCATCTTTCTTTGTGTGCATACCCTCAAATTTTAGCTCTATACCTCCTTAAATAGGCGATCCTTGCTTTGTCATTTTCCATAATCACCGTAGATCTTAGGGTTTATGATTGGGTTCATCAGGTTCATTAGATATGTTCATCTTTTTTATCATCCTCTAGAAACTTCTTATCTGTCAAATTCAATCACAGGTATTAAACATAATCCTCATCTTGAATTTAATGATCCAATTCATCAATCTTATCTTCAATAGGGTTTCCATATCCCATGAAATTAATTGAGTTAGCTAGAAATCATGATTCTCAAACACATTCAAAATATTGTCACTCAGCAATCACTAAATTTTGGCACTCAGTCATTCTTGAACTTCTTGGCTTGACATCAACTAACTTTCTCAATAGATACTAATGCTTGATCAACACTAGATTTGCTCAACTTGCTCTAGAACTCGATTAACACTAGCATCACCTAACATTCCTTGCCCTTTTACTCTAATGCTTGGTTAAGCTTTACATTCATGATATAAACAATCACTTTGTCATGTTAAAGTCTAGCTAATCAAATTTCCATTGGAGCTTCCTTTCCATAACTCAACCTTTCCTCTAAGTGCTATTGTTATGAACAATCTCTCAAATCCTCTTCATTAATCAATTAGATATGACGTTTAGATCAGATAACAACTTGTCTCATCAATAGATTTGACAGTAATGACAAAACAACAATTGTTCCAATTGTAAGTTTCTAACAATCTCCCTCTTTGACATTGATGGTAACACCTCAATATCTTAATACTTCAATGTATCTTACAATTCATCTCTTTACAACAATCTCCCTCTTTGTTACCATGCAATCCAAAAGATTTTTCTGTCATTATCTTTAGTTTCATTTTGATCCTCATCTTTGCAAGTTCATGGTTTTCTCCCTCTTCGGGGTACATCTCTCCCTTTTTATTTTATGTCTCTCTTGTTCTTCAATGACTTTCTTCCTCATTAGTGTATCAATTATCTCTCCCTCTTTGACAACAATGCCAAAGAAACCTAGCATTCTTGCCACCAATTACTTCATACATCTAGAATATGTAGATATTTGTATGTTTGGATGAGTTCTATGTCATCTATCTTACGAATGATTTGTTATTTTGGTCTTCTTCGCTACCTTAGGCACCTCCTAAAGTAGAACTATCTACATCAATGTGTATGATATTCTGATTGGCACATTTGATGTAATACACCTCTTCACCTTAAGTTGGTTTATGTAAGGGAATCACCCCTAAAATTTAACTCTAAGATATTGATGAGCATCTTTAGGTAAGGCTTTAGTGAATATGTCAACAATTTGTTCCTTGGTGTGCACATATTCTAACTTCACTTTTTTATCTTGGACTAGTTCCCTCAAGTATTGACTTGATAGTAATGTGCTTGGTCTTAGCTTGCATTATTGGATTCTTTGAAATGTTAATAGCACTAGTGTTATCACAATATATAACCATTGGATCTGCAATCTCTTCTTTAATTCTTTTTAGTAATTTCTTGATCCACATAATGTTCGAACAGTTCATTGCTGCTGCCACATACTCGACTTTAGCTAATGATTGGGAAATACAATTTTATTTCTTTCTTGTTCGTGACACCAATCCCTTTCCTAGAAAGAATGTGCCTTCACTAGTATTTTTTTTGTCATCAATATTTCCTACCCAATCAAAATTAGTGAATACTTTAAATTCAAATCTATCACTTCTCTTGTAATATAATCCATAGTCTTTTGTACCTTTTAGATATCTTAATATCCTTTTCACTACCAATATTGTGTGATTTTCTTTTGGATTTGTTGAAAACCTAGAAACTATCCCAATTAATGTAATATCAGGTCTACTATGAACAACATATTGTAATTTTCCAATCATTGATCTATATAATGTCTAGTTCACATCAACAGATTCATCATTCTTAGATAACTTATTTCTTATAGACATAAGTGTGCTTACTGGCCTTGATTCTTTCATTCAAAAAGTATTTAGTAGCTCCTTGATGTATTTGGACTAAGTAATGAAAATACCAAACTTCATTTGATATAATTTGCAATCCAACAAAGAATTTGATTTCACCAAACATAGACATCTTGAATTCCTTCTTCATTTCATCAGCAAATGATTTTCAAAGTGTTTCTTTTCCTCCAAATTGTTGGAAATATAAGAGGAGTAATTGAGAGGGGAGGGGTGAATCAATTACCACAAAAATAAATCCTAAATTTCTTAAATGTCAGTACAAAATAAACTCTGAAAATTGAATACTGCTGATGCTCGGCAAACACACATAAAATGATGTAACTCGATAAATACTGAATATGCTTAGTAAGTACTTAGCATGAAAATCTTAGATGTTATCTGTGATTACCATTATCTTAACTTAGATGCAAGCACATAAAATAAAATAGCATGAACACATTTGACACCAAGATTTAATGTGGAAACCCAATTTGGAAAAAACCAACAATTGCAACTAGTTACTATTTTCACTCTTTTGAAGTGAGCCCTGTTAGGAGCCAACTTTGTTAAAGGTTACAAAACACACTATTAGGTGTGACCCTATTAAAAGATTTAATCACCCTGTTAGGAGTGGCCTTGTTAGAGGTCTTTGGACAATTCAATAGAACTGCCACCTTATTAGAGGTTTTACAAATAGTTGTTAAGATAACTTTGTTAAGAGATTTAGATCATTGGTACAATGGTTAGAGAGTAGCAATGAGATGACAGGATTTCTGATGCAACTAAATTGTTGATTATAGATCTCTTTTCTGGCTCGTACTTGATCCTTCCTGAGTGAATATATCTTTTTAGCTTCACAAGGATATTTTGCTTATCCTTTTGATTTGCCTCCTTACCGTATCATTATATCTTCAAAATCTTCCATGCATCCACACACTTACACACTTTCAAATCTACAACTTGACCTTATACTTATATCATTCATATTGTCAATTTAGCTCGTATACAACTTAGAATAATTAATATTCATCTCCTTAGTCGACTAGAGCCAATAGATAAATCAATCAAACTCAATATGCCAAAATAAGAAAGTCCTTCGATAGCCGACCCTGCTCGATAGACACTAACTTAGAAATGATATTCCCGTGTTAACTAAGTGAACTCAGTTAACACTACATATTCATGAAGATCCTTTAGTAACCAAGTGAGCTGAGTTAACACTGGTTCCATCCAACATTTCCTTCATTAACCAAGTGAGCTCGGTTAACACTCATCTTTTGCAAAATTTCCTTTGATGCCTGAGTGAACTTGATAGACACTGCCTTCTGAACTAGGTAAACATAGGATGCTCGATAGACACAAAAAACTATCTTCACTACTTGAGTGAGCTCAACATGCACTAACTGATAATGATATGACATTTGTGTAACATCAAGGACAATACACAATTAATCAACTATATCCAACAATCCCCCTCTTTGGCATTGATGACAACACAACATGTCATAACATAATGAAATTTTGGAACAAGAATATTTTGATTCTAATTCACATCTATGAGAACTTTCTCTCTTAGTATGAGCTATTTCTATCTTTGGTTTCTCCCTCTATTAAGAAACTTATTCTACAACAACTTCTGTCAAGTTCACTCTCCCTCTTAGACATCTCTATGATAGCATGCTTCTCCTTCTTATAGCAAACTTCTCATTCTAATTAAAAATTTCTTTTGAGATATGATAGTAAACTTCTCCCTCTTTGACAGCACATGCTAAAGACAATGGTTTTTTTAATATCAATGTACCTTAAGTACTGATTCATTTACAATATGCCCTTGTCAATACTGCACCAACTGATTGATCTTCAATAGGATCTAGTTGAAGCATCGCTATACTTCATTTAGTGAGCTTTAGATAGGGGAATGACCCCTAACTTACCTCTTAGATATAGAAATGCATCCTTAGGTAATGGCTTGGTGAATATGTATGCAATTTTTTCTTTTGTATTTACATATTCCAATCTGACTTCTTTATCTTGCACCAATTCTCTTAAGAAGTGATATTTTTTAACACTGTGCTTTGTTTTGGTATGCATTATTGGGTTCTTTGATATATTGATTGCATTGGTTTTATCACAGTATATGATTATTGGATCTTTGATCTCTATCTTCATTCCTTCCAACAGTTGTTTAAACCAAACAAAGTTAGAACAATTAACTATTACTGCCACATATTCTTCCTTTGTTGTGGATTAAGAGATGCAATTTTGTTTCTTGCTTGTCCAAGACACTAGTCTTTTACCAAGAAAGAATGCTCCACCACTAGTGCTTTTTTTGTCATCAATACTTCTTGCCCAATCAGCATCAGTGAACACTTTTAAGTCTATATTGCCTCCAAGTTTATATCATAAGCCATATTCTTCAATACCTTTAAGATATCTCAGGATTCTCTTAATTTCCATCATGTGATTTTCTTTGGGATTTGTCAAGAATCTTGCCACCATACCAACTACTAATGCAATATCAGGCCTTGTGTGCACTACATACTGCAATTTTCCAATCATTGATTTGTATGTGGTTTGATCTACTTCCTTTGAATCATCATTTTTGGAAAGCTTATGTCTAGTAGACATGGGGGTTCCAATTGGTCTTGAATCTTCCATTCCAAGTTCCTTTAGTAGCTCCTTGATATATTTGGATTGAGTGATGTATATACCATTTTTAGTCTACTAAATCTGCAATCTAACAAAGAATTCTATCTCTCCAAACATAGACATCTCAAATTCTTTACTCATTTCTTCTGAGAACACTTTGCATGAGTCATCATTTCCTGTGAATAAGGTATCATCAACAAATATTTATGCCAAAACAATCTTCTTGTCTGGTCCTTCTTTGATATATAGACTACTGTATCATTTGTTCTTTGAAAACTAATCTATATCAAGTAATTATGAATTCTTTCATACCAAGCTCTAGGAGTTTGCTTGAGACCATATAATGCTTTATGTAATTTGCAGACTATGTCTCTTTTGTTAAGATCTACAAAACCTTCTGGTTGTTCAATGTAGACTTCCTAATCAAGAATTCTATTTAAGAATGTATATTTAACATCCATTTGATACACTTTGAATCCTTTGTGTGTTGCATATGCTAGTAGAGTTCTAACACCTTCTAATCTTGCAACAAGAGAAAAAGTTTCACCTTAATCAATACCTTCTTCTTATGAATAAACTTTGCAAGCCAATCTTGCTTTATTTCTAGAAACCTTTCCATCTTCATTCAACTTGTTTCTAAACACCCATTTTGTGCCAATTACATTTTATCTTTGGGTCTAGGAACAAGGATCCAGGTTTTATTCTTCTCTATTTGTTCTATTTCTTCATTCATTTCTTCAACCCAACTTTCATTATCCAAAGAATCTTTAACATTTATCTATTCAAATTCAGCAAGTAAACATGTACCTTGTAATTTTCTTCTTGTCATTGTTCCATCAGATTTGTCTCCAATGATTTGATCAGGTGCATGATACCTTCTGACATATCTTGGTAACACAAGTTCTTTAGTTTTTGAATAAGTTCCACTTATTTCATCTTGAACTTCAATATTAAGCTTGGGTCCCATTGTTAGTGACTCAGGTCCTTCAGACTTAGTTTGAACTAGCTCGATAGCCTCTGACTACAACTCGGGTCCTTCAGACTGTGATTCAAGTTGCACTGTTTGCAACTCCATAACTAATGGAGATTTTGGGGACTCAGGGGGTGAAGCTTCCTTTCTTTTAGATATATTTGGTAGGGTATTAGGTTCATAATAAACAAATCTTTTGTAATCCTCTGACTCCTTGCTACTTTCTTCTTCACTCTTTTCTGCAAACTCATCAATTCTCACATGTGCACTTTCTATGATTTTATGAGTAGACAGATTCAAACATTTGTATGCTTTACTTCTACAAGAGTATCCTAAGAATATGCCTTCATCACCCTTGATATCAAATTTGCCTTTTCTATATTCTTTCAAGATATAATATTTGCTGCCAAACACTTTCAAGTAACTTACATTAGGTTTGTAGCCATACCATAATTGATAAGGAGTTTTGTTTGAATCTTTCTTCAACTATACTCTGTTCAAGGTATGAATTGCAATGCTGATAGCTTCCTTCCAGTATTTGATAGCAACATTATTTTCAATTATCAGGGTTCTTGCACAATCCATGATGGATTTGTTTCGTCTTTCAGCTATACCATTCTACTGTGGAGTACCAGGGGCTGATACTTGTCTTTTGATCCCTCTTTCAATGTAGAAATTATTGAATTCATTGGAGATGAATTCACCACCTCTGTCTTATCTTAAATATTTCAATCTCTTTCCAATTTCTTTTTCTACTCTTGCCAAATACCACTTCAATTTTTGAAAAGCTTCAGACTTTTCTTTTAGATACATTATAGTCATCATTCTAGAATAATCATCAACAAAAAGAATGAAAAACTTTTCTCCACTTTAACACTCTATTTAAATAGGTCCACATAAGTATGTATGCAGAAGTTCTAAGACTTCTCCTGACTGATAGTTTTTTCTTTTAAAACTAATCTTTCTCATCTTACCAATTTGGCAATTTTTTCGTAGACCCATATCAAGCTTCTTCAAACTAGGAATACCTCTTACTTTTTTATGTTTGCTTATCTTAACCAAATTATCAAAGTTTACATGACATAATATTTTGTACCATAACCAACTTTCTTCTACTTGAACAATAAAACATGAACTTTCACTGAGATCAAGATAAAATAGATTACCTTGTGTTTGCTTGCCAAATCCAACCAGGTTTCCTTTTCCATCCAGTAGTTTGGTCTGTCCATTCATGAATTCTACCTTGAATCCAATGTCATTCAATTGTGCCACACTAAGTAGATTATGCTTTAGTCCTTAAACCCAATAAGCATTGTCACATACAAGTTCCTTTGTCAAAGAAATACATCATTTTCCTTTTATGTTACAAGGTTCATTGTTTCCAAACCTCATGCACTACCTCCATTATAATATTCCATGTGCTCAAATTTTGTTTTGTCTCCAATCATATGATGTGAACATCCACTATTTAATGATCCATATATCATTATTGCTAACATGAGAGATAAGTGCCATTTTATCTCCTTCATCATCAGATTCATCTTTTACTACAATATATACCATTTTATCTTCACTATTATCAGAATCTTTAGCTATAAAACAAGATTTCTTACCTTTGTCCTTGTAGTTCTTTTAGTTCTTGGAATCCTTCTTGCCTTTGTAATTAGTACTTTTCTTTTCATCTTTGTTTGGACATCTTGCAGCAATGTGACCGACTTCTTCATAAGAAAAATAGATCAGAGGAAATTTACCTTTGTAATTTCCTCTGCCTTTGGAATACTGTCTTGCAAGTAGGGCTTCAACAACTTCAAGATCACTATCTAAGCTTTCTTTTATTTCTTCTTCTTCACTTCCTGATTAACTGGACTTTGATTTCTTTTTCTTTTTCTTGAGTGAGAGTTTAGCTTCAAATGCAAACTCAATATCTTTTGAGCTAGGAACATTATAATCAAAGTTATCTAACTCAAAAGTTGGCAATCTTCCAACTAGAGTATCCAAAGATATTTTATTATTTGGATCACATCTCATCTCTTGAATAGAAAACACTCTAATTGCATAAATAGGAAGAAGAGTTCTAAGTACCTTTCTTACAATAATTTTTTCTTGAATGTCTCTTCCAGATGCTTTGATTGCCCTCACACTTGGTTCGAGTCTTTCCACATATTTTGCAATGTTCTCATCCTCTCTCATTTTCATCTAATCACAATGACCTCTAAGACTTTCAGCCTTAGCTCTTCTTACATTGTCATCTCCTCCATAAATGTCTTTTGTCTTGGTCCATATTTCATGAGAAATTTTACAATCATTTACTTCATCATATTCAACATAACTAAGAGCAAATGCAATAACAATCACCATGATGTTATGATTTTTCCTTTCAACAATATCTTCAACTGATAATGTTCTAGTGGGAGTCTTGTATTTAGCATCAAGATATTTGCAACCTGAATCACTGATGGTAGCCAAATCTAACCTCATAAATCCTTTCCATGTTGCAAAATTATCTCTGTTTAACTTGGGAATCTCTCTTCTATAAGACATCTTGATCTTTAGCTTAGGTCCTTGAAACCTTCTCTGCAAGCACCAAAAGCTCTAATACCAATTTTTGGAAATATAAGAGGAGTAATTGAGAGGGAAGGTCAATCAATTACCACAAAAATAAATCTCAAATCCCTTAGATGTTAGTACAAAATAAACTCTAAAAACTGAATACTATTGATGCTCAAAAAACACAAATAAAATGTTGTAACTTGGTAAATATTGAATATGCTCAGTAAGTACTTAACATGAAAATCTTAGATGTTATCTACAATTACCATTATCTTAACTTAGATGCAAGAACATAAGAGAAAATAGCATGAACACGTTTGACACCAAGATTTAACGTGGAAACCCAATTTGGGAAAACCCACCAATTGTAACTAGTTACTATTTTCACTCTTCTAAAGTGAGCCCTATTAGGAGCCAACCTTTTTAAATATTACAAAACACACTGTTACGTGTGACCTTGTTGAAGGATTTAATCACCCTATTAGGAGTGGCGTTGTTAGAGGTCTTTAGACAATTCAATAGAATTGCCACCTTGTTAGAGGTTTTACAAGTAACTATTAAACCAACTCAGTTAAGATATTTACATCACTGCTAGAATGGTTAGAGAGTAACAATAAGATGACCTAATTTACAATGCAATTGAATTGTTGATTACAGATCTTTTTTCTAGCTTGTACTTGATCCTTCTTGATCGAATATAGCTTTTCAGCTTCACAAGGATATTCTGCTTATCCTTTTGATTTGCTTCCTTACTGCATCATTAGATCTTCAAAATCTTCCATGCATTCACATACTTACACACTTTCAAATTCACAACTTGACCTTATACTTATATCAATCATATTATCAAGTTGGCTCGTATAGAACTTAGAATAATTAATATTCATCTCCTCAGCTGGCTAGAGCCAACAGATAAATAAACTAAACTCAATATGCCAAAATAAGAAAATCCTTCAATAGTCGACCCTGCTCAGTAGACATTAACTCATAAATGATTTTCCTGTGTTAACCAAGTGAACTTGGTTAACACTGCATATTTGTGAAGATCCTTTGGTAATCGAGTGAGCTCGATTAACACTGATTCCATCCAACATTTCCTTCATTGACCGAGTGAGCTTGGTTAACACTCATCTTCTGCAAATTTTCCTTTGATGCCTAGGTGAACTCGTTAGACACTTCCTTTTGAACTAGGCAAACATAGGAATGCTTGGTAGACACAGAAAACTATCTTTACTACCCAAGGGAGCTCAGTGTACACTGACTGATAAATGATATGACATTTGTGTAACATCAAGGACAATACACAATTAATCAATTATATCCAACACAAATATAATGTCATCAACAAATATTTCAGATAGTAGTACTTCATTGTTCTTATCAATCTTCAAATATAGGTCATTGTTATCATTTGTCCTTTCAAAATCAATCTTCACCAAATAATTATGTAGTCTTTCATACTATGCTCTTGGAGCTTGTTTCAATCCATAGAGATCTTTGCTCAGTTTATATACCATGTTCCAAAAATCCTTCAAGTTGTTCAATGTATGCTTCTTTCTCAAGTATACCATTCAGAAATGTAGATTCAATATCCATCTGATATACCTTGAAATTCTTGTAGGTTGCGTATGCAAGTAGGGTTCTAACTCCTTCAAGTCTTACAATAGGAGCAAAAGTTTATCCATAATCAACTCCTTCTTCCTAAGCATATCCTTTGCATACCAGTCTTTCCTTGTTCCTTGTAACTTCAACATTTTTATTGAATTTGTTTCTAAAAACCCATTTTGTTCCAATAACATTTTTGTCTTTAGGTTTTGGCACTAGGGTCCAAGTATTTCTCTTCTCAATCTATTCAATTTCTTCATTCATTTCCTAAATCCAAGCTTCATTATCTAAAGCATCCTTTATTGTTTTGGGCTCAAATTCACAAAGTAGGCATGTATCATCTTTGAGTCTTTTTCTTGTCATAACACTTGATTCAATATCACCAATGATTTGTTTAGGTTTTTGATGTCTTCTCACAAATTTGGCTAGCATAGGTGGTTTCCTTCTATGTTCTTCAACAAGTTCATCTTGAAAAATAATCTCAAGCTCATTAACTCTTGCTTATTCAAGTTTTGGTTTAAGTTCAGTATGCTTGGCATGCTCTCTCTGATGGCTGGCATTGCCTATCTATGATTTGACATCTTCATTTTATTGCTTGGCACCCACCATATGTTTCTTGACAACTTTTTGTTGCACTTCATCATTTCTTGTCTACTTGGAAACTGCAACTTGGTTTGCTTGTTCATTTGGAGTGTTGGGAGCACCATCTTCAACATAGATGAATGTACTATAATCTTCAGGTTCTTCATTGTATGCAATGTCACTACTAAATTTGTAAACTCATCAACTTTCACATTTTCACTTTCCACAACTTTGTTAGTGTTAGAATTTAAACACTTGTAAGCTTTACTCTTGGTGGAATATCCTAGGAATATACCTTCATCACTCTTTGCATCAAGTTTTTCATTCATATTATCTTTGAATATATAGCATTTACTTCCAAATATTTTGAAATATTTCACATTAGGAACATATCCAAACCATAGTTTAAAAGGTTTAGCATTTGTACCTCTTTTGACTTGTACTCTATTTAGGGTATAGATAGTAGTACTCAGAGCTTCTCTCCAATACTTCTTTTATACATTCTTCTCCATCATCAATGATCTTGCATAGTCCATTATTGATATGTTTCTTCTTTCAGCTATCTCATTCTGGGGAGGAGTCCTTGGTGCTAAAATATGTCTTTTGATTCCTTTATCATTGCAAAATGTATTGAACTAATTTAAAATGAATTCACCACCTCTGTCAAATCTCAGACACTTCAGACTCTTTCCTGTTTCTTTTTCAACTCCAGCTAAATACCACTTAAATAGCTAAACAACATTAGATTTAGCTTTAAGGAACATCACAATCATCATCCTAGAATAGTCATCAACAAATATAATGAAATACTTATCTCCATTATAGCTTTGAACATCAATAGGTCCACATAGGTTAGTATAAACCAATTCCAAAATATCACTAGAAGCGTATGTTTTTCTCTTGAAACTAGACTTGGTCACTTTTTCCAATTTATATTATTTACACGTAGCATTTTTAGGCTTCTTAAGTTTATGTGACCCTATTACTTTCTTCATTTTACTAATGTTCACTAAATTGTCAAAGTTCACATGACATAACCTCTTCTGTCATAACCAAACATCTTCTTGTTGTGCAAACAAACATGTCTCATTAGATAAATCTAGATGAAACAAGTTACCTATTGTCTAATCACCACTTCCAATTATCTTACCATCAACATCATACATCTTGGCCTTCTTGAGATGGAATTGAACTTTGTATCCTAATTTGTTTAGTTGTGAAACACTCGATAGATTATAGTAAAGTCCTTCAACCTAGTAAACATTGTCACATTTGATCTTGTCAATTAGTTGAATAATAACTTTACCTTTTGCAAAACATGGAATATCATTACCAAATTTATCTCTATCACTAGTCATATGATTAGAGCAATCACTATCAATTATCCATCTATTACTTTTGTTCACATATGAGATTAATGTAGTTTGCTCATATCCATCAGAGTCTTCTTTCATAACAACATAGACAAATTCATCATCATTACTTTTAGATATAGCATTAGTTTCTTCTTTAGCAATATAACAAAATTTCTTACCTTTGTCATCCTTATTTTTCTTGTAGACTCAGTCATCTCTTCTTCCTTTGTACTTTCTTTCCTTTCTCTCATCCTTGTCTTCTCTGTCAAGACATCTAGCAACAATATGACCACCTTGCTGCATGAAAAAAAAGGTAATTTACCTTTGTATTTACCTCTAGCTCTTCCAAATCATTTTTCAATAAGTGCTTCAAGTTCATCAAGTTCATCATCAGAACTGTCATTATCACTCTTCACATGTTTTCTTTTCTTTTTGCTAAGAACTAGTTGTGACTTAAAAGTAGATTCAATAGTAGCAAGTGTGTAGTTATCAAAGTTAGACATCTCAAAAGTAGTAAGTCTATCAATTACACCTTCCAAAGTCAAAGTGCTAACTGGAGTGCATCTCAATTCTTGAATAACTCTAATGGCATATATAGGGAATAGGGTCCTCAGTACCTTTTTTATCACTGTTTCATCTTCAATTGTTCCCTTTGCACCTCGAGACATTATCAACTTCCTTGATTCTTGTGCAGTATTGTACTATACTCTCACCTTTCATTGTTCTCATTTCATCAAATTTACCTCTTAGGGTCTTTGATTTGGCTCTCAAGACATTGTCATCACCTCCATATATAGTCTTCAGTTTGTCCCACATTTCCTTTGCACTATAGTCTTTAGTTTGTCCCACATTTTCTTTGCACTATCACATTCTTTTATATCATCAAACTCAACATAACTTAAGGCTAAGGCAATCTCCAACATTTCTTGATTGTGTTATTGCTTTTGCTTTAGTTGTTCAACTGTCATAGGAGTATTTGCTATTTTCACATACTCATTGTCTACATAATTGATAGCAACATCACTAATACTAGAGATATGTAGCCTCATCAAACCTTTCAATGCAGGAAAGTTCTCCTTGTTTAGCTTTGGTACCTCTCTTTTGTGAGTCGTGATCTTTAGCTTCAGGTACCTTCAAACTTTTCTCTATACGCACTAAGCTCTGATATCAATTATTAGAAATGTTTAGAATAATTAGGAGAGGGGGTGAATCAATTACTCAAGGTCCATAAGTACCATTTGAACAGTTAAACATCAAAACATTCACTATTTTTCTTGTCTTGTTGTTGCTTGGTCTCTATTGCACTGATAAACAAATTATTGTCCTAAACATAACATACTTTGTTGAATGTAAACATGTAAATGTAAATCACCATAAAACATTCAATACAAGTTCGACACTAGGATTTTACATGGAAACACATTTTGGGAAAACCACTAGCAACATGTCACCACTTTTCACTCTTTTGAAGTAAGCCCTATTAGGAGCCAAAATTATTAAAGGTTACAATACACACTATTAAATGTAACCTAGTTAGAGGATCTAATCACCTTATTAGGAGTGGCCTTGTTAGAGGACTTTGATCATTCCATTTAGAATGTCACCTTGCTAAAAGATTTATATAGACTATTAAGTCCTTCAAATGACTATTAGGTCAACCTTTGATTAGAAGGATTTCAACACAAATTGTTTACAATGATTAGAAAGAAAACAATAGGGTTTTGATATATATGATTACAACTCACTTTTGCAGGTTTAGATCACTATTTAGTTCATGTAATGATTCTCTGATAAGCCCCCTTGTTAACTCTATCTCTTAACTCGCTCAACAACTCTTCAAGCAGTCATTCCCCTTCACATCAAAACTTAATCCTTCTACTCAAATTCACTTATCAACTTCAACAACATTTGTGCAAGAAATTCCTTTTGCTTTGCTCTCACTCTTGCACACTTGTGTTCACCCTTGCACACCTCTGTTCTACCTTTCTCTATTCACATACCCTTAAAGTTTGGCTCTATACCTCCTTAAATAAGTAATTCTTACTTTTTCATTTTCCATGATCATCATAGATCTTAGTGTGTGTGATATGGTCCATCAGGTTCATTGTATCTATTCATCTTTTTTATCATCCTCTAGAAACTTCTCATCCATCAAAATCAGTCACAGGTATTATACCTAATCCTCATATTGAATTTAATGATCCAACTCATCAATCTTATCTTCAACATGGTTTCCATATCCCAAGAAATCAATTGAGTCTATTGGGAATCATGATTCTCAAACACATTCAAAATACTCTCACTCAACAATCACTAATTTTTCACACTTAGTCATTGTAATCACTTGGTTGCTATAGAATCTCTTAGCTTGGCATCAACTAACTTGCTTAGTTGATATTGATGCTCGGTCAATACTATATTTTCTTAGCTTACACTAGAACTTGGTTAACACTAGCATCACTCGACATTCCTTACTCTTTTACTCTAATACTCAGTTAAGCTTTATATTCATGATATAAATAATCACTACGTCCTATCAATTCTAGCTAATCAAATGTCCATTGTAGCTTCCTTTCCATAACTCAACCTTTCCTCTAGGTGCTATTGTTATGAGCAATCTCTAAAATCCTCTTCATCAATAAAATAGATATGACATTTAGATTAGATAGCAATTTGTCTCATCAGTAGATTTGACATCAATGACAAAACAACAATTGTTCTAATTGTAAGTTTCCAACACACATAAGTGTCATGTAGAATATTATGACACAAACATAATAACAATTAGAAAAGTCTCACCATTCCATATATTATATGGCACTAGTGGGAGAGTGAATGGTCATAAGAAAAATAATTACAACAAACTGTATCATCTTAATTTGTAAGCAACTAAAGTTAGATGCTTAATTAGGCCCCATTTTAGCATGTATGGGCTCTTGCATTGATTTCTAGAAATCCAACCACAATTCCACTTTTCATTCTAGCATCCTCTCTTCAATTAATATATGTATATTAATTTCATTGGTATTTATGTGATTAAGCCAATCTAGTTGGCCTATTCTCGAATAAACCCTCTAAAACCAAGGTTGGGTTCTATGGTTAAGTGGGAAATCCAAATCCCATCAACCCTCTTCAAGTTTTCCATTTTAAATTTTTTATGATGGGTATACAAGTAATATATCTATTATCATTTGACATCACATCATTTGAATTCAAGCTCTCTCCTAAAAATGTGCATCTTAAGCATTCTAAGGTAGATCTAAAGCATTTCAAGGTATTTTCCAAGAAATCTTTATTGTTGAGGAAGCTTATTTACCTCCTTCAAGGCCAAAGTAAAAAGATTCCACCTTCAAGGAATAATATCATAGCACGAGCATCTATCCATGCACATATCCAAATATCCAAGCATTATAGTCTTCAAGTATTCAAGTTGTTTGTCTTTGTTTCCATCAAACATTATAGCAAACTATAACATTCATTGTGTTGAGGGTTATCTTTATGCAAGGATTTAATGATATTGTATTAAAACTTGTGATTACATTCCAAGTTTCATTGCACCATCAAGATATTGTTGGAAATGTAATATAGACTAGGTTAATGAGAGGGGAGGGGTGAATCAGGAACTAATAAAACTTTAAACTTTATTCGCCAATTAAACCATCACCACATAATCTGGTCTAGTTACATGCATGAATGCTGATGATACTTCTATGGGGGAGTATCATAGAAACATTATTAGATCATTATCATGATAATATGTTACATTCATTACTATTTTTGTCATTAATGTCAACATAGTAGTTTTTCTATGGTATCTGACAGAAGAACAACAACAAAGATCAAGTTGGTACGAATAGCTAGTTGAGCATTTTCACTAAGCAAGGTTAAAGGAAGATAATACTAAGTGTTTAGTAAATGCAACTAACCTTAGAAGCATAAGATATTAAGTCTAGAAGAAGTTATGCAAGTTTTGGTGAAGACTATTTTGAGATAGAGTTTACAGAGGCATGTTCTAGTAAACTTGTCATATCTCTTAACAGAGTTGTTATTTTGAGAAGCCAAAGTTAAAGATGTGAAGAAGACATTCTAGAGATGATGTAGCTAAGCTTGCTCATCATAATGTTACACATACAAAAAGTTATTCAAGTTACAAGGTAGAAGTTTTGTGTTCTTAATGAGGTCCTATAATAATTAATTGAGAAGGTGTAATAACCGACTCAGGGAATTGTTTTATGGATTCAGTATAAAGGAAATGCATTTTCCTTTATTGTATATGAGATGTACAAATAATTGAAAGATGCACAAAGAGTGGAATGCAAAGATAACTAGAGCAGAACAAAGTTGGAGAGGACTTTATTGCTAAGGTTTTATTGTGAGATCCAAAGTTTGATACTTGGATTCGAGGTTCGTGATCTGGTCTACAAGGCCTAACAATGATTGGTTTGGTTGATAGGATAGAGGAAATAAGTTAAAGTACAACACAAACAATTATTCTACAAGGAATAGTTGAAAGATCAGTTGAACAGTGACTTTGTGATCTTGCCCCAAAAGCTGTTTGGACAGTGGGCCCTATTGTCTTCCACAACTCCTAATAAGGTTGGAATATCCTAACAAAGATTCAAAGTCTTCTAACAGGGACTCATATGTACTAAATGTTGTAATAGACTCCTAATAGGGTCTATCATCTAACAAGGAATATTTATATTAGTACATCATCTTGTGGGCATAATTCCCACCAAGGTTTTCCCTCTGATCAAGGGTTTCCCTAGTTAACATATTTGGTATAATTGTGTATGTGTATCTTTGTATGGTTGTTGTTTACTTTGATTTAATGGTTAAGATTATTTAAGGTTAATAATTATTGGATAACTGATTCACCCCCCCAGTTATATTAGTGGACTATTATTTCTAACAATTGGCATCAGAGCATGAAGTACTTGAAGATCAAGTTTAACAACTTTGGGAGATCCATGGAAAACATATTTAGAAAGGATAGTTCAAAGTTCAATGGAAAAAATCATTACAACTGGAAGGAAAAGATGAAAACACATCTGTTGTGTATGGGTCCAGGATATTGGATCTTGAAAAAATCATAAAAGATAATCATTGCTGAAAATGATTTGGAATCTTGTACCAAGGAAGAAAGGGAACTTTTCATGTGTGACATGAGAGCTAGAGAAGCACTATTGTCTGCACTTCCTAAAATTGAGTACAACTAGGTAAAATCACTTAATACTTCTCATGAGATTTGGAAATCTTTGGAAAATAGTTTTGAAGGTGATGAACATTCTAAGAAATTGAGGTTACAAAGCTAGATTTGTGCATTTCAAGATGCTAAAATGATGGAAGATGAATCTATAAGAACATATGTAGACAGGATATCATAAATTACTACAAGTATGAGTTCTCAAGGAGGAACCAAACAAGATAATGAGGTGATTTGGAAGATCTATTGAAGAGCTTAACACCACCATTTAAGAAAGTAGTTCAAATAATATAGTTGTTGATATCTTATACCAAAAATTTCACAAAGGAAACATTACTTGGGAGACTTGAAGCAATTGAGAATGAGCTTAGACAGTTTAGAGAATTGACTAGAAGAGAAACAACTTCCAATGCCCTAAATATTTGACCTAACTTATCAAGGAGCACAAGTACTAGAGGAGACTTTACTAGTAGCAGATCTAAGGAGGATAGAAAGATAGAAGGAGTAGCCCTTGTGGTAAGAAGAGAAAAGGATGGTAAGGAAAATATAAATGTTGGATTTGTAATGAGTTTGGTCATTATGCATCTAAGTGTCCTAAAAGAGAGAAAAAGCATAAAGGAAAATTCAAACCTAGAAGAGATAGAGAGTGTTTGTATGCAAATGAAGATGGTGATTTTGATGAACAAGTAGTAAGCACTAGTGATGATGAAATAGGGTTTGTAGCTATTTAAGAAGAAAGTCTAGGTAAGATGTATTTGGTATCATAGGTTGAAAGGAAATATGTCTAGATAATTGACAGTGGTTGTTCACATCATATGATTGGTGATATGGACAAGTTTGTTGACTTCAAAATTCATAATGTTGGAAACAATGCAGTGTGCCATGTTAAAGCTATTGATCTATAACTCTTGGTGGTAAGACTAACATTGAGGATCTATATTTTGTTGATGATTTGAAACACAATCTTCTTAGTGTTGGACAACTAGTGGATAAAGGTTATCAGTTATAGTTTACAGAGAAGACATGCATGATCAAAGATAAAGATGGAAAGGAAATTGGAATAGGAACTAGATCTAGAGGTAATGTATTTCAACTGAATCCAATTGAAATTACATGTTTGGTTGCTAAGGTAGATTGCAGTTGGTTATGCCATGAGATTTTGTCATATAAACTTTGACAGTATTATGAAAAACTAGTAGTATGGTTGCAGTTAGAGATTTTCCTAAGATTGTTAAGCCTTCTACCACAATTTGCAAGGAGTGTGCATTGGCAAAGCATACCAAAACTTCTTTTTCCAGCAAGAAGTTTACTACTATAGTAAAGTTAGAGATTTTACATACAAATCTTATTGGTCCTACGAAGACTAAAGGATTCTATGGTGAAAGGTATTTCATGATTTTAGTCGATGACTTTTCTAGAATGATGTGGGTTGTATTTCTTAAAGAAAAATCTAAAGCATTTGATAAGTTCAAGATATTTAGTTGAGAATGAATCAGGTATGAAGATTAAATGTTTAAGATCAGATAAAGGAGGAGAATTTACTTCAAATGAGTTTTTAACATCTTTTGTGAAGCTAATGAAATCAAAAGATATTTATTATCTCTGAGAACCCCTAAACAAAATGGAATTGTAGATAGAAGAAATAGGCTAGTAGTAGAAGCAACAAGAGCTATGTTAGCTGAGAATGATGTATCCAAGATGTTTTGGAGAGAAGCTATGAATACAATAGTCTACACTATGAATAGAGTACAAGTCAGGAAAGACATAAACAAGACCCCTTATAAACTATGGTTTGGTCACTCACCTACAGTTAAGTATTTCAAAAAATTTGGTAGGAAATGTTACATCAAAAGAGATGATGATATACGTAAGTTTGATGTTAGAAGTGATGAAGGTATATTTATTGGTTATTCATTGAAAAGTAAAGCTTATAGATGTTATAATATAAAAAATAAGACTATTGTGGAAAGTACAAATGTAAGAGTTGATGAGAAATTTAGGATACAAGAAAGAGTAGTTGATTACAATTCTGATGATGAGAATGTTGTTACTAAACCAAGGAATGATGAAGTATTCTTTGAGACTAATAATGATCTATAGAATGAAGGTGAGAAAAGGTAGGAACAAAGCTTAAAACCTTTAATAGAGCTAAGAGTTGAGATAACAACTCCTACTTTCGGTAAGAATATGACAAAGAATCATCCACCAGAGTAGACCATTGAAAGTAGAGATAAAGGTGTGATGACAAGAAGCATAATCAATGAAGAACTATGTCTAATATCTCAAGTTGAACCAAAGAATACAGATGAAGCATGCAAAGATGACTATTGGAAACAAGCTATGAAAGAGGAATCACATTAGATAGTGAAGAATGAGACATGGGAATTGGTCCCCAAACCAACAAACAAGAATGTGATAGGAACACAATGGGTATTTAGGAACAAGATGAATGAGCAAGTTGAAGTTGTAAGGAACAAAGCAAGATTGGTATGTAAAGGTTACTTACAACAAGAAGGAATAGACTATGATGAATGGCAAGAATAGAAGTAGTAAGGTTATTCTTAGCCTATGAAGCACATAAGAAATTCAAAGTGTATAAGATGGATGTTAAGTCAGAATTGAAGAAGAGGTATACATAGAAAAACTTGAAGGTTTTCCTTTAATATATGATAAGGACATAGTCTGCATATTGAAGAAAGCATTATATGGCTTGAAGCAAGCACCTAGGACTTGGTATAAAAGGTTAGACAAGCATTTAACAAAGCTTGGATTTAGCAAAGGAATGGCAGACAATAATCTATAGTGGATAGAAATAGATGATGGATTGATGATTTTGTTAATATTTTTTTGATGATATCATATTTGGAGTAAATGATGATGAAAGTGACAAGTTTGCAGAAGAGATGAAGAAGGAATTTGAAATGAGCATGATAGGAGAGATGAAATACTTCCTAGGATTATAGATTGTCTAGGATAAAGAAGGAATCTTTATTTCTTAGATTAAGTACTTGTAAGATCTACTAAAAAGGTTTGGTTTGGAAACATGTAAACGCGTTGGAACACCTATGGCAACTAGACACAAATTATTTACAAATGATGAGACACCTACTATTAAGTAGAAGAAGTATAGATCTATGATCAAAGGGTTGTAATTTATCTAACTCACACAAGGCTAGATATAGAAAATGCAGTTGTAATTGTTGCAAGATTTCATGTTGATCTCAGAGAAGCACATTATGCAGTAGTCAAAAGGATATTTAGATACTTGAAAGAAACACAAAGTTCAAATTGTGATATAACAAATCTAATGATTTCACTTTATATGCTTATACTTATGTTGATTGGGTAGGGGTTTCTTGGTTAAGAAAGAAGTAGGATTGTACCTCACAAAGTACGACAAAAGCATAATATGTTGCAACAACAAACAATTGTAATCAAGTTGTTTGGATGAAGTAGATGCTGAAGGATATAAGAATAGAACTCAATGAACCTATTGTCATACATTGTGATAACACAAGTACAATGAATATGTCTAAGAATCCAGTCTTTCATTCTAAGACTAAGTACATTTCTATCAAATATCACATGTTTAGCAAGATAGTTGCAGAAAAGGAAATAAGATTAGAATATGTAAGCACCAAAGAGTAGATTGTAGATATTTTCACCAAGCCTCTTCCCAAAGAGACTTTTGAGTATTTGCGAGGTATGCTAGGGGTTATGCACCTTCCTACATCAGAGTAGATGATGCAAGAGTGCATCAGTCCAGCTTAACAAAGCACTATTGTTTGTCTAATCTAAATGCTGATGCTTCCTATATGAGGGAGAATCTGTGATAGAAAGAGTCATTTAGGACTCTTGTTGGATGTTATTTTGAACAGTGTCTTTAGATACTGAAACAGTTGTTGAAGAGATTGATGGTTGCTGAAACCTTTGACATTGATGTCAATGGGGGAGAAATTACAGCATGAAAAATAGTTTGAGCATGGAAAAATAGTTTGATACAGAGTACATTGAGGTATATCAATGAGGGAGAATAATTGATGAAGAAGATTTGAAAAGTAAGGCCAATAGTCTTTTACAGTTGGTATTTTTGGAACTAGATGTTTTTCATCTATGTTGCCATCAATACCAAAGGGGGAGATTGTTGGAAGCATGAATGCCGATGATACTTCTATGGGGTAGTATTATAGAAACATGATTAGATCATTATCATGATATGCATTACATTCATGACTGTGTTTGTCATTGATGTCAACATAACAATTTTCAGAGGTATTTGATAGAAGAACTATGACAAAGATCAAGTTGGTATGGACAACTAGTTGAGCATTTTCACTAGGTGGGGTTAAATAGAGATAATATGAAGTGTCTAGCATATGCAGCTAACCTCAAAAGCATAAGATATTAAGTCTGGAAGAAGTTATGCAAGTTTCAGTGAACACTATTTTGAGATAGAGTTTACTGAGGCATGTTTTGGTAAACTTGGTATATCTCTTAGAAAAGTTGTTATTCCGAGAAGTTGAAGTTAAAGATGTGAAGAAGACATTTTGGAGATGATGTAGCTAAGCTTGCTTGTCATAATGTTACATGCATGAAAAGTTATTAAATTTAAAAGGTGAAAGATTAATGTTATTGTTGGAATTACAATAGGAAAGGTAAACTTCTGAGGGTGAGGGTTGTGGGGGGGGGGGGGGGGGGGGGGTGAATTAGTAGTTTAAAATTTGACCCTTAAAACATTCACCACACATCCATCTCATACATTTAATAAGTAAACTGAAATACCATGTAAAGTATGTACATCTAAAACATGTAAACAAGTAAACATTCACACATGTATGAAACCAAATATGATTACCCAGAAACCCTTCAATGAGAAGGTAAAACTAGGGTGGGGATGACACCCACAAATCTTCACTACTATAGTAATAAAGTGTATCCAATGAAGGTTACAATGTTTGATCATGAGACATGATCTACATTGTGAAAGATTTGCCCTGTTAAAGGCTTACAAAGACTATTAGGTCTCACCCTATTAAAAGTGTGCCTTGTTAAAGGACTTTAACTCACAATTAAGTAAGAAACTTGCTAAAAGATTTCAATATAGCCTATTAGGACTACTCTGTTAAGAGATTTAACTAATTCACCTACTAGAATGACTCAACATTGATCCTACTGTTAGCACTTGGTTGCCTGATGACAGATCACCTCTAAAATGAGTATTCTTGATTAGATGTATTTCTATTGTATGTTATTTCCTTCCTCTATTCTCCTTTAACTTATTCTACAATGTAATCTCAGATAATAATGCCTTAGCCACCATGAATGCTCTATTTTTTGCATGCAAACTTCTCTCTTCACTCCTTTACACACCTTTGAAAGTTTAGGTTTTTTATTCCTTAAGAAGACTTAGGTGACTTAGGGTTAGGTATGAATCAACAGTTGTGATTCATCCATTTTACCACTTAATCCTTTCCTTTACCTAATTGGCTACATGAAATGCATTGGGAATCCAACTTAAGATTTGTCCTTATCTCCAAAATATCATAATTCAATCTTTGAGTCGGTTCAAAAATGGTCTACATAGTTGTTTGTGCCATTACAAGAAATTATGACAAAACTATCTTACTCAACATCTGAAGTCTCTGATGCTTGGCATATAGTGGTCTCTATACTGTGACTCAATTTCTGTATCACTCGGCATGCTCTATTTACTTAGCTCCTGAATCACTTGACATACACTATCTGCTTGGCACTTGAGTGACTCGGCACTCACTGTGGACTTGGCATGCACTATTATATACATGTTGTGCTCGACATGTACTACTTGTTCGACATGAACTAAGCAAATGACTTAAGTGCATAGACACTCATTAGTCGAAACCAATATGAGATCAACAATCTCCCCCTTTGACATGAGTGTCAAAAAAACTTTGTCGTGCATTGATGTCCTTATTCTTATGAGCATAACATATATCTTATGTAGAAAACTTCAAAATTTCAAAATTTTGTAACAACTTATACATCAAAATCTGATAACTCCCTTGAGTTGATAGGTCTATTCTATATTCAAAATTATGTACTTTGCTTAGTTGAAATGCTTCAATTGATACTCTTTGACATGCTTGCTATTCTTTGCTAACTGATGCTCTTTCATTTCATCTCCCCCTTTTCTCTTATTCTCCTCCTTTTCTCAGTTTCTCCCCCAAATCCTAAAGCTCCCCCCCTTTTATTTCTCTCCCTTTTTGACACTTATGTCAAATGGGCTATACACTAATAGTATGTTTTTCCAAAAAGGATTGATGGACCTCTATTATAATCTTGAGAGCTACATCCCAATTTTCACATGCCACATCGAAAGACTTAATTTGGATGGCCAACTTGGTAGCAAGATGGACTAGGCCATCTAATGTCAAAAGATTAGGGTCTTTCTTCATAAGTGTTTCAGTGTAGCCTAACTCCTTGTGCAAAATTTCCATGTGGGGGGTCAATTTTGTTTGGATGTTAATCAGTTTTGCCCTTATATTGGCTTCATCTGCTGGTAATGTAGCTAACTAACTTTGGGTTTGTAGCAAAGTTATGAAGTGCTTCTTGCTTTGAGTTGGTGTCATAGGCAGTTTTGCACCTGATGCATTAATTTGACTTTCTAAACTCAAAATGTGACTTCTTGTCTCTTGTGTGAAGAGTTTTGGATTGCACAATTTTATGTACAGTGAGAAAATGTTCTCAAGTATCCTCTTCACACTCTCAACCTTAGTTGCCAATGCAACTTGTGTAAGTGCTATATCACCTGATATTTTCTCATTCATTTTTCTTTGAAATTTCTTTTCAGATCATTCTAGTAATTTAGCATTTCTATCCACTACATTTGTTAGTTGTTCAATGAGTGGCTTCTTTTCATCTAGAGTAGGCAGACTAAATGCATCCAAAAAGATGTCTTTGATTTCCAACAATGCTTGCTTCTGCCTATGCTCATTTCTAAGTAGTTCTTGTCTTTTCTTTCTTGCTAGGGCTTCTTGCAAATGCTCATCTGCTCAATTTTTATTGTGAAATAATCATATTTTGGTAAAATAATCTATTCATCAAGGCTTTCATCTCCATATTATATTACTTCTTCATCCTTTGATGAACTTAGACTCAACACTAAGATTTGAAATGGTGTTGCATTTGTGCTTAGCTTCTGAAGAGTGTGACTGGAAGGAGTGCTAGATTCTGGTAAAGTTACCAGGGCTTGAATTGCTACTTGCTCATTCATCTTTGGTGTCAACTCAGTCTCTTTAGGCTTGTCCTTTTCTTCCACAATGCCTTGTGATGTACCTTGTACTTGTGCTAGAGGTGCAAATAAGTCTATCTAACCTGTTTCACTCTATGTTTTTGTAGTGGCTTGGGTTTCCACCGTGTCCTTTCCTATTGCATCAACCTTTTCTAATGTAGCTTTAGATGCTTTATCTAAAGGTTTCACATAGGTGACTTGAGGGGTGATAGTAGGTGGTTCTTGTGTATTCCCCTCTTCCCTTGTAGTATTAGTCACTATTTTTTGTATCTCATCTACACTTACCAATATAGGATTATCACATAATTTGGCCTACAATGTAAACTGATCAAGTATCTTTGTCAGATCTTCCTTTGTAAGGGGATTGATGTTCTGAGTAGTGTGATCAAAAACATCCTTCACTATTATTGTTTTGGTATTTACACTTGTTACATGCTGAGGGCTAACATTTGGCAGTTGTGTATCTTGTACACTCTGTTCTTCTTGATGCTTTGCCTCGGTTGTTTCCTGGTTATCTTTTTTCATTTTTGTATCTCCCTCAAAAGTATCTTTATTGTCATCATCTTCTTCATCATCTTTTACCTCAATGGGTTCCTATTCTCCTGCCTTTACTATTGCTAGTCCATATGTCACTTTCCACATTTGTGTGGACTTCTTCACAACATCTTCAATATTGTTTTACAGTATGCTAAAGGTTCTATATTTTGGAACAAATCTAACTGCATATTTCTTCATAGCCTTAGCAATTTGTGCCTTATTGATTTTAGGCATAACTTGTGCAAGTGATGTTTCCCTTATTTGTCTTCAAGGTTTAAGTAATAATGTCATTTTTGCTCAACTCTTTCATATAAACTTTTGGGCATAGAGTTAGCAATTTCTAGTGGGGCTTTCTTAAAATTTTCCATCATGGCATATATAGCCTCCTCTACTTGATTCTTTTCAACTTAACCAAGGTTATCAAAATCAACATGTGAAAATCCTGATAAATTTGAGCTATTCTTAACATTTTCACATAGGTTTTCTAAATCAGATAATGGGTTGTGACTCACCACTTTGAATTGGGTATTGTCATCTAATTCAGCTTGTGCAATATACTTCCTCTTAGGTCTTTTCTACATTTTTCCTTCCTACTTTGCTGGTTTGGCTTTCTCCTTCATCTCTTATGAAGTGACACATGCACTAGCCCTTGTAGTAGGTGTAGTTGGTTTGGGTTGGCTTGTTTTTGCAATTTTCTTGACTTTTGTCATGGGTGGGTCCTTAGCCTTTTTCTTCTTTTGATCTGTGGGAGTAGGCGCTTCCTTGACTTCTTCTCCCTCACTACCTTCAATAGCTTCTATTTCTTCCTCTGGTTAATCTTTACCCATTCCTTGAGTTAGTGAAAGTGGTGCTTGTGTCTAGATGTCTTCTTCCTCTTCATTCTCTTCCTGCTCGACACCTTCATCAAATTTAGCTTTCAGTTTCTTCACCAACTTTTCCTTCTTCTTTATAATAAAGGTAGTTTTGAGTTCCATGACAATTTTAGATTTTTCCATCTCATAGTTTTAAATGCAGCAACAATTTTATCTATTTCTTCTACAATTAAAGTTGTAATAGCTATAGAGGCCTCATCTACATTGACTTCATATCCTAATGGCCTTAGCCATCTTACCCTTGGACTTTCTGTTTGAACAAAAGTGTAATCAACATCCACTAAGAAACAAACATCATCATAATGCTTTTCCACTAGTGATACTAGAATTCTCAATCTTTTCTTCATAGATTACTTAAAGTCCTCAAAGTATCTTGTTATTACAGACTCAAAGTTCTTACCCAATTGTTCAATGAACTCACCAATTTGTATTGTCGTTTATCTTCCATGCAACTATGCCAAATGTAGGAAAAGTGTTTTGAACATTAAAAAAAAAACATATCAAAATGGAACTAAATTTGCACTGAGCATTCTTTGCCTTTCTTATTGCTCCTAGGTTTTCAACCACTTGTTGTAATTGTAGCTTTGCAAGATCATATGTGTGATATTTCTTTCAATCTTATAACCAACATCTATTGCAATACAAGACACACTATTTAATCTATTGGATTGGTAGAATTTGTGTGCAATAACCTTTACTATGAAGTCTATCAATGGAACTGTGATGGTATCTGTAAGGGGCTGGTGATTCGCGATATGAGACCTTGAGGCCGGATGGGCCTGTGCTGCAAAGCTGGGTGCACACAGGTGTGGTGTAGGCAGACATGGGTCTAACTGAGGTGTAAATGGGACTATGTCGTGTGCTGGGCAGACATGGTTGTGGTGTAGGATCTTGTCCGGGACATGATCCGAGGTGTAGCCTTGGGGCTGTGTTGCGAGTGGTTCCCCTCCAACATAGTTGTGGTGTAGGCATGGTGCGCAACCGGGCCGAGGTGTGATCTTGGGGCTGTGCTACGAGATGTTCCCCCTAGCATAGTTGTGGTGTAGGCAAGGTGTGCAACCGAGCCGAGGTGTGAACTTGGGACTGTGCGATGAGATGTTCCCTCTAGCATAGTTGTGGTGTAGGCGAGGCGTGGAGCCGAGCTGAGGTGTATCCGCGGAGGGTAAGTGCCGGTGTGCATGAAGGATGGCTTGGAGAGTCCATCTCCCTCGAGAGGGTCAAAGCAGAGTAGTCCCTCCCTCTGGTCTCCGGGAGATAGAGGTGATGCGAAGTCTTTAGGAGCAATGAAGTGTTGCTCCGCCGTTACGCAACGTGGTGAGGTTTGGTGTTATGAAAAAGGTCCTTGTCTCAGTGTAGTAAAGAAGCTAGACCAATGTTGGCAGCCTTTCCCCTTGGGGCTGTCCGGTGTCTGAAAGCTAGGGAAGCGGTTTTCCTAGTCCTGCGGTAGGAGGCAATATGGTTTGTTCGAGTAGGAGCATTGTGGGCTTGAGGTTAGCTGTGTGGGAATGGTGTCATTGCGCTGAATGGCTAAGTGGTGCGGTATCGGTTGGGTGTGGCCATGGGTGCACATCCTGGGTGCTTGGTTGCATGGGTTTGCATTGAGGTAGGATCTCAGAGACTGTGGTGGTCAAGTATGGCAAGCGGGATGTAGTGTCTCGGAATGGTGCCAAGGAGATGCCGAGTCAAGTGGGCGGATCTGTGTCAGGTATCCGAAGAGGTAGTCGTTGGGCATGGCTCAAGGAGGTGAGTCATGATGGAAGGCTAGGAACAAAGGCTTGTGGTGCATGAGTGAAACGAGTGAAGCTGATGGGTGAAGTGGTTCAAAGGTGAAGCTACAGAGTGGTAACCGAGTTGGTCTTGCCTGCCAGCGTCCCACAGGGTGGGTGGATCATGGAGCTAGGGTGTGGAACTCAAGTAGGTTGTGCAACGCAAAGGGATCCGTGGATTGAGCATGAGACGACGTGGATGCATGGCAGGTTGGTTTGAGTGCACCGGGTGTACGAGGACATGATGTTCACCAACAAGGGCATGTAGACATAGACTGGGGTGTCGAAGCAGTTGGGGCTCATGATGGGGATCCAGAGTTGGCTAAGGTTAACAGTTGTTTCGTGGGGAGCAAGGGTTGGGCTTCCGTGGGCTCTATGGGGAGCTAGGGAGACTAACAAGTGATGGAGTGCCGTGGAGGCATGTTCATGTTAAGGATTGGACTGGAGCACTCTATGAAGTTCAGAGAGGTGCCATAAGGATGCCGAGTATACTGCGGAGGTGTGCGTATGAGCCAGGAAGTTTAGAGAGGTACCGTGGAGGTGTCGAGTATGCACAGGGTGTATGCGCATTGAGCTATAAGGTTCAGAGAGATGTCAAGATGGTGTTGAGTATGCTTTGGAAGCATATGCATGAGCTAGGGAGTACTCTTGGGGGTCCAAGTCAGCCAGTGTGGATGCAGTGTTCAACAAGAGAATCTAGGAGGTTCTCGATGCAAGGTTGCCATGGTGCAGCGTTGGGCTCAGGGAGTCAGGTGAGTTGAACATGAGGAGATCTGGGAGCTTGGTGCATTCTCAAGAGTGGCAAGATGATCATAGAGGATCATGATGTGGTCAAGAGACTCGTGGGATTTGAGATCACTTATGTGGCCGATGTCGGAGTAAGGTGGGCTTATGGGAGTCGTCGAGGCGAAGATATCAAAAGGGCTAAGTAGGGGTTCAGCGTGGAGGTTGAACAGGGGTAGAGCCAGAGGCTCAAGGATGTGTGCGTGGAGCACCGAAGGAAGAGAACCAGGAGTAGGATGGTTCGGCATGCGCTTCTATTCCGCGGGAGTGTATGTTTAGGCAGTCAGATGCGTGGGCATTTGATGAAGACAGGGAGGCGTAGTCTGGGTGAACGAAAATGGTCGCATCTTTCAGTGGATTAGAAGTAGGGATCGCCAGTGCCGCGCATGGTTTGGAGATTCTCAAGGAGAAGGCTTAACCTGGGCATAAGCATAAAATCTAGCCCCGTGACAGTTGGTATCAGAGCCGATTGCTCTAAGCATGGTTAGAGTATGTGCGTGAATCTTGGAGTGATCTTGCTTTTGTTACCCCAATTCTTGGTGAGGAGATGATATTGTGCGTGATCTGGTCGGAGTGTTGCTTCAGTTTGTTATTGCTCATGTGGGAGTAGGCAGTGGAGCGTTGATCTTTGGCAGATTGGCTTGGGTTTTCATCGACTCTTGGAATTGGCATCAAGGTATAGAGATGGTCAAACTGATATGCAGCTTGTGGAGAGTTGATATCGACATTGTTGGAACTGGGTTCAGCAGTGGAACTTGGCGTGGGTCAAGATGTGGCCAGGGGTCACAAGGCCATAATGCAGGAAGATGGACGTAGTGCAACATGGTGTTGTGAGTTCATTGGAGTGCAACTTATGTGAAGATGGCAGTGTTAGGAACATTTTAAGACCATCTTAATGACAGTTTGGGCTGCAAAGGCGCAGTGGGGTGTAGGAGTTGGAAAGGCAATTCCGAGGAGTATGGAAATTGGGCTGTAGGGTGGCTTGTTTGGTCAGTCTCAATGTGGTGTAGGATGGTGTACGGACATTATCCAAGGTGAAATCAAGCTGCTACATGGTATAGATTAGTGTGGGCTGCAAGGAAGCAGTGCGGTGTAGGGTCTCTTTATTGCAGATCCGAGGTGAAATGTGGGCTTGCACAAGGTAAGTCCGTTGATGTTAAACATTTGGGGCCATTTAAGATGGTGAGGTGTAGGATTCCATGCAGTGGAAGTCCGAGGAGCAATACTAACGGTGCGACAGGCAGGCTTGGAAGTCATGGTGGTGGTCTAGGCGGCGGTGTCATGGGTCAGTGGTGTTGGGCGATGTGGAATCGTGAGGTGTAGGTTGATGTGCAGGGCATCATCTGAGGAGAAAGCGGAGTGGGCTGCAAGAACAGTGCAGTGTAGAACTTGCCAAGGGTGGGTTCGAGGAGAAGAAACAAGTACTGAGAAGTCACTAAGTTTTGGAAGTGTATTGGTGGTTGGATGTGGTTGGTTTCTGAGTTGATGTGTTGGGGACGAGTGGATGCAAGGCATGCCGAGGGTTGGCCAGCAGTCAGTCAGAATGGCACAGTTGAAGACCGGTTACAAAGCCAATTTTGAAGGTGATGACTTGGGAAAGTGGATTTGGGAGCTGCCAAGGGCAGTTTGGCATAAGATTGTGGCTCGAAGAAATTTGAGTTATGATCTGAGGAAGGTTGTGCAAGTACTAGGCATAGCACAAAGGGTCTGGAAGTGAATCGGTAGGCAAGTGTTGGTGGCCGAGTTGATTTGCAGTGTGTGTGGACGAGTTGGGTGCAGGGCATGCTAGAAGGTTCCTCAGCAGGCAATCAGAGTGGCACAGCAGGAGTCAAGAGGCCGAAGGTTGACCGTGTGAAGCTTGGGAAAGCTGGGTGACTTGCGCATCGGAGGGATGGCAAGTGTGTCTTTCAGTGGATGTCAAGAATGGAGTCTTGGATAGTTGAAGGTGGAAGACAGGACTGAGTGGAGATGAAGCAGTAGTGCTAAGTTTCGGGGGTGTCATCCGGGATGACCGGCTCAGTGGAGTGAGACATGGATATGGTTTCATGCAAGTGGGTTCAGTATCAGGGATGCTGACAAGCACCAAGTATGTTGTGGAAACAGAAGGTGTGCACCAGAGGTATGAGGCGATGACAACAGCCAGTGTATGGGATACAAGACATCTGTAGATCCAATGTGACAGGGTGACAGCGGTGTCGGCATCGAGGACGTCGCTTGTTTTTAAGTGGGGGAGGATGTAAGGGGTTGGTGATTCGTGATATGAGACCTTGAGGCCGGATGGGCCTGTGCTGCAAAGCTGGGTGCACATAGGTGTGGTGTAGGCAGACGTGGGTCTAGCCGAGGTGTAAATGGGACTATGTCGTGTGCTGGGCAGACATGGTTGTGGTGTAGGATCTTGTTCGGGACATGATCCGAGGTGTAGCCTTGGGGCTGTGTTGCGAGTGGTTCCCCTCCAACATAGTTGTGGTGCAGGCACGGTGCGCAACCGGGCCAAGGTGTGATCTTGGGGTTGTGCTATGAGATGTTCCCTCTAGCATAGTTGTGGTGTAGGCAAGGTGTGAAACCAAGCTGAGGTGTGAACTTGGGACTGTGCGATGAGATGTTCCCTCTAGCATAGTTGTGGTGTAGGCGAGGCGTGGAGCCGAGCTGAGGTGTATCCGCAGAGGGTAAGTGCTGGTGTGCATGAAGGATGGCTTAGAGAGTCCATCTCCCTCGAGAGGGTCGAAGCAGAGTAGTCCCTCCCTCTGGTCTCCGGGAGACAGAGGTGACGCGAAGTCTTTAGGAGCAATGAAGTGTTGCTCCGTCGTTACGCAACGTGGTGAGGTTTGGTGTTATGACAAAGGTCCTTATCTCAGTATAGCAAAGAAGCTGGACCAATGTTGGCAGCCTTTCCCCTTGGGGCTGTCCAGTGTCTGAAAGCTAAGGAAGCGGTTTTCCTAGTCTTGCGGTAGGAGGCAATATGGTTTGTCCGAGTAGGAGCATTGTGGGCTTGAGGTTAGCTGTGTGGGAATGGTGTCATTGTGCTGAATGGCTAAGTGGTGCGGTATCGGTTGGGTGTGGCCATGGGTGCACATCCTGGGTGCTTGGTTGCATGGGTTTGCATTGAGGTAGGATCTCAGAGACCGTGGTGGTCAAGTATGGCAAGCAGGATGTAGTGTCTCGGAATGGTGCCAAGGAGATGCCGAGTCAAGTGGGCGGATCTGTGTCAGGTATCCGAAGAGGTAGTCATTGGGCATGGCTCAAGGAGGTGAGTCATGATGGAAGGCTAGGAACAAAGGCTTGTGGTGCATGAGTGAAACGAGTGAAGCTGATGGGTGAAGTGGTTCAGAGGTGAAGCTACAGAGTGGTAACCGAGTTGGTCTTGCCTGCCAGCGTCCCACAGGGTGGGTGGATCATGGAGCTAGGGTGTGGAACTCAAGTAGGTTGTGCAACGCAAAAGGATCTGTGGATTGAGCATGAGACGACGTGGATGCATGGAAGGTTGGTTTGTGTGCACCGGGTGTACGAGGACATGATGTTCACCAACAAGGGCATGTAGACATAGACTGGGGTGTCGAAGCAGTTGGCGCTCATGATGGGGATCCAGAGTTGGCTAAGGTTGACGATTGTTCCGTGGGGAGCAAGGGTTGGGCTTCCATGGGCTCTATGGGGAGCTAGGGAGACTAACAAGTAATTTAGTGCCGTGGAGGCATGTTCATGTTAAGGATTGGACTGGAGCACTCTATGAAGTTCAGAGAGGTGCCATAAGGATGTCGAGTATACCGCGGAGGTGTGCGTATGAGCCAGGAAGTTCAGAGAGGTACCGTGGAGGTGTCGAGTATGCATAGGGTGTATGCGCATTGAGCTATAAGTTTCAGAGAGATGTCAAGATGGTGTTGAGTATGCTTTGGAAGCATATGTATGAGCTAGGGAGTACTCTTGGGGGTCCAAGTCAGCCAGTGTGGATGCAGTGTTCAGCAAGAGAATCTAGGAGGTTCTCGATGCAAGGTTGCCGTGGTGCAGTGTTGGGCTCAGGGAGTCAGGTGAGTTGAACATGAGGAGCTCTGGGAGCTCGGTGCATTCTCAAGAGTGGCAAGATGATCATAGAGGATCATGATGTGGTCAAGAGACTCATGGGAGTTGAGATCACTTATGTGGCCGATGTCGGAGTAAGGTGGGCTTATGGGAGTCGCCGAGGCGAAGATATCAAAAGGGCTAAGTAAGGGTTCAGCGTGGAGGTTGAACAGGGGTAGAGCCAGAGGCTCGAGGTTGTGTGCGTGGAGCACCGAAGGAAGAGAACCAGGAGTAGGATGGTTCGGCATGCGCTTCTATTCCACGAGAGTGTATGTTTAGGCAGTCAGATGCGTGGGCATTTGATGAAGACAGGGAGGCGTAGTCTGGGTGAACGAAAATGGTCGCATCTTTCGGTGGATCAGAAGTAGGGATCGCCAGTGCCGCGCGTGGTTTGGAGATTCTCAAGGAGAAGGCTTAACCTGGGCATAAGCATAAAATCCAGCCCCGTGACAGTATCAATAGTCATTCCTCTCTTATTCCACACAGCTCATGTATTCTTCTCAATAACCTCATTTAAATCACTCCTTAGAGTCTTAGGCTGATCTAGGGTTGGATACCCTATTACCCTATGTATTATTCTTTTGGTTATTTTGATAGGTCCATTCTCTAACCATAGAGAAATATCATGAATCTTGCTTAGCATAATCCTAATCCATTTGGTTTTGAACACATTTGAGAAATATAGGGCATGAGTTAATCCTTTCTTTTCTACAATTTTATATTCTTCCCTTAACAAACCATTCTCAAAAAGTCCATCATATGCTTGCTTGATCTTTATATCTCCAATACTTCCAATCTTACAGTTGTAACATTTTATGACATCTTGCACCATTAAAACTTTTGGTGGTATCATGGATAACACACTAGAGGGGTCTTATTTGTATGTAATATTAGATATGTCCTTGAATATCGGTTGTTTAACCTCATTACTAACCAGTTGAACATTCAAAACCTCCTTTCCCTCGACATTCTTTGAACTTCTTAACACTGTGTGAAACTAGGGTTTACAAAAATAGAAACAACGTAACTCGACACTTGATAAATACCTTGCAAGATCTGACAAAATGGTGTTGAATTGCCACTCAAATCTTTTTCAATTTCTTTGGATGAATTTTCTCATCACCTCTTGCTCTCCTTGCTCTTTCTCGATTTTGAAATTATGTAGAATGAGCTAAAAATTGATCAAAACCCTACAATAAATGTTGAGTGCTTACACAGTTGTAAGCTTAGCATCAACCAATTTTAGGTTCACTCAACATCCATTATCATTTTATTCATTCAAAAACCATTACGAGCTCAGTATCAACTAGCCAGTCTCTTAGCTCGACATCCTCTATTACTTCACTTGACACTCATAGGAACCTTTTCATGCTTGACAGTAACATGAAAAACTTAAATATTTTTCTTTGATTTCTAATAACATCTTGCATGTTTATTCATGCTTAGGTAGACTTTTTTGTACTAAATTCTTTTGGAACTGATGTATGATATGAGTTATGAATATTAGTCCCTGTTGGTGTAAATACATATTTACTATTTACACTTTATTTAAGTTTACCTAGGTTAATGCATTATTTTATTATATTGCATTATTTTATTATTTATTTAGGCGAGACACTTAGGAGTTTGTGTGCTCTCATGAGTTGTCATGTTGACAACACAGAAGTATGCAACTCTAATTCAACATATGGTGTCTACAACACTGGAGTTTGCATCATTCATTGAGTTATTATGTAGACAACATAGTTATTCACACTCCCATTTTAGCACATGTTGTCTACAACATTATTTTGTGTGCTACACCATTGTAGGCTTATCCTTACATCATCGCACTTACTTTCATGCTTAATGGAGGATAACCCATATTTGGTGGACATGTGCCTAGTTGTATGACTTATCATGATGCTGACTTCTATGCATTCTAGAAGCTCTTCAGAGGCCTTTATATATAGGCACTCCTAGTGTACTTTCATATAGAATATTGAATGAATATATCAACATTCTGATCATACTCTCTTTGGTCTACTATTGTGCTTGTGCTTGAATTCCTTGATCTTGGGTGAATTTTCCCTAAAACAAATTCTTACATGGTATCAAAGCTCGAGGAGGTTCTCTACACAGCCATTCGAGACCATTGATGCTTCAACACCTTGACCTAAATCCAAAGAATTTGTAGAAATTGGGAGTGTCTAGAGCCAAATATGACCTCACCGTTGTGTTCAAAATGTCAATTTGGTGAGGATCGACTGTAAATTTGCCTATGTTGGGTTAAAGTTGCTCATGAGACAAATTTCTTTTTTGCAAACTGGCACCTGAAGGCACCGATTTGCAAACTGGGTATGATCTATTTGATCTACAAATTTCAATTGTTTCAAATTTGCATTTAATTAATTCTCTGCATTATTTTTTGATTTGGGTATTTTAGAAAAAAAAAATCTTCCAGTCAAGCTAGCAGAGATTTTTTTTTGCAGAACCGGGAAGTCACACCCCGGCTCTGCAATTTGGGAGGAATAGTCTATTATTTTAGGGAATATTCCAATTGGCAAGCTTCAATCATCGAAATTAGGCATTACAATTTCCAACAGACTGACCGAGCCCTATTTCTGGCGAGTACAGTGAACACATCGACAACAACCTACAATCCCACTATCGTTCTCTTTTATTATATAATCGATGGGTCTTCTTTTTAAATAGTACAAAGTCTACACTTCCCACCAATGTGGGATTAAAAAAAACATCCTAGTGGCCTGTTAAAGTGTTTTGGCATTTAAAAACTCATTTTTTGGCCCTTTTTTAATTTCAGCACCACATTTTTCCTGCTACTTGTGAGCTCACGTACCCACCTGCCACGTCAGGCCCAAATCTGGATAGCACAACAATCTGTGGCATCAACAATATAGTAACATGCTACATTATACTGAGCTGCTACATGGGCTGTGTATTCGAGTCAGTACCCCTGCTTCATTAGCCTGCGTAGGAAACCCACATCATCGCACATTCAACAGTACAGTCAGCAATATGTTAGATCCAGTTAGCCATCCATCTACGCAATCCATGTTAGCTTACATACTTCTTCCATGTAATAGGACATGTCATCTATTTGTATAGGTCGTATGATTTTGTACGATGCTAACTTCATCATGATGTCATGTTAACATCATCACAGGGCTTGGAGTCATTGACATCATCAAGTTCACTGGCCTAAATTTGATGGTCATCTAACTATCATTCTAGGGAAAAATTGAACTACTGCGACAAGCATATGACTGTCATATTTAACTCTGTCTTTTGCTAATGCAACCCCTCTCTAGATTGATTTTTAATTTTGTAGTCCGACTTTGGGAGGCCATAACTTTGTCATCCAAACTCCAAATCAAGTGTAATTTTTTTTGAAATTGGGTAGAATTTCCTAAAATTTTTAGTAGTGTAGCTCTTTTTTGGTTTTGGTGCATGCATTTGTTAGAAATTGCATCTTTTGGTGACTCTACCTAGTTAATCCTACATTTTGCAACTTCAAATGCTCTGTACAGGCTCATTTACACATGAAAATAGGTTCTATTTTTTTTTAAAGTTCATTATTTTTCATCTACTTTCTAGATCTACAATTAGATTATAGGGTTGTGTGGACAAAACTATCACTTTCAGAATTAGGTCTTTTTCTACATTGTAATACTTTGATATATCTTCAGAATTGTTGTACATCTAAGATACAATCTAATGTTCTAGTTTTGAACTCCATAAGGAGGTTGCAAGAAGCAAAATTAGAAGTCCACTAAGCCCAAAATTGGCAAGTGGCCATTGTAATCACACTACATATAAAATGCCCGAAGCATCTTTTTTGGGGGGTTTCTTGATTTAATGAAAAGGGGGGGTGTTCTTGATGCTGTGTTCTTCTTTTTCTATAGTTTTCTTTCATTTTCTTCATCATGGGAAATTTTAAGTTTCCAAAATTAACTCCACATAACTATGCTATATGGTCCATTAAAATGTAGTGTCATTTAATGCATAAAGGAGTTTCTCAATATGTGGATGGTACCCTTCCTAAACCAACAGGTGATCAAGTATCTACCAGTGAAATTACTGATTGGCAAACAATGGATAGGAAAGCCCTACATGATATTTATTTGGGGGTTGATGAGAAGATCATATATTAGATTCAAAAGTCTAATACATCCAAGGAAGCTTTGGATACCCTCAAAAACCTATATGATAAAGTGTCTAAAGAGGATGTCTTCAAAATTGAAGATGAGATTGTCTCCTTAGATCCCAAGTCATTTGATTCTATACATGATTTCATCATTAAGGTGAATGAACTAATGATAAAGCCTATTGATTGTGGGAGTCCTATCAAAGATGACAGATTGATCTATCTCATTCATAACAAGCTACTATTTGAGTACTCCACATTTGTTTCTACTTATAACACCTCAAAGACTACTTTAGGGTTTGCCTATCAGAAAGTCTCTTTTGATGATTATGTTGATCTGTTGGATAGAGAAGAAAAGAAGTTGAAATCAATGGGGATTCTCAATTCACCTAAGTCTAAGGCGTTGGTGGCCAATAATGAGGGTTCTCAAAATTCAATTGGTTAATCTTCAAATAAAGGAAAGAGTAAGAATAAGAAGTGGAAGAACAAATCAGATGATGAAGAAAAGGCAACACTATACTCAAATTAATAAGGCAAGTCTTCAAATTCAATAAGAAGGGGGACATTAATAAGGAAAAGAAAAAGTGTGCTTATTGCAAGAAATTGGGTCATGAAGAACATGAGTGTTATCATAAAAAGATTTATGAGTTGACCTCTATCATGAAGAAACATAATGTTCCACTACCTAATGCTTACAAGGAGAAAGGATCTTCTTTAGATTCAAAGGGTAAAGGACAAGCACTCATGGCAAATTCAAATTCTTCAAAGGAATGGATTCTTGACTCAGGTGCGTCATATCATATGGGTTCTTCAAAAGGAGATTTTTCTTCATTGATGTAGTCAAAGGTACTACACATCTTTATGGGAGATGATACAAAAATGGGAGATGATACAAAAATGGTAGTTGAAGGAAAAGGAAATGCAAAGATGGAAAATAGAGAGTTCAAAAATGTTCTCTATGTTCCCAACCTAAGTCCTAATCTCCTCTCAATTTATCAAATCAATCACCTTGGAGATGGTCATAAAGTTGAGTTCCTTCCTAACTCTGTAATGGTATGCAGTCTAAAATATGATTCATTGGTTGCAGTAGGGAAAGTTAATCATGACAAAAGGTTGCATTCTTTCTCTCACTTTGTGCCCAAGTCTCCTTCACAAGCCTTGTTGAATTAATCCAATTCACACACCCAGTTATGGCATGAGTGGTTTGGTCATCTTGCCTTCTGCTATCTTTAGCAACTTTGTTCAAATAAAATGGTCAAAGGTCTACCTTCAATCAACTTTTCCACAGGTGAATGTTTAATAGGTTCAGTGGATATGCATCTAGAGGAGAGGTTACATAAAGGGAAGTCTTCAAGAGTACCAGTTGTTCTTTAATTGGTTCACATGGTTTTAGTAGGTCCTTTTGTAGTGACATCAGTCAGCCAGGGTCACTATATACTTACTTTCATTGATGAATTTTCAAGGTATACTTGGGTCTACTTTCTTGATAACAAGAATGAAATGTTGGACAAGTTTCTAGCCTTCAAAACTCATGTTAAATAGAAATCAAGGAAAGCCATCAAAGTTCTAAGGATGGACAATGAAAGTAGATTTGTGAACAAAAGACTTAAAGACTTTTGCAAACTTAAGGGAATTGATCTTCAAAATCCACCAACATTCAGTCCACACAAGATAGATGTTGCAGCACTGAGGATTATGTCTCTTAAGTCCATGGAAAGTTGCATGATACAAGCCTAGTCTCTAGATCCATCACTTGAAGTTGAAGCAATCGGCAGTGCCAATCACATACTTAATAGGTCTCCTCATCCTGCCTTAGCTGGCAAAACACCTTTTGAGGTATGGTGTGGTAGAAAATCAATTGTGACACACTTTAGAGTCTTTGATTGTCTTACATGGGCAAACATATCTTTCAAGGGATGCAAGGCACCACCACCTCAGCCTTGTACCTTCATTGGATATGAAGACAGTGTGAAGGCATGCATACTTATGGATCTTGAGACACATGAGATTTTTGTGGAGAAGGATGTACACTTTGAGGAAAGTTCACTAAGCTTATCCTCTAATCCTCTCTACACATTGTAAATTGTGGAAACTGATAGTAACACCAGCGATAGTGCTTCAACAGATTCAAACATGTGGGGTTTTATTGAGAGTTGCAGTGAGAGGTCACAACATTAGTATAGTCCACATGCATATATCGCCATAGTGATGGGTCCAACACAAAAGGGTACACCTAGTCTTCTATCTCCATCAATACAGGATGACTACATGGTAGACATTTGAGGTTTGTTTGTGGAGTCACACATAATAGATTTGGGGGACATCATTGATGATATACATCTTCTCTTTGATGGAGAAGATCCTTCTATAGTTGTTGCAAGGGCTCACTCTGACCCTCATGTCCATTCTCTACATGATCGATCTTCACAGGTTGATGTGATTATGGGTACTTATGTACTACAGTTACAGGAGTTCTCTTTATCAATTAAGGAGACAGATGGCTCATTGGGATAGGTTCTATAGACATCCTTGCTAGATCTACATTCATTCTTTTCAGTAGTGTTGGAAGGGGTGACCATCAACATCGACATAGGGACACTTGAGTAGGTTTCAGGGCCACCATACATCTTCAGGATTATACCTTTGCCATTGTTTCTTCCAAAGGGGAGGAACACCATCCTGCAGTCCTGGATCAACTTCTACATTGAAGTAGTCACTGGTCAACATTCTTCTTTGGAGAGGAGCCTATCCTGTCTCTCTTCCTCTTCTCACATTTCTCTATTGTATATACTTGATGTATGTCATCATGGGGGGGTCATGATTAATCTAGCCATCCATGCATCTATTTTTTTCATCTCTCCTTTTGGGGGAGGGTTTTTCCCATGAGGTTTTCCCTCTTTCTCTACTTTATTAGAGAATTCATTTCATTATGTACATGGGTACCTAACATGGCCCAGTAGCCAGAACCCATCATGTATTTCATCCTAATTTTTGTGAACGTAAGTGCATTCACTTAAGTTGCACTTAAGGGGGGGGAGGGGGCGGTGTTGGTGTAAATACATATTTACTATTTACACTTTACTTAAGTTTACTTAGGTTAATGCATTATTTTATTATTTATTTAGGTGAGGCACTTAGGAGTTTGTGTACTCTCATGAGTTATCATGTTGACAACACAAAAGTACACAACTCTAATTCAGCACAATGTGTCTACAACACTAGAGTTTGCATCATTCACTAAGTTGTCATGTAGACAACATAGCTATTCACACTCCTATTTTAGCACATGTTGTCTACAACATTATTTTGCATGCTACACCATTGTAGGCTTATTCTCATATCATCGCACTTACTTCCATGTTTAATGGAGGATAACCCATATCTGGTGGACATGTGCCTGGTTGTATGACTTATCATGATGTTGACTTCTATGCATTCTAGAAGCTCTTCAGAGGCCTTTATATATAGGCACTCCTAGTGTACTTTCATATGGAATATTGAATGAATATATTTTCATTCTAATCATACTCTCTTTTGTTTACTATTGTGCTTGTGCTTGAGTTCCTTGATCTTGGGTGAATTTTCCCTAAGACAAATTCTTACAGTCCCATATACCTCTTGATTTCTTAGTTTGATGAGATGTGATCACTTGAACCACTGGGTGAAGTGATCCCTTCTCCATTTGATGTGTTGGAATCACTCTTTTTCTTCCATGTCTTGTTCATTTCATTTTTGACATTTTCAACATCCGCCTTGCCTTTGCCTTTATCAAACTCACAACTTGGTGCCTCAAACTTTGTTGGACAATATCGACTGATGTGTCCAATATTTAAACAACTAAAACATATGGTTTGACTCAACCACCTCTTGTAGTCACCTCTGCAGTGTGTTCTAATACAATTTTCAGGAATATGTCCATATTCTTGACAAAAATGACAACTGTATCTTGTATTATAACTTAGTTATAAGAGTTTCCATTATTCCTTACCTTTGTTTTCCTGTATGATGACCACATGGGTTTGAATCTACACTCAAAAGCTCTATGTCCATTCTTTTGACAGTTTTAACAATGTCCTTCAAATATTTGTGTTTGCATAGTCATAGTTCTACATTCATGTGCTCGATGACCTTGTTTGTTCCACTTATGGCAGTGAACCAGGCTTTTATGCTTGACATTCTGATTTTCAGTCCTACTCCTGCAAACATTAGTAGTATGTCCTTTTTTACCACAATTACGACAAGTAGGTTTAGAGTTCTTAATTTTGTTGCTCCTTTCCTCAACACTTTTGGATGATTCTCCTTCTTCAGTACTTGTCTATCCCAATTCAGATGTAGCATTGTTGGATCTTGGGGATCTCAATAATTGCTCAAAGTATTTGATGGCTTCATTAGGTTTATTAAAACTTTCAGCAAGTTCCTTTTCCCTTTTTAGATCACTCTTCAATTTCTCATTATATAATTTTAATGTTGTTATCTCAATGTCATTGGTCTATTCAATTCATAGTTAGTATTCATCATTTGACTTAAAGTATCCAATTGCATGTTGGAAATCTTGGTTAGCTCTATTGACCTCTCTTCCAATCTGTTGATCAAAATTCTTTTGTCATCTTCAATCATGGCTTTATCTTCCATAGCTTTCTTCTTCTATTCAGTTACTTCATATAGCAGTATGGTTTGTGATTCTTGCTCCAACTTGAGATTCCTAATTTCTTCAGCTTGGAATCTATTCTTTTCCATTAGATCTACAACTGTTGCATCAAATTTATTGGAGTCTTTGTTAGCAAAGATTAGTAGTGTCCATTTCTCTATATTATATGCCACTTTCTTCAATAGCAATTTCCTTCCTTCTCTTCAAATATTTCTTTAGTTCTTCTCTTGCTTCATTCAATTGATGTAGAATGAGTTGTATTTCAATTCCTTGGTTCTTAATGATCTTTCCCAACTTATAGACTTCCATTTTCAAGATATTTCCTCAAAGTTGCAAAGCTCTCTTTCAGAGAATGAGGCTCTAATACCAATTGTTGGAGTTACAATAGGAAAGGTAAAATTCTTAGAGAGAGAGAGGGGGGGGGGGGTGTGAATTAGTAGTTTAAACATTCACCACACATCCATCTCATACATTCAATAAGTAAACTAAAATACCATGTAAAGAATGTACATCTAAAACATGTAAATAAGTAAACATTCACACATGTATGACACTAGATATGATTACCCAAAAACCCTCCAATGAGAAGGTAAAGCTAGGGTGTAGATGACACCCACAAATCTTCAATATTGTAGTAATAAAGTGTATCTATTGAAGGTTACAATGTTTGATCATGAGACATGATCTACCCTATGAAAGGTCTACCCTATTAAAGGCTTATAAAGACTGTTAGGTCTCACCTTGTTAAAAGTGTGCCTTATTAAAGGACTTTAACTCACAATTAAGTAAGCACCCTACTAAAGGATTTCAATATAGCTTGTTAGGACTACTCCATTAAAAGATTTAACTGATTCACTTGCTAGAATGACTCAACATTGATCTTGTGATTAGAACTTGGATGCCTGATGACAAATCACTTCTAAAATGATGTATTCTTGGTCCTTCTTGATCATATGTTTTTTTATTGTATGTTATTTCCTTACTTTGTTCTCCTTTAATTGATTCTACAATGTAATCTCAAATTATAACTCCTTAGCCACCATGAATGCTCTATTTTTTGCATACAAACTTCTCTCTTCACTCCATACAACTTTAAAAGTTTAGGGTTTTTCCTCCTTAAGAAGACTTAGGTTCAACATAGGGTAAGGTATGAATCAATGGCTATGATTCATCCATTTTGCCACTTAATCCTTCCCTTTACTTGATTGGCTACATGTAATGCATTGGGAATCCAATTTAAGATTTGTCTTTATCTCCAAACATATCATAACTCAATCTTTATGTCAACTCAAAAATGGTTTACATAGTTGTTTGTGCCATTACAAGCAACTATGTCAAAACTATGTTACTTGGCATCTAAAGTCTTTGATGCTCGACATATAGTGGTCTCTATACTATGACTCGACTTCTATATCACTTGACATGCTTTGTTTACTCAACTCCTAAATCACTTGGTATACATTGTTTGCTCGACACTTGAGTGATTGAGCCCTTGTTGTGGACTCAACATGCACTATTATATATATGTTGTATTTGGAATGTACTACTTGTTTGGCATGAACTTAGTAAATGACTTAAGTGTGTAGGCACTCATTAGTCAAAACCAATATGAGATCAATAGTTATCGCTAAGTGTAACGTGTTCTTAATGAGGTCCTATAATAATTAATTGAGGGTGTAATAGCCAACTCAAGGAATTATTTTATGGATTTGATATAAAGGAAGGACATTTTCCTTTATCATGTATGAGATGTATAAATGATTGCAAGAATCATGAAGAGTGGAATGCAAAGATAAGTAGAGCAGAGTGAAGTTGGAGAGAACTTCATTGCCAAGGTTTTATTGTGAGATCCGACATTTGATACTTGGATATGAGGTTTGTAACCTAGTCTACAAGGTCTAAAAATGATTGGTCTAGTTGATAGGATAGAGGAAAGAAGTTAAAGTATAGTATAGACAATTATTCTACAAGGAATAATTGAAATATTAGTTGGACAGTGAGTTTGGTGATTTTGTCCTAGAAGTTGTTTGGATAGTGGGTCCTTCTATCTTCCACAACTCCTAACAGGGTTGGCACAATTCCTAATAGGGTTCGAATCTACTAACAGGGATTCAAAGTCTCCTAATAGGGACTCATATGTACTAAATGTTGTAATAGACTCCTAATAGGGTCCATCCTCTAACAAGGAATATTTATATTAGTACATCATCTTGTGGGCATCATTCCCATTGGGATTTTCCCTCTGATCAATAGTTTCTCTAAATAACATATCTGGTGTAATTATGTATATATGTCTTTATATGGTTGTTACTTACTTTGATTGAATGGGTAAGATTATTTAAGGTTGATAATTATTGGATAACTGATTCACCCCCCCACCCCTCTCAATTATATTGGTGGGCTATTGTTTCTAAAAATAAGACATTCATAACACTTTGACATAATATTGGTAACCTAGAAACCTTCCAAAATAGAAAGTAAAATTGGGGTGGGGATGATACCCACAAGCTTTATGACTATAGTATAAAGTTGGCCTATTAAGGCTTACAATTGACTACTTTTGGGGATCTGCCCTATTAGGAGCAATAAGGACTATTAGTTCCAAAATGTAAAAGGATTTACAAACATACAATGTAGCATGCACTCTATTAGGAAATTTGGAATAAGATTGTTAAGTCCACCTTTTAGAGGATTTGACTAATGCACCTATTAGGATGAATCAGTGATTGATCTCTAATCTAGAACTTTGATTTGTTGAATGAGATTCCTTGAATTACATTGATCAACTAACCATGATAGATAAGTCTCTACTTTTCTTTATACTACTTGTAGCCTTCTTTAATTCACACTCATCTACTTCTTACTTGTTCACACACTTGTTACTCTTAAATATTTGATATGATATTTTATATATATCTATATATATATATATATCAATCCATGTAATTACCTTATGGATTCAACTATAATACAAATTCATCATAATTCACAAAGTTGGCCCACTGTTGTAATTCAGGTTCTAAAGATAACTCAGTGATGTTCTAACACTCCAAAAACACTATCAACACTCGACATACTCTAGCATTCTATTGATGTTGAAGCTTAGTCCATATTGATTACTTCAAGTAGTAGGAAATTGGTCATCACTGTATGACTCTATGAATATTGAGAAACTTGGTAGATACTAAATTACTTAGTTGACATTGCATGGCTTGGTCAACATTGAATTCACTTTGATAACGCTGTGAGCTCAGTAGAAACTGATATACTTAGCTAATACTACATAGCTTGATTAACACTAAGATCTTCATCACTTACACTAGAAAGCTTAGTAGACTCTACTACACTTAGGCAATACTATAAACTATCTTAGATGCTTGGTAGATACTGTAGTCTGATTGATTATCTTGGTAGCAACTGAAACTAGTTGACTAAGTGTTAAGTCACTAATAGAAAAGTTGTCCTTAGTGTCAACAATCCTCCCCTTTGGCATTAGTGACCAAAACACTTATCATACCAAAATTCTAAATTCTCAAAATTTCAAGTCAAAACTCCCCTTGTCAACAATCTGAATCTTAAACTCGGTTTTGATTGATGTCTACTGCCGTAGCTTGGTAACCTCTTACTCTAATTTTTTATTTTTCAAAATTTCTTTTGTAAACATATTTTCTGCTATCTATACATGTGTTTCCTTTCATATTACTACTCCCCCATACATATATCTCTCCCCCATACGTATATCTGGAGTAAGATAATAAGATAATATTCATCTTCTATACCAATAATCTTCTCCCCCCTTTTGACATAAATGTCAAAGGTGCAAAATTATTTAGAAGTCAATACCAAAATGTGACAAGAAATCACTATGTACCTTCAAAATGATTTCCATGGTCTTGTTCCAATTCTCTTGCAATACCTCAGATGAATGCGAGGCTATCTATATTTCTGCTGAAAGTTCCATCATGTGGTTAGCAATGGAGAAATTATTGTCATGGATCACTGTCTTTGCATGTACAATATGATTCTATATTGTATCCATGTTGGGAAGGATCATGCCTTGAATATCTACAAGTGTGGCTCTAATCCTGGCTTCTTCCCTTAATAATTCTACCTAAAGATCTATCAAGTACCTGATCTTCATAAAATGTGTAGAGGTGCAATTGGGATTAAGTGACAATTGTTGTGCACTTTCCTTCATGTCCTCATCTATCTTGGATAGTTTATCCTTTATTTCCTTAGTGAAGATAGATGTATCACTTGAAAAATAAAGAAACAACATTATTTACATAAGTTTTAAGTGTAGCAAGAATAGTAGATAATTCTACTTGGTCAATAGCTATCTTTTGTGCTACCCTCTCCAAAAATTTGTTTTCAAATTTTCTATCTACCCTCTGTAGAAGTTTATCTTGCTCATTTATGTCCTCATTGTACTTGTGAACAAATTTAACCAATTGATCCAAAATAGGTTGTTTCTCATCAACCTCAATATTCAGAACATCCACAAATATGCCTTTGATGTCTTCAAGTACCTAGTTTTTCTTTTTCTTCTCTTCTCTAAGCTTTTACTATTTGGCCCTATTTTCCAAAGCTCACTGAAGGTATCCATTTGATCAAGAGTTAGATTCAAAAGATCCTAATATAGTATCACAATGTCTTCCTTTAGATCAATCTCTTCCCATGAGGCTTTAACCTCTTTACCCTTTTCTTTCTAAATAGCAGAAGGAAAAATTTCTTTTCCTTTGCTCAAAACTTATGTGCTTGGTTGAGGCTTAACCTCAACTATAATTGCACTTATTATAGACTCGATAAAGAAACAATAGTGGAATAAGTAGAAACAACAATAAGTGTAGCAGAAATAATAATAACAATAGGAATACCTTGTTGTTTCTTGGTAAATCTTGATGTTGGAAAGAATGGAGCTTGCTACTCAGTAGATGAAGTGAAGGAAGCTTCATTCATCATGATACTTGATAATGTTGCTCCAAAGATTGGTTGGGTACTTAGTAATGCAATTTTTACCTCAACCAACGTGGTAGAAGCCTTCTTTGAGCTAGGTTGCACTAAGGCTTTTCTCGAAGAATGAGGAAAGGGGGCCATAACCTCTACTACAAGCTTCACTACATCAGATTCCTGAATACTATGAATCTTAGGAAGATCCCCTCCCATAGATTCTTTCTCTTTTTCATTTTCAACATCAACATTATCAATGACATCAATTTCTTCATCATCATTTACCACATCTTCTTCTTCATCATCCTTGTCATCAATTTGCACAACTTGTTCACTAGGTTTGTGCAACCCATAGATGTTCTTCCATGCTATGGTGTTAGACTTCACAATTGACTCAATATCCTTTGACAGGATTAGAAATGCGTTGAATTTGGAGTCAGCTATATTTCATTTTCTTTTAATGATTTCTTTACCTCTTTATCATTGAGACACAACATGAGCTGTCTCAAGGTTTGTTATCCGATGTCTCTTACAACATTTACTACATTTTCCCATACTAGTCCAACTTCCTTGAGAATTACATCAAGAACTTGAGCTTTGAGCTCATCAGGAGAGTATTTCCATTTTGCTATTTTTTCCACTAGGGCATCCTCAATTTGTTTCTTCGCCTCTACACTCCTAGTGTCATACCTAGAGACTTGACATATGCCATACCACCTCCTTCTTCTATTTTTTTAAATCTCTCTAAAAATGTAGGGGAAATCTTCTATAATATTATTTGTTTGGCTTCATCTTCATCCTCTCCAAGCTTAAGTTTCCTTCTTGATTTTGCTGCTCTTCTGGTGAACACAATAGGGGATGATTTTGTAGTTTTTTTTATAATTACCTTCTATTTCTTCTTGGAAGGCTCTTCCTCTTTAGGTTCATCTTCCTCTGCATCTTCTTCCTCACCTTCTTCTTCTTTAAGGTCATCACCTGTTCCTTCAGTTAGCATGAGAGGGGAACTTGATTATTTTGTGTTCTTTAATATTTTCTCTACCTTCTTCCTTCCTCTCTTCATTGCCTGAGGTAACTTGATTTCAAATTCAATTCTCACCTTAGCCTCCTGATAGGTGCCAAAATAAGGTGCCTTTGGGTCTACTGGGTCATTCAAGAGAGCCTCAACGATGTCCTTGGTGTCATCTATGTTAACCTCATATCCTAGAGGTTTAACCCATGTAACCCTTGGCCTTACTGCCTGGATATAGACCTTGTCACAATTAACTAGTAAAAAAATATCCTTCTCATAGTCTTCTACCAACTTCCTTGGTATTCTGAATCTATTCTGCATTTTCTCTTTGAAGGTTTCAAAGTAGTTATCCATTATACTTTCAAAATTTTCACTCATCTCTGCTATAAACTCATTTATTTGATATAACACTAGTGTATCCTTTTTCCACACCATAGTTCCTTTTGAAGGGAAAAAATTTTGTACATAGAAGAATAAACAAGTCAACAAAGAACCAAACCTACATGGGTTTTTCTTTGAGACTCAGATGTTGTCCATGTTCTTGCTAAATTGATTCAGTTTTAGCTCAACAAGGTCAGAAGATAGGTTATTCTTCACCAACTTTAGCACTAGGTCAACAACTTTGCATGATACATTGTTCAGATGGCCTGAGCTGTATATCTTGTGTGCCATCACATGGATTCAAAACTTTAGCTTCATGTCTATGACACCGTTCAACTTCATTCCTCCTCCATTCCATTCGATAAGAGTTCTTTTACCCAATTCAACCCAAGCTAGGGTTTTTTTGGTCTTTGCCTTGTTTAACATCAACAACCCAATTAACTTGTGTATCATCTTCTTTGTAATCTAGATAAGATGATCCAACCAAAAATTCATTTCATGGACTCAACTCAGGATGACTTTGATCCATTTTCCTTGGAAATCCCTTGACATATGTAGAATATGTATCAAACTATTTGTCTCCAAATTTTTATGCTCAGGTTTCAAAATACCATCCACACATAGCTCATTATATTCCTAGTTCATCTCTAGGTTTCCCAGTTCTTGAATTGAGTAGTGATAAAATGAGCTAATGTCATGAATGAGAAGTACCTTTGGTGGAATCTAAGATTGCACTCTAGTAGGGTCAAGTGCCTCTATAATTGCTAGACTCAACTTGAATATAGGAGCCTTGAAATAAAGTCTACGAGCCAACATCTCTGAACCCCTTTTCACCTTGCTGCTAGAAGATGTCATTGTGCTTCGTTAAACTTTTGATCATGGGAGAAATCTTCAACAATAACTAGTTGAATCATTGAGGGGCTCTAAAATTGCTCTTTTCTCTAAGCTTTGAGAATTCATGGTGAAACAATACATTTGATTTCCTCTTTTAAACAAAATTTAGTCTTTACCATCACCATTAATGCCTCGCACAAATGTTTGACTAGTGACAGGCTATCCTCCACTTGGTTTGGTCTTTATTGCTCATAAGACACCTTCAACTCGGTAAAGTCTCCAACTTGACATCTACATTCATAACTTCTTAAGGTTATGCATCTTGACCTACTTGGCAAGGTCTTCAACTTCCATCTTCACCCAGTGATGCTTGTGCATCTTGAATGCTAATATGGATCTTTTTCTTGCTGATTGAAACTAGTATGAGATGTCTTCTTCTAAGTCTCAGTTCTAGTAATCTCCATAGATGTCTAAGTTGAAATGGTTGAGTCACCCAACTCATTGACTTGGGTGTTAACATGAATTTGGCTTACAATCTCTAGACATTTCTACACCCATTGTTGCCTCATTTATTTTTTGATATTGTCAGCATTAACTTTCTTTTCATCTTCAATTTTTCCTTTGTTCATACAGTTCTTGGCAAGATGTCAAAGTTCTCTGCATTTTGTTGGTTAACAGTTTGTCCTCCTATTAGATTTTATAACCTAACTCTTTGGTACCCAATGTTTGGAGAGACAAAAGGATGTTTACCAATAAAAGGGTCAGTGTATGTATTCTATCACTACCCTCTAAAATATTAGGTACAACTCCTTATGATTTGCAATGATATGCAATGAATATGTTTTAATGAGATCAAAAGTTTTGACATTATAATTTTTTAACTTGAGAGTAGTAAAGGATAACCAAATTATTTGTAGGCACAAACCATTCAGGCAAGATGGACTTGAATAATCTATCACACTTAATGGAATGACTATAGTAGATTATCTTGATATTTCTAACCCTTACTTCTATTCTAAATGTAGATTAACCATCTAAATGTAGAAGAGGAATGAAGAAGATATGCACATGAAGGAAAATGGAATTGCTTTCACTATCAACCTTGAATGAAATGAAATCCAACCAATAACTAATAGATTCATACACATTTATCTTTCATTTCCCAATGAAACTATCTAACATGTTATGAAAGTAACAAGAGAAGAAACAAAACCATATATGAAGAAAGTAAATAGAATCACTATATTGCAAACATCAAAGTGAAATGGAATTCATCTAATTATTCACATAATCATACATGATTGTCTTTCAACTCTTAATGCAAAACTACTCTATGCATGAGCTGTAAAACATAACAAGAAAATAGGGTAAATGGAATTATAGACCAATTCACCAATAAGTTTTCTTATGAAAAGAAAACACATTTATAGTTTTTTGTCATCCATTAGTTCTAGTAGGGCAACAGTCACAAAATATGAATAGTACATGAAAAATATCTAATCTTCAACATAGTATAGATGTGTGACATCATTCCAAGCGATGTCCTAATCCCCTAGCACCTCTAAGAACACCCGAAAACCATTAATCTTCATGCAGCTTCAAAAAACCTCATTAAACTCTTTGATTCTTCATATTCTGCTATTTGGTGCCAATTCTATGTAATTCATATTCCAACGGTCACTGTAGTTTTGAATTCTGATCATCAATCTTAAACCAATGATCATGATTAAAACCTAACCATTTCCCTTTATGACTTTCTCTATGGGTCCACCTAGGTACACATGTCAAATCATTGCTATTTATCTATAACTATCATTCAAGTAACTTTTATAGTGACATAATGATGAGTGTTGATATCTTTTTGATCTGATAGTGGCAATAAAATATCTTAACCCTTTGTTTAATTTTGATGTAGGTCCACTTTCTATCTATGCACACTGTGGCAAACATGTGGCACAATTTCATTGCTTGGAGAATCTGATATTGACCTTCTTTGCTTCATGGCACTTCATGACTAGGTTCTAACTATGTTTCATGGAATGTGATGGGCCCAACATGACATAGGTTGTTCTGTCATTATATCACTATGATTAGCAATTGAGAAACTTTCCATAGTGACATAATAATAAGTATAGATTGCTCTAAAGTTTGATGGTGAAAAGAATCTCTTCATAATCCTAACTCTATTTCATATAGAACCAATCAAATAAAGACACTTGTCATCTTGTCTAATATTGGACTAGCCACAAAAGGAAATGGCCCACAAGAACATGCATCACTCTGTCATTATGTCACTATAATTAATAGTCGAGCAATTCTCCATAATGACATAATGACGAGCGTTGATCTTAGAAGATCTAATGATCATGGGAAAAGGTCTTATTTCCAAGGTGACTTGACTATTCAACTCAATGACATGGATTCTTAGATGTGCTTTGGATTGTTGATTTGATTTCAACTTAGTTTTTACCACCTTTTACGATGTTCTTCACCATTTCTGCATTGAATTCAACTAATATTATTTTTTGCTTGTTCTTACAATATACATATCATCTTTTAGCCTTAGTCTTTGATGTTCTCCAATACCATTTGCTTTAAATATTCTTGTGATCTCTTTTAAATGTGTCCTTCCTTTAGATAGAGACCTTTGACTAGGTTCTTTCACCATTTTTGATGATTTATTTGCTTCTCTTGCATTCTATCTTGATCATCTACAATGTCTTTCATGAAAATTGCAACATAGCATGGATCTTTGTCTCCAACATAGTTAAGAAAAAAGAAAGATGGATCATTAAGATATCAAGACCTTCTTCTCATCTAGGAAATAGATAAAAAACCCTCCAAAACCTAATAACCTAGCCATTGGACTAGTGCATTTCTCATATGTTTTCCTACATTAGGTTAGCTCAAAATAATGATGAGAAGAAAGGCCAACCAATGAGAAATCTAGACTCAGACTCAAGATATTGACACTTGACTTGACTAAAAACCCTAAAAAATTGATATGAATTGAAACTTGGGCAATAACTGGCTCTGTCTGGGGATTTAAGCATGATAATGCTTGAAATAACTCTAGCAATCTCTAGTTTTTCACAAAAGATGATAACTTGGAAACAAAAAGAATAGACTAAACTAGGAAAATAGCAATAAACTACCTAGGAAAGCAAGCAAGTAAGCTAAAGTAAACTACATGAAAGGAAAACCTACCTATCTAGCTACTATGTAGGGGTTACCTGCTTTCAATTTTGCATTTGATACAACTTCAAATCCTACCCATTATATGAACATGATAGGGTTTCTCTAGTGGGATATACCAATTTGAAAAAATTATTTCAATCCACTTGTATGATCTAAAAAGTCCCTTTTCACAAAGACTAAAACTTAGAATGCATACCTCTTGGCTCATGTCTCTTATCCCATAGCAACACCAAATCACCTTCCATGAATTTTCTAGGCCTTTCTCTTCTATCAAAATACCTTTTGACTCTTCCCTAGTGTTCAGTGATTTTACTAACCATCTCTTCTCTTTCTTCTTATAGCTTGGTAAGATACAAGATCCTCTTCTCTAATCCATCTTTGAAAACATCCTCTTCAATCATAGTCTTTAATTTACAAGAATTAAGCTCCAAAGGCAATGGAAAATTAGCTTCCACTGCAAAGACTAATTCAAAAGGTGAGATACCAATGACCATTTTAGGTGTGGTTCTGTCATCCCACAAAGCATCATAGATCTTCTTATGCCAACTTTTCTGATTATCTAAGACCAATTTCCTCAAAATATTAACTAGATTCTTATTACTAGATTCAACCTATCCATTTCCTTAAGAAAAATAATCAGAGGAATGACCAACTTGAATACCATTATCATAGAAAAACTCAATAATTTATGAAGAAGAAAAATAAAATGCATTATCCATTATCATCTTTACAAGAACTACTGAAATAGTTTGTGGCAGTCAGTGTGTAAGAATGTCCTTGATTGGAAGGTGGATTGATTGGGCCTATAAAATCTAAATCCCATTGATGAAAAGGAGCTTCAATTATCACTGGCCTAAGAGGTAGGGTAGTAAGTTGAGGTTTACTAGTAAACATCATGTATTTCTCACAATTAGCAACCCACTTATATGCATCTTTAAATGTGTCATGCCAATAATGACATTACCTCAAAATTTTAAATGTAGTGACAGTAGAAGAGAAGTGTCTGCCACATGCCTCATTATGAAAAAATGTCAACAACTTTACCTGTTGCTCCTTATCCACACATCTTAAAAATGTTCCATCAATTGCTCTCTTGTACAAGACATCATCATAAACCACATACTTCAAGGCTTTTGTTTTTAGATCTCTTCTTTGATTAGTAGTCAATCCATTAGGGCATTCACCATATGTAAGAAAATAAGCAATGTTTGAGAACCAAGAATCCTGAAGACTTATCGTAAGAACTTTTGGAGTATCTTCTTCCTTGAATTGTTGATCTTTTGCTAAGGCTTTACAAAGTGCACTACCTCTTACAAGTTTGGTTAGCTTAATTTCTATATCATATTCTTGGACTTTTTCTATCCAAACTCCTCTATTAATACAACTAACCTCTTGTTGTTTCAAAATACTTTCACTACAAGATTAGGCACATATTATTAGAAATAATAGTCCACCAAGATAACTGAAAGGGGGGGGGGGGGGGGGTGTGTGAATCAGTTATCCAATAATTAAAACATTTATCTACCTTTAGTAATCTTAACCATTCAAACAAAGTAAACATCAACCATACAAATATGCACATACACAATTACACTAGAGATGTTAACTAGGGAAACCCTTGATCAGAGGGAAAACCCTGGTGGGAATGATGCCCACAACATGATGTACTAATATTAATTTTCCTTATTAGAGGATGGACCTTGTTAGAATTCTATTACAACATTTAGTACATAAGAGTCACTATTAGGAGACTTTGAATCCTTTTTAGAAGATTCCAAGCTTGTTAGGAGTTGTAGAAGACAGAAGGGCCCACAGTCCAAATAGCTTCTAGGGCAAGATCATCAAAATCATTGTCCAACTAATCTTTCAACTATTCCTCGTAGAATAATTGTATGTACTATACTTTGACTTCTTTCCTTTATCTTGTCAACTAGACCAATCACTATCTGACCTTGTAAACTAGGTCACGAACCTCAGAACCAGGTATCAAACTTTCGATCACACAATAAAACCTCAATGATGAAGTTTGCTTCACCTTCACTCTACTTTGCTTAACTTTGCATTCTAATCTTTGTACTTCTCACAATCATTTTCTTCTTTCTCATTTATGATAAAGGGAAATGTCCTTCCTTTATATCAAATCTATAAAAAAATTCCATGAGTTAGCTATTACACCTTCTCAATTAATTATTATAGGACTACATTAAGAACACGTTACACTTAGTGATACCATTAATCTTCCACCTTGTAACTTGAATATCTTTCTATACATGTATCATTATGATGAGTGAGGTTAGCCATGTCATCCAAAATTTCTTCTTAACATCTTTAGCTTTTGCTTCTCAACATACTAACTCTGCTAAGAGATATAACAAGTTTACCAAAACATAGCTCTATAAACTCTATCTCAAAACACTCGTCACCAAAACTTGCATAACTTCTTCTAGACATAATATCTTATGCTTCTAAGGTTAGCTACATATACTAGACAATTAGTATTATCTCCCTTTAACCTCACTTAGTGAAAATGTTCAAGTGTCTATGCATACCAACTTGATCTTTTTGTTGTTCTTCTGTTAGATACCATAGAAAATTGCTATGTTAACATCAATGACAAACATAGTCATGAATGTAACATATCATCATGGTAATGATCTAATCATGTTTCTACAATAATCCCCCATAGGAATATCATCATCATTCATGCTACCAACAATCTCCCCCTTTGGCATTGATGGAAACATAGATGAAAAACATCTAGTTCCAAGAATACAAACTGCAAAAGACTATTAACCTTTCTTTTCAAATCCTCTTCATCAATCATTCTTCCATGTTGTACTTTTCCCAAACTATTTTCCATGCTAAACTGTCTTTCATGCTTTACTTCTCCTGCTATACTTTTCCTCAGCTATTTCTCTTCTATTGAATTATTTCCAAACTTTTTTACCATTTTAAAACTATTTTTATGCTAAAGTTCTCCCCCATTGACATCAATGTCAAAGGTTTCAACAACTAACAATCTCTACAATAACTATCTCTGACCTGCTCAAGTGTCCAAAGACATTGTATAAACAACATCCAACAAGAGTCCTATATGATTTTGTCCATCATGGATACTCCCCCCTATAGGAAGCATCAAACATTTAGTCTATACAAATAATAGTGTTTTGTTCCACTAGACTAATGCACTCTTGAATCATCTACTTTGATGTAGGAAGGGGTATAACCCCTAACATACCTCACAAATACTCAAAAGTCTCTTTGGGAAGAGGCTTAGTGAAAATATTTGCAATATTCTCTTTAGTGCTTACATACTCCAATCTAATTTCCTTTTCTACAACTTTTTTTCTCAACATGTGATAATAGATAGAAATGTGTTTAGTTTTAGAATACAACACTAGATTCTTAGACATATTTACTATGCTTGTGTTTTCACGATGTATGACAATAGGTTCATTAAATTCTATCCTTATATCCTTCAACATTTTCTTCATCCAAACAACTTGATTACAATTGTTTGCTATTGCCACATATTATTCTTTTGTTGTACTTTGTGAGGTACAATCTTGCTTCTTGCTTAGCCAAGAGACCAATCTTCCTCCAAGAAAGAAGGCTTCACCACTAGTGCTCTTTTTGTCATCCATACTACCTACCTAATCAACATTAGTATAAGAATATAGAGTGAAATCATTAGATATATCATACCACAATTTGAACTCTTGTGTTCCTTTTAGATATCTAAATATTCTTTTGACTACTACATAATGTGCTTCTCTGGGGTCAACTTGAAATCTTGCAACAATTCCAACTGCATTTACTATATCCCACCTTGTGTGAGTCAGATATTGTAATCCTCTAATCATAGATATGTACTTCTTCTATTCATTAGTAGGTGTCTCATCCTTTGCAGATAACTTGTGTCCAGTTACTATAGGTGTTCTAATGGGTTTACATGTTTCCAAACCAAACCTTTTTAGTAAATCTTTCAAATACTTAGTTTGAGAAATAAAGATTCCTCATTTGTCCTACACAATTTGTAATCCTAGAAAATATTTCATTTCTCCTGTCATGGTCATTTAAAATTCCTTCATTTCTTCTACAAACTTGTCACTATTAGAATAATTATTCTTTTATGCTTATTAATTAGATCATCTTGATTAATTATCTAAGTTGTTTATTATGCTAGTTTACTTAAGCTATCTCTAAGGTGCATGTAATTAACATTTTATATTAATTATAATGTGAATCCTAGTTTCTTTTCCCTTTTTAGGGTTTCAGTCACCTTTAAGGTTGAACTCTTCTAATTTTTTTTCATTATCTTGGAATACATTTTGCTCTCACTCTATTGAGATTTCCATGCTATGCTTTTATACTTTTTTGGTTTCCCTTCAGCAACAAGTTATTTGTAGGTAGGTGTTCTTGGTGAATTTTGAAGTTGGTTTTCTCAACTTCTACATGGTATCAGAGCTTTCCTATTGCTGCCTGGTTTGGAGATCTTGAAGCCACAATTCGAAGATAGAAAACCCAACTTTTTGAGGTTTTTTCTTCAATTTGGAGGAGGCACCTTTTTTTGGTGCACTTTGGGCGAAAAAGGATGCTGCCATCGTGCTTAGGAGGCCTGATATAGTCAAAATTCATATAAAATTTATGAATTTCATCCATAGTAGTCTCTGTAAAATATTTATTGGCCTCCCAGGGGCCGTACAGATTCAAAAAAATAAAAAATGCTTTTAAAGTACTTTTAACCAGTGACCACCCGTATGCCACCTGCACACCACCAACGGGCTGCCCATGCTTTGCCAGAGCCTTGCCTTTGCTGGTGCACCACCATAGCTTAGTTCATGCCCAACTGCTGCTGACACACCACTCACCACTCACCTCTTGCTATCATTGGTGCCACACCACCTAGTGACCACTACCACCATAGTCTCACTACTTAGTGACCACTGTGTAAGGTGATTTCACCTTTCAATCAGGTGATAGCATATTTTTGTTAGGTGACATCATCTCCCGGTCATTGGAAAAAATTTCCAACAGATTTTTTGGTAGGTGCTGACATCATTTTCTGATGTGCTTACATCATTTTCTAGCAACTAGATTTTTTCTTTGGTAGACAACCATTTGATGGCCATATGGCTGTCAAATTTTTCCAATGTTTATAATTTTCCAAAGATGATGTTGGTTTCATTTTATGACATAGCCATTTGAGATCCTATTTTTGGCATTGAAGTAGAGGCTTCAATTTCCTCCCTCTCTACATCTAGCATCCAGGTTTTCTTCTTAGTTTTTGTGCTTTCCATAGTTGTTACTTTGGTTTATGAGGGATATATTTATACATTGTGAGGAGTGCATTTTATTTTTGATATTTTAATTCAGAATCAACCCTTCTACTCCCATCTTCTTCTCTCAATGTTGAACCCCTCTATGGCCCGGCTAATACCACACAACTACCACAATTGGAAAGCACACATGACTTGACTTCTTATGTCACATGGCTTATGGTCATGTCTGGATGAGAATCAACCTGTACAGTAGTGCCCTTTTGAGGTTCTTTAGCATAGAAAAAAATGAATAAGGCCATGGGCTTAATTGAATTGAACATCTTCGATAGTCTCATGTTTCATCTAGATGGTTTGACCACTCCTTGGGCTTTTGGACCAAGTTTCACAACTTTCTTGGCATAGTGAATGAGTTTTGAGCACTATAGCTTGATGCAGAGTTGACTTCTTTGACACCTACTAGCTTTCCCACCATTGAGGACTTCTTGATGAAGTTCAAATATCTGTGTATAGTTTTGTAGGGATGTGGAAAAAACAAGACATATGATGAGTGTATTTTTTTGATACTCTCAAAGTTGAGAAGACAGTATCAGATCTTCTTCCACTTTCTACTCCATTATGGATGCTTTGGGCAACATACATCAAATGCCTTCTTTTGAGACATTCTAGGATTAGTTGAGAAGGGAACAGACAAAGATCCAACAGGTGGATACTTTTGGCTCTTCCAGCCAAGCATTGGTTGCTTAGTCTTCTCAGGGGAAACCAAAACCTAATGCCAAACTGAACAAAGGTACAACAAAAAATGATCCTAAAGCTCCAACTAACCCTTCCAAGGGTAAATATTCTTTGAAGTCTATTGAGTCTTCCTCCATGACTAAGAAGAAATCAATTGAGACCTATAATTTTTGTGGAAAGGATGGACATCCCATTTCTAGGTGTTGGAAACATGTGGAGGCTTTAGAGGAAGCCATGCAGGAGCATCACATTTTTGCTCCTAAGTCTTCAGCTCCCCAACAAGGAAAGGTCATGCTCTTACTACATGAGCACTAACTTTTGGGCCTACCTAGATTCTTGATTCTGGTTCCTCTCACCATATGACTCACACTTAGTAGTTGATCACCTCACTTGCTCCTTGTGCTACTTCACAAATTGCTATTAGGAACTCATCACATCTTTCAGTCTTGGGTTCTGGTTCTATTGCATTAGCTAGGGGTTCTCTTTAGGATTTTCCTTTTGTCCCTAACATCTTGATGAACCTATTGTCTATTTATCAAATTTTCCACTCTGGCTCTGGTAAGACAGTGAAGTTCTCACCACATGATATGGTTATTTAGGACCTATATGAATCTGAGTTGATTATGGTTACTAGGAGTGTTGACTCTGCATCTTGCCTATATAGATTTGATGGATTTGAGTCTTCTAATGGCTTAGGTTCCTGTCTTGTAGCACATGCAGATTTAGTAACCAGACTTTGGCATGAGTGTTTGGGCCATTTCAATTACATATATCTTTAGCAAATGAGCACACAGGCACTTGTTCTTGGGCTTCCTCAAATTTCCTACATAGATGGTGTTTGTTAGGGTTGTGTTCTTGGCAAACAACATAGGGATCCTTTTCCACATGGATGAGCTACTTGTGCTTTGGATCCATTAGAGTTGATTCATAGTGACCTCATGTCATTTCCCACTCCTTTTTCCAGTGCTAGATATGTGCTTACTTTCATTGATGACTTCTCCAGGTGCACATGGGTGTACTTTTTAAAGTACAAGTCTAATGTCTTTGATTCATTTTGAGACTTCAAGACATTTGTGGAGAAGCAATTTGGTCTTTCTATTTGGTGGATATGCATAGATAATGGGGGGAGTATGAGCTAATTTTTTAGAGATTTTTCCTTTGAACATGGTCTTCAACATCAATTTTTAGTGCCCTACACCCCTTAGTAGAATGGTGTGGCAGAGAGAAAGAATAGAACACTTTGAGAGATGGCTAATTATATGATTTAGTCCAAGTCCATGGATTTGTCTTTTTGGGTAGAGGTAATCAATTGTGCCAACTATATTTAGAATCAAATGTCTCACAAGGTAGTTTGACATATGACTCCTGAGGAGGCTTGGTCTTATTTCAAGCCTGATGTATCTTCATTTTGAGTTTTTGGTAGTGAGGCATGGGCATTTGTACCAGATGCTCAAAGGAGAGCAATGAAGTGGAAGAGCTGAAACCTCACTTTTTTTGGCTACTGCAAGGATGTTAAGGCTTATAGGTTGTTTGATCCTAATTCTAGAGAGGTCCTATTTTGATGAGATGTCCAGTTTGATGAATGCCTTCTTGTAGTAGATACCCTACCTCTAGAGTCTACTTCAGTTACCACTACTCCCTCATCCTTTCTAGTCTCTTTTCTAGATGATGAGGATGATGATCTTGGTGATCCCCATTTGCCTCCACCACAGGATCCTCCATAGATGCCTAAATGGGCTTGTATTATAGTTGAGGTTGCAAGATCTCTAGCTGTTGGCCCTTCCACTTCCTGTTGCACCCAATCTCATACTGCGGGTTCTAGTCTTCTTAGTCATGCTATTTGTGATGATCCTTAGACATTTAAAGTAGTGACAAGACATTTGATCTAGGATAGTGCCATGGAGGAGGAGTATTCTTCTTTTATGAAGAATCATACTTGGGGTCTTGGTTCTCTTCCTAAGGGGAGAAAGTTAGTGTGATACAAATGGATATATCGTACTAAGTTTGCTATAGATAGTTCTATTGAGGGTATTGATTACACTAAGACATTTTCCCTTATAACCAAGATGAACTCTATTCACCTTGTCTTATCCCTCACAGCTTCTCAGGGATGGCCCATTTTTTTGATGGATGTGAAGAGTGCATTCTTGCACGGTGATCTTACTGAGGAGATTTACATGGAGTAGCCTTAGAAATTTGTGCAAGATTCCTCCTTGGTTTGCAAACTTTGATGCTCATTGTATGGTCTCAAATAGGCTCGTCAGGCTTGGTATGAGAAGATGGACTCTTTTCTGCTTTCTATAGGCTTCATTTGCTACCATTCCAATCCTATAGTCTACATTTAGTGTCTTGAGGCTATGGTTTTGATCCTTGTGCTATATGTTGATGATCTTCTTATCATAGGTAACTCATCCTCCATTATTTAGGATGTTCATTGAGCATTGATGGAATAGTTTGAGATGAATGATCTTGGTTTGTTACACTATTCTTGGTCTACAGATTGTTCAGTTCTCTACTAAAATCTTTGTTTACCAGTGAAAGTATGCTCTTGATATGCTTCAATGATTTGACATGCTTGATTTCAAGCCTAATCCCACACCTTCTAAGTCAGGTTTTATTTTGTCTACCTCTTGCACTTCACCTTCAGTGGATCCCACATTGTATCAATAGTTGGTTGGTAGCTTGTTGTACTTGACATGTACTCATCTTGATCTCTCCTTTGCAATTGGTCTTGTCTCTCAATTTTTACATGAGCCTCATGAGAGTCATTGGCAAGTTGCCAAGCATATTTTGAGATACATTCAAGGTAGACTTATGTATGGCATTCATTATACATTAGCGACTCCTCACATTATTGGCTTTACTAACTCAGATTGGGCTGGTGATATTGAGGATCAGAAGTCTACTTCTGGCTTTGTCTTCTATCTTGGCTCTAGTCCTATCACTTGGTCGTGCAAGAAGCTACATGCTCACACACTTTCATATATTGAGGCTGAGTATAGAGCAATAGTGCATGCTAGTTAGGATATTTTATGGCTTCGAAAATTGATGACTAAGTTTGGTTTTCCACCTGATTGTCCCACTATTCTGTGGTGTGATAATCAAAGTGCTATTTATATTTCTGCAACCTAGTGGAGCATTAGTGTGCTAAACACATTGAGCTTCATATGCATTTCATCTGTTAGTAGATTTAGGATGGTTTTCTCTCTTTGGAGTATATTCCCACTGATGCACAGGTTGCCAACATCTTCACCAAACCTTTTGCATCACCACGCTATCTTTAGTTACGGTCTATGCTTGGGGTTACAAAAGTTGTCCTTAGGGGGTCTTGTTGAGTCCTTCCTTCCTTCATGATTTTTCAACATGTTTGTTCTATCTCTTTTTGGAGAGGGGTTTTTCCCACTAGGTTTTCTCCTTTGTCTCTAGTTTACAGAGATCTCCTTGTTTTGGGTACCTGATCAGGCCTTGTTACCAGGACCCATTTTCCTGCTTTCAAAGCTTTGCTAGGTTAGCTTACCTCCTGAGATTCACTTAAGGGGGGGTGTTAGAGTAATTTTTCTTTTACACTTATTAATTAGATCATCTTGATTTAATTAATTAACTTTTTTTATTAGTCTAGTTTAGTTAAGCTATCTCTTAGGTGCATATAATTAATATTTTATATTAATTATAATGCACAACCTAGTTTCTTTTCTCCTTTTAGGGTTTCATTCACCTTTAAGGTTGAACTCTTGTAAATTTTTTTTCATTATCTTGGAATACATTTTGTTCTCACTTTTTTGAGATTTCCAAGCTACACTTTTTTCTTCTCTGGTTTCCCTTCAACAATAGGTTATTTGCATGCAAGTGTTCTTGGTGAATTGTGAAGTTGGTTTTTTCAACTTCTATAGTCACTTTCATCATCATTTCCTCCAAATATGATATCATCAACAAATATTACCAAGATCATCAATCCATCATCAATTTATTTCCAATATAGATTACTATCTTTCATACATTTGTTATATCTAAGCTTTGTCAAATGCTTATCCAACCTTGCATACCGGGTTCTTGGTGCTTGCTTTAAGCCATACAATGCTTTTTTTAGTCTGCATACTATGTCCTTGTCATTTGTCAAAGGACAACCTCAGGTTGTTCTATGTATACCTCTTCTTCAAGTTCTCCATTTAGAAATATTGACTTGACATCCATCTGATATACTTTGAATTTCCTATATGCTGCATATGCTAAGAATAATCATACTACTTCTATTCTTGCCTAAGGAGCATGGGTCTCCTCATAGTCTATTCCTTCTTGCTGTGAGTAACCTTTATATTCTAGTCTTGCTTTGTTCCTTACAACTTCACTTTGTTCATTCATCTTGTTCCCCAGTACCCATTTTGTTCGAATCACATTCTTGTTTGCTGGTTTGGGGACCAATTCCCATGTGTCATTCTTTACTATCTGATCCAATTCCTCTTTCATAGCTTGTTTCCAATAGTCATCTTTACATGCTTCATCTGCATTATTTGGTTCAAATTGGGATATCAAACATAGTTCTTCATTGATTTTACTACTTGTCATCACACCTTTATCTTTGCTTCTGACGATTTTCTCAGGTGGATGATTCTTTGTCATACTCTCACCTAAAGTAGGAGTTGTTATCTCAGCTCTTTGCTCTATTGAAGGTTTTGAGATTTTTTTCTACCTTGGCTCTCCTTCATTCTGTAAATCATTGTTAGTCTCAAAGAATACTTCATCATTCCTTAGTTTAGTAACAACATTCTCATCATCTAAATTGTAATGAACTATTCTTTCAAGTATTATAAATTTCTCATCAACTCTCACATTTGCACTTTCCATAATAGTCTTAGTTCTTAGATTATAACATCTATAAGCCTTGCTTATCAATCACTAACCAAGAAACATACCTTCATCACTTCTAGCATCAAACTTACCAATATCATCATCTCTTTTCATATAGCACTTACTACCAAAAATTATGAAATAGTTGACTGTAGGTGAGTGACCAAACCATAGTTCATAAGGGGTCTTATTTGTGTCTTTCCTAACTTGTGCTCTATTTATAGTGTAGACTGTTGTAAATATAGCTTCTCTCAAAAACATCTTGGATACATCATTCTCAGCTAACATAGCTCTTGCTACTTCTATTATAGACCTATTTCTTCTCTCTACAATGCCATTCTGTTTAGGTGTTCTCGGAGCTGATAGTTTTCTTTTCATTCCATTAACTTAACTAAAGATGTTAAACTCATTTGAAGTAAATTCTCCTCTTTTTGATCTTAAACATTTAATCTTCATACTTGATTTATTCTCAACTCTATTCTTGACTATCTCGAACTTATCAAATGCCTCAAAATTTTCTTTAAGAAATGCAACCCACATCATTCTAGAAAACTCATCAACTAAAATCATAAAATACTTTTCACCACAAAATCCTTTAGTCTTTTTAGAACCACTAAGATCTATATGTATAATCTCCAATTTTGCTGTAGTAGTAAACTTCTTGCTAGTAAAAGAAGTTCTATTATGCTTTGTTAATATACACTCCTTGCAAATTGTGTTAGCAGGCTTTACAATCTTAGGAAAATCTCTAACTACAAACTTACTACTAGTCTTCACAATGCTATCAAAGTTTATATTACAAAATCTCTTATGCCGTAATCAACTGGCATCTACCTTTGCAACCAAACATGTTATTTCACCATTAAATCCTTTATTCTTCATAAGACCACTAAGATCTGCATGTATAATCTCCAATTTTTTTATAGTAGTAAACTTCGTACTAGGAAAAGAAGCATTGTTATGATTTTCCAATGCACACTTCTTGCAAATTATGTCAGTAGGCTTTGCAATCTTAGGCAAATCTCTAACTACGAATATACTACTAGTCTTCATAATGCTATCAAAGTTTATATGACAAAACATTTGATGCCATAACCAAAAATCTTCTACCTTTGTAACCAAACATGTCATTTTAGTAGGATTCAACTGAAATACATTACCTCTAGATCTGGTTCATGTTCTAATTACCTTTCCATCTTTGTCTCTAATCATGCATATATTTTTTGTGAATTGCAACTGATAACCTTTATCCACTAGTTGTCCAACACTCAAAAGATTGTGCTTCAAACCATTAACAAAATATACATCAAGAGTTATAGATCCAATACCTTTAACTTGGCATGTTGCATTATTTCCAAATCTGACAATGCCTCCACCATGACTTTTGAAGTTAACAAATTTGTTCATATCACTAGTCATATGATATGAACAACCACTATCAATTATCCAATCATATTTCTTTTCAACCTATGATACCAAAGCCATTTTCTTTGGACTTTCTTCTTTAATAGTTATAAATCCAATTTCATCATCATTAGCACTTACTGCTTGTTCATTAGAATCATCTTCTTCATTCACACATAAACATTCTCCATCTCTTCTAGGTTTGAAATTTCCTCTATACTTTTTCTCTCTTTTAGGACACTTAGATACATAATGACCAAATTCATTACAAGTCCGACATTTAAATATTTTCTTACCATCCTCTTCTCTTATTACACAAAGGGCTACTCCTTCTTCTATCTTTTTTCCCTCATTAGATCTACTACTACTATCAAAGTCTCCTCTAGCACTTGTTCTCCTTGATAAACTAGGTCAAATATTCAAGGCACTGAAAGCTATCTCTATTCTGGTCAATTCTCTAGATTGTCTAACCTCATTCTCAACTGCTTCAAATCTTCCAAGTAATGTTTCCTTTGTGAAATCTTTGGTACAAGATATCAACAACTATATCATTTGAGCTATTGGCTTAAATGGTGGTGTTAAGCTCTTTAATATCTTCCATATCACCTCATCATTTTCTTTGGTTCCTCCTTGAGATCTAATACCTACAATAATTTTTGATATACTACCTACATATGTCCTTATAGATTCATCTTCCATCATTTAGCATCTTCAAATACACAAATCCAGCTTTGTAACCTCAATTTCTTAGAATGTTCATCACCTTTAATATTATTTTCCAAATCTTTCCAAATCATATGAGAAGTAACAAGTGACTTTACCTAGTTGTATTCATTTTTAGGAAGTATAGAAAATAGTGCTTCTCTAGCTCTCATGTCACACATGAAGAGTTCCCTTTCTTCCTTAGTACAAGTTTCCAAATCTTTTTCAGCAATGACTGTCTTTTTTGATTATGTCAAAATCCAATATCTTGGACCCATACACACTAGATGCATCTTCATCTTTTCCTTCCAACTATCATAATTTGTTCCATCAAACTTTAGACTATCCTTTTTAATGAAGGAACATCTTGGGTTGACGTTTTATCCTACTCATTTGTGTTCATTTTGCCAAGTGTTGCCAAGTTTTAGACATTGCCGAGTTGCAACAATTGTCCAATGCTAGTGATTTTGTAGTTTAAGCTAAGTTCAGGTTATCCCATGTCATGTTAATAGTTAGGTTCGCATGTTATCCCATCTTTACAATGTGTGCTGAGTTTTTCTTCATGTGCCAAGTGATCCATCATGTGCCGAGTTACCTAGTGTATGTCGAGTGACTCTTCATGTGCCAAGTTGTCCTATTTATGCTCAGTGTCAGCATTTTGGATGTGATTTTTGCATTTTTGGTACGAGCCGACTTGTGAGATTATTTTTGATCGTGACATTTATGTTAAGATATTTTCTTGGGATGTGTATAGACCATTGTTGGGTCAACCTTACTTTTATGTAATGTTCTAGATAGATTTGTAAGCCATTTTAGCAAGTATAAATAGAGAGTTCAAGCTTAGAGTTAGGGAGATTAGAGGGAGTTAAGAGAAAAATGTGAAAGTTCAGAAAGTTTGTTGCATATGTGTTTGGAGTTGCAAATTTGAGGTTGAATCTTTGATCTCGAATGTATATTATATCTAGCTATAACCTAGAAGGCCTTATAGTTGGGCATGTATGCTGATTATTTCATGAATCAAAATAAGAATATTGTTCTCTCTATGGTGCTATCCTCTTTATATGTTTGCTTCTATTGTGTTTACTCAACAAGGTTGGTTTAGATTGCTAGGTGTACCTTTGGCCTTGGTTATTTCCATGCCCTCCTTGCGTTAGGTGGTATTAGAGTGAAGTTGTTCTTGAGTGTGCAAGAAGATTGACGAAGTGTGAGGCAGTTTGTACCATGACTTTGGATTGTGTAGAACCTTGATTTGGATTTGGTTGTAGGGTTAAAGATCTGTAGTGCCTGCCCCTAGTTTACATTTTTTTTGAGCTACATTTATGATATGATTGCCAAACTCTTTTAGGCCAATTTATGTTTGATGAGTAGTATTATTATTTTAGAGATTATCAGAGGATGTTTACACTCAGTTTATTATATGATGAGATTACTTGGTACTCTATATTTCGTACATGTATGATGATTATTCAATGGTTTTAGTTATCGATGATGATTAGTTAGATGGCTTATTATTTCATGTGCCTCTTATGGATACTTACCCCATACTGCATGTGTATGGTGTGCGTGTTGTTTTAATTATGTATGGTGTTTCTGATATGGTTAAGGAAGGGAGTCGTAGTCACCTGCTAGTCGGGATCTACACGATGCACCACTTCCTGCCATTGCCTGTTTAGCTTAGAATATTGTGTTTGTACATGCGTGGATTTTATGCAGGTTGCAGGTACCGGGTATCGACTTCCCTGAATTGTCAGGATGAGCGTACCCTATCGCACTGTCTCAATGGTAAGAGAGGGGAGATAAACTCTTAAGTCCAAATCCTAAACCCTTTAGCAAATTGTCCTAATTGATAATTAGGACAAGTATCTGAGTTAAGTACCCTCCGAATGCATCAAATGATGTAATTTGGTGATTATAACCCTTGTGTTTGATTTGGTATGTATTTTTCTATGATGGGTTTTCGTATGTTGCTTTATGAGTCCTTGGTGTATTTTCTATTAATTAAGTCTAATTAAAAAGACTAATTAATGATTTAATTTAATAAGGAATTAATTATGATATCTTTATATTTAATTAATTAATTAATTAATTAAATAAAAGAATTAAAGTTTAAGATATATTTAGAACAGGATAATATTTATTTAATTTAATAATAATATATTTGGAGTTCATTTTTAAATAAATGCTAAATATTATTGTTATTTAAATTAATTAAATATGTTATCAATTAAGTTCTAAAATAAATTAAAAAGTTGAAAGATATAAATTTATTAAGAATTCTAGATCGCATGATCTAATCATGAGTTAAATATAAGAATTAAATTAAAAGATTAAATTATAAAAATTAATAATGTTATTTTAATCTCTTAAAAGTGCACATAAGATTTAAAGTAATAAATTAATTAAGAATTGAAGTCAAGTGAAATTTTAAATAAAGTTATTTAATCATTCAACTTAATGTGCATGAAAGTTAAATGCAAAAGAATTAGAAAAGATAATAAAAGTTAATTTGAGTTAACTGAGTTGTAAAAAGAGTCTTCTCGAGTAAACGCACAATTAGTGCCCCGAATTGAGGAGAATTTGCTTATCACAACTTTGGGGGTTCATTTTTGGGGGATACGAATTTGGACGAGAATTAGGAGGAAGACAATTTTTGGGAAGCAAATTTCAGAAGGCTGATACGAAGAAAGTCTCGAAGGGAAAGGTTATTGAGAGGAGCGAATTCGCATACAGTTTTCTGAAGGTTGCATAATAGCATCAGGATCAGGTAGGGTCTTGTGTTTTTTATCCATTAAATTTGCAATTATTCCCTTCCTGTCTTCTTCGTGTCTGGGGTTTGTAGATCTGAATTCTCTGTGATAAAAGTTTTAAGCTTTCAAATCTTGTGAAGTTATTAATTATTCGTCAATAATTTTTGTATCCATGGAGACTGGATGAATTAATTAGAACCATTGTTTTCTTGATTTAGAAATTAAGATCTAATTTAATAAGGGTTTTGTTTTAATGAATTGAAAAGTTCTGGATAAAAAAAAATAAGAAAATAAAAAAATAAATAAATAAATATATATATATATATATATAAATATATATATATTTATATATTACATATTTACCCCTTTGGAAGAAATTGTTTTTATTAAAAAAAAAAAAAAAAAAATTAAACCAAATTAATTTTTAAAATAAAAACTTATTTTATTGGTATTAGAATAAAATAAATTCATATAAAAAAAAAAAAAAAAATAAAAAAAAATATATTTAAATTTATTAAAGTGGGGGGGAGGGAATTACCCCGTACCCGCCCCCACTGTCGGCGCAGGCCGACAGTACCTGCGTCGCAGGTACTGCGACGACAGGTACAGAGTACCTGCCGCAGGCCCTGCGACCGCAGGCCTGCGGTCAAAGCCGACGGGCTATAAACGTTTGGGAATTCGTTTTTAAAATTTTTTTTTAATAATTTTTTTAAATTATTAAAAAAATGAATTTTATTTAATTAAAAATTTTAAATAATAAAAAATTATAATATATTTAATTTTTATAATATATTAAATTTATTAAATATTTAATAAATAAATATTAATTGCATTGTTATAGTTGTAAATTGTAATTTATTAATAATTTTGCTTAAATATTAATAAATTAACAATTATTAGTTGGATTAAAATAATTAATTAGATCTAATAAATATTGATTAATTTAATTAAAATTAGTTTAATTAAGTTAATTAATAAGGAATGTTATTTGACTAAATTATAAATTTGGATATTGATTTAATGTAAATTATTATAGAACTGGGTTATTCGAAAAAGGGTAGTTGTGAAAACTTTGTTACTTGAATTCGACATTGAACTAAAACACAAACCTTACCTTAATTTAAATAATATACTTTCAGATCCAATCTCTGAGACTTTGATGTTGACTTTGTACTTTGAATGTTTTGGGGTTGGTTTAGCGTTGACCAGTTCAGGTTGTTACCAGAGGCTCGAGGTTTGTGAACGTGATGTCTTGATGATTTGGTCTCGATCTTTCTTAACCTGACCATGGTAATGTGATGAAGTGCTCTATGACATGATTGTGTTTACTGTTTGTGATTGCTTTCCAGTTCCTTGTGTGAAGCTGAGATGTATGTATTTGAGAATACCTAACTTAACCATTTCTGAGTCTCGATCAGTTATACTTGTATTACTTTCTGGTTGCTCATTAGAGAACCATTGGATTTTGTGACTTATCATTGATGCCTCCAGTTGTTGATAGAGAACTGTCGTGATTACTTGATTACTATTTGATGTTATCTGTTGCTCATGAAGAACTGATATATTTTGTGGATTATCTTTTTATGATATTTTCAGTTGCTCGCATAGGACTGAGATGGTTTTATTATGATTCTTTGATTTATGAGTTAGGGTAGGTTATCTATGTGTAGAGTCGGGAAGTGGCTTGCAATGGGGGTCAGAGCCCTAAGTGGCTGCCTTGAGAAACCCATTGTAAGTCGTTTTTAATAAGTGAAAACATTTACACTAAATGAGAGAAAATGAACCTAACAAGATAATTGTATGTTCTCTCCCATGCCATGAGTGCTAGTACAGACTAGGATGGGGTAGAGAGGACGCTTGGTTACGACCTTGCATTCCATAGTATGCCTCGTCAGTACGAGAGGATACTAGTGGCCGCAGGATCAGTAGGGACCCGAGATTTCTAAGGGATTGCTCGGGTAACTTCTACATGACTTTTGCGATGACACTTTCCCGCTTGCATATTAGGTTTCCTACGTGTCTTGTGGTACCTCTGGGATTTAGATGTCGGTCTTTTTAGGAACCCTTGAGTTAGCATACTTATAGGATTTCCTGGACTTAGAGAGTATTTATGATTATAGGTTTTGTTATCCTATTTGGGACTTGAGACTATCTCCTCAGCGCGGTGGGAGTGGACCATTTAGGTTCCACGCGGTCGGGTGGTAGTGCTTTTACTCTTACCATTGAGATCCGTTCCGTGGTCACCATGGCTGGAGATTTCGTGATTGACATTTACCTACACTATGTTCTTGGATTAGTATGATGGATGGTTAGATTTTATGATAGATGTTTTATCATTATGGATGTATGGTGAATAGTTTCATATATTTTTACTGTACTTTGTATCATGGATTTGAGGATGTTGTATCTTGACCCTTACATATGTATATTCTTTTAAGCCTTTCATACCCTGTGACATGTACAGTGGATGAATGAGCATTTCGAAATTAATTTGCCAAGGAGCATTCGAAACAAATGTATATTATGGACATTGGAGTTTCTGATTATTCTTTTATATGTATGTGTTAGTTGTTAGACTTAGAATTAATTAAATTTAAACGTGACTCAACGTCTTGGGATCTTTAAGAAATGTAACTTGCAATGTATGTTTGTCGATGATTACATGTTATTGCTTCCGCTACTACTTGTTTGATGTGTATGTCATACTTTCTTACTTTTAAAAAAAAAAAAAAAAAAATGTTTAGCAAACTTAGTGAAACTTTAGGTTAATTCTTTTGGATCCCTTGGCGGGGCGTTACATCTGGTATCAGAGCCCAAGTTTCTACATTGGGAGCTCTGGGTATATTGGAACGCCACTAGTGTTAACTAGTTGAATAAAAATACAAACCTTAAACTAAGACTTGAAGCTAGTTGAACTGAAACTATATATAAACTATTAGTTACCTATTTTATTCATACTTCAACACTCAAAACTTCAAAACTGAAATTATACTTAAACTGAAATTATAGGTAAACTGAAAATTGAAAATATCTTGTTTGCAAAACATGTGTCTTTTATCTATGTATTTCAGTAGTATGTTTCATGATTATTTTAGCATCTTGTGTCTTGGATATTATTGTAGGATGGTATCTGGGACGAGATCTTCCGTTAGGGGCCGTAGCCTTGGCCGTGGCAGAGGTCGTGGATGAGGCAGAGATGTTAGTGTTCATGAGTCTATCCATGAGAGCCCCATTCAGGAAGAGAATAGGGAAGAGCATGTCAGTGAGCATCAGGAAGAGAACCACGATGAGGGACATGCCGACTCTGAGGAGGTTGATCTGAGGCAAATGATGCGAACCCTTATTGATCGCTTACCTCCTGTTCTTGAGCAGGATAGAGCACACCAGGTTGGACATGAGCATAGACGCAGATCTAGGAGTCCTCAGAAGGACCGACATAGATTCATAGTATCTTCTCAGATGAAGGATCTTCAGAGGTCCAAGATCAAACCCTTTAATGGGCAAGGTTCTGGGTATGTAGCTGAGCAGTGGCTTATTGCCCTTGACAGGATTTTTGCTATGCAGGACTTTGACAGTAATGTCAAAGCGAGGTTTTCTATTACCAATCTAGAGTTATTTGGAGCCACCTGGTGGACTATTGAGGAGAAGAAGTTGGGCATTGACATGGGTAGTGTCACTTGGGAGATTTTCTTGGAGAGTTTTCATGAGCGATTCCTACCAGAGGAATGGAAGCAGCATAGAGCAGATGAGTTCCATAACCTGAGACAGTTCACTATGACCGTTGTAGAGTATGAGCGCAAGTTCTATGAGCTCATGCCTTTTTCGGGATTCAGTGACAACCCAGCACAGTTGGCACAACATTTCATTCAAGGCTTGAACAACCATTTTATTGGGGGTGTTAAGGTATTTGAGCCTAAGACCCTCAAGGATGCGGTACATCGAGCTATCCTGGTAGAGCAGAGTGTCAACTTTGGGCAAGGAGGATTTGTGGGAGCGCCTACTATAGCAGGATCTAAGGGCAACCACAATTCCGGTGGAATCAGGAAGCCTCCCTTCCCTAGGAGGAATCAGTATTCTCAGCCGCATTCTCAGCAGCAGCCTCAGCAGCATAAGGGATTTTACCCTCAGGCACAGAGTGGTGGCGGTGGATCCAACCCTAGGATCAATCGCAATGCTCAACGTAATAGGCAGAATCAGCAATCTCGGCCTGCACAGAGCAACCAGTCTTTTGCTAGCAGGGGTAGCCACCAGCGGTCGAATGCACCACCTATAGGGAGAGGATCTGGTAGAGGCACGGGATGTTATTCGTGTGGACAGATTGGTCATATTGTAGCATACTGCCCACAGCGAGCATCTCAGTATTCAGGACCCAGGCCAGCAGCATCTGAGCCTACAGTCGGAAATATAGGTGGATCTCATAGAGTATTTGCAGCGGTGGATCACCGTCAGGCAGACCATCAGGGGATAGTAGTTGAGACTACAGGAGCTATCCGAGGTACACCTCTCTCTGTATTATTTGATTCAGGTGCTACAGATTCTTTCATTTCTCCATCTCTAGTTGATAAGTGTAAGCTGGAGTCGGTTAAGCAAGATCATGGTTGGCAAGTGGAACTAGCCTCAGGTGCTAAAGTTTCCACAGATTCGGTGGTTCACAAGTGTGGACTTAGCATAGGAGGGTTCGAGACTTCAGTTGATTTTCGAGTTATTCCTCTTGGCTCCTACGATGTGGTCTTAGGTATGGATTGGCTTGGCTCTCATAGGGCTAGTATTGACTGCAGAAAGAAGACCATTTTGTGTCAGGATGACCAAGGGAAGGATGTGGAGATTGTGGGGATACCGAGGCCTATATCCCTACGGATGATCTCTGCTATGCAACTTAAGCGAAGCTTTCGTAAGGGGTGTCAAGTATTTGCCGTTTCGGTAAATGAGCTTGATGAGGAAGAATCTACGAGGAAGACCCTAGATCACCCTATTTTACAGGAGTATGTTGATGTCTTCCCGAGTGAGATTCCAGGCATGCCTCTGAAGAGAGACATTGATTTTAGCATTGAGCTCACTCCAGGAGCGGAACCTATCTCTAGAGCGCCTTATCGTATGACCACTCAGGAGCTAAGTGAGTTGCGTTTGCAGTTAGAGGAACTTTTGGCCAAGGGTAGTATTTGACCTAGTGTATCACCATGGGGAGCTCCAGTGCTCTTTGTGAAGAAGAAGGATGGTTCTTTGCGCCTTTGCATTGATTACAGACAGCTGAATAAGGTGACAATAAAGAACAGGTACCCTTTACCTAGGATTGATGATTTATTTGATCAGATCAAGGGAGCTACAGTGTTCTCTAAGATTGATCTTAAGTCAGGATACCACCAACTTCGCATCAAGGAGGCTGATATTCATAAGACCGCCTTCCGAACTCGCTACGGGCATTATGAGTTCACAGTGGTACCCTTTGGGTTGACGAACGCTCCATCAGTTTTCATGTGCTTAATGAATGGGGTGTTCCGTTCCTATCTTGATAGATTTGTTCTTGTGTTCCTCGATGATATTCTGATATATTCTAAGTCCCAAAAGGAACATGAGGAACATTTGAGTTTAGTTTTGCAGTGCTTGAGAGATAATCAACTTTATGCCAATGCGGCAAAGTGTGATTTATTTCAATCAGAGATACAGTATTTGGGACACGTTATTTCAGGCGAAGGTATCTCTGTAGACCCTGCGAAGATCCAGGCAATAGTAGATTGGCCTGCACCCACTACTGTGTCGGAGATTCGTAGTTTCATGGGTCTAGCTGGGTATTATCGCAGATTTGTTCAAAACTTCTCCAGAATAGCACACCCTATTACCTCCCTTCAGAGGAAAGGAAAGAAGTTTCTTTGGACAGAAAAGTGTGTAGAAGCATTTCAGAAACTCAAAGAGCTTCTGACCAGTGCACTGATCTTAACTGTACCTGATCCAGAAGGTGAGTTCATGGTGTGTACAAACACTTCCCTCGAGGGTATTGGAGCAGTTCTAATGCAGAATGGTTGAGTGATTGCATATGAGTCACGCAAACTCAAGGATCATGAGTTGAATTATCCTACACATGACCTTGAGTTAGCAGCAGTAGTTCATGCCTTAGTGAGATGGAGACATTTCTTACTGACACAGATTTGAACTACATAGCGATCATCGTAGTCTTCAGTACATATTCACGCAGCCTAATCTGAATGCTAGGCAAAGGTGTTGGATGGAGTTTTTGTGCGAGTATGACTTTGAGGTAAAGTATATCCAGGGGAAGGAGAATGTCGTAGCTGATGCTTTGAGTCGCAGGAAACATGTGATATCATCTATGACTCTTAGTGTCGATTTGAGATGTCAGATACTTCAGGCACTCCCCACTGATTCATGGTATCTGGAGGTGTGCAGTGAGATCAATTCAGGGAGATCCTTGGAGGGAAAGTTTTTAGGCTATGTCCTAGAGTCAGATGGCCTTTTGAGACTTTCAGGAAGGATCTATGTGCCGCTACTGGATGAGCTTCGCATATTGATCCTATCAGAGGCCCATCGTGCACCTTACTCGGCACATCCAGGTGTCAAGAAGATGCATGCAGATTTGCGACATTTATTCTATTGGTCCGGGATGAAGTGCGACATTGCTGATTTTGTGGCTAGATGTCTTGAGTGTCAGAGAGTCAAGGCAGAACACCAGCATCCGGCAGGACTTTTGCAACCAAATCTCGTTCCTTCATGGAAGTGGGACATCATCTCTATGGATTTCATAGTAGGATTACCTATGACTCTTCGTCGTCATGATGCTATCATGGTCACCGTTGATCGGTTGACCAAGGTGGCACATTTTGCACCAATCAGGTCTTCCTACACTGCAGCTTCAGTAGCTAATGTCTTCATGCGTGACATTGTGAGACTACATGGTATTCCCTGAAAGATCATTTCGGATAGGGATCATGTTTTCACTTCCGCATTTTGGACATCACTACAGCATGATCTTGGAGCGCAGTTGAACTTCAGTTCAGCATATCACCCAGAGACAGATGGGCAGACAGAGAGAGTGAATCAGGTTCTCGAGGATATGTTGAGGATGTACGTGATGGATAGGCAGACTCATTGGGAGGACTATCTCTACCTAGTGGAGTTTGCTTACAACAACGGGTATCACAGTTCTATTGGCATGGCACCTTTCCAAGCCTTATATGGATGCCCTTGTCGTACACCTTTGAGTTGGGATAGCCTTGAGGATCGCATCCTGTTGGGCCCAGAGATGCTTCGTGACATGGAGCAACAGGTGGTGCGTATCCGAGAGCACTTGACAATGGCACAGGATAGGCAGAAGAAGTATGCTGATGCTCATAGGTCAGATAAGCAGTTTGCTGTGGGAGAGAAGGTTTTCTTGAGAGTGCGTCCGCGGAAGAGTCCGATCCGTTATGGAAAGGGCTCGAAGCTAGCACCTCGCTTTGTGGGACCATTCGATATTCTTGAGAGGATTGGTCCAGTTGCCTATCGTCTTGCTTTACCGCCCAGCCTTACTCGCATTCACGATGTTTTCCATGTTTCAGTACTTAGACAGTATATTCCTGATGTTGTACATATTCTTGATTGGAATGCTTTACAGGTAGAGGACGGGCAGCTGGCTTTGGAGCCAATACGTATTCTGGAGCAGCGAGAGTTGACCCTCAGGGGTCGAACCATAGAGCAGGTAAGGGTCCAATGGGACCCTACTGACGACTCTTCAGCTACATGGGAGGATGCATCTAGATTACGAGATTTATATCCCTATTTGTTTATAGGCTTCCAGGAGTAAGCCTAAGTCTAGGGGGGGTGGATGTAGTGCCTGTCCCTAGTTTACATTTTTTTCGAGCTACATTTATGATATGATTGCCAAACTCTTTTAGGCCAATTTATGTTTGATGAGTAGTATTATTATTTTAGAGATTATCAGAGGATGTTTACACTCAGTTTATTATATGATGAGATTACTTGGTACACTATATTTCGTACATGTATGATGATTATTCAATGGTTTTAGTTATCGATGATGATTAGTTAGATGGCTTATTATTTCATGTGCCTCTTATGGATACTTACCCCATACTGCATGTGTATGGTGTGCATGTTGTTTTAATTATGTATGGTGTTTCTGATATGGTTAAGGAAGGGAGTCGTAGTCACCTGCTAGTCGGGATCTACATGATGCACCACTTCCTGCCATTGCCTGTTTAGCTTAGAATATTGTGTTTGTACATGCGTGGATTTTATGCAGGTTGCAGGTACCGGGTATCGACTTCCCTGAATTGTCAGGATGAGCGTACCCTATCGCACTGTCTCAATGGTAAGAGAGGGGAGATAAACTCTTAAGTCCAAATCCTAAACCCTTTAGCAAATTGTCCTAATTGATAATTAGGACAAGTATCTGAGTTAAGTACCCTCCGAATGCATCAAATGATGTAATTTGGTGATTATAACCCTTGTGTTTGATTTGGTATGTATTTTTCTATGATGGGTTTTCGTATGTTGCTTTATGAGTCCTTGGTGTATTTTCTATTAATTAAGTCTAATTAAAAAGACTAATTAATGATTTAATTTAATAAGGAATTAATTATGATATCTTTATATTTAATTAATTAATTAATTAATTAAATAAAAGAATTAAAGTTTAAGATATATTTAGAATAGGATAATATTTATTTAATTTAATAATAATATATTTGGAGTTCATTTTTAAATAAATGCTAAATATTATTGTTATTTAAATTAATTAAATATGTTATCAATTAAGTTCTAAAATAAATTAAAAAGTTGAAAGATATAAATTTATTAAGAATTCTAGATCGCATGATCTAATCATGAGTTAAATATAAGAATTAAATTAAAAGATTAAATTATAAAAATTAATAATGTTATTTTAATCTCTTAAAAGTGCACATAAGATTTAAAGTAATAAATTAATTAAGAATTGAAGTCAAGTGAAATTTTAAATAAAGTTATTTAATCATTCAACTTAATGTGCATGAAAGTTAAATGCAAAAGAATTAGAAAAGATAATAAAAGTTAATTTGAGTTAACTGAGTTGTAAAAAGAGTCTTCTCGGGTAAACGCACAATTAGTGCCCCGAATTGAGGAGAATTTGCTTATCACAACTTTGGGGGTTCATTTTTGGGGGATACGAATTTGGACGAGAATTAGGAGGAAGACAATTTTTGGGAAGCAAATTTCAGAAGGCTGATACGAAGAAAGTCTCGAAGGGAAAGGTTATTGAGAGGAGCGAATTCGCATACAGTTTTCTGAAGGTTGCATAATAGCATCAGGATCAGGTAGGGTCTTGTGTTTTTTATCCATTAAATTTGCAATTATTCCCTTCCTGTCTTCTTCGTGTCTGGGGTTTGTAGATCTGAATTCTCTGTGATAAAAGTTTTAAGCTTTCAAATCTTGTGAAGTTATTAATTATTCGTCAATAATTTTTGTATCCATGGAGACTGGATGAATTAACTAGAACCATTGTTTTCTTGATTTAGAAATTAAGATCTAATTTAATAAGGGTTTTGTTTTAATGAATTGAAAAGTTCTGGATTAAAAAAAAATAAGAAAATAAAAAAATAAATAAATATATATATATATAAATATATATATATTTATATATTACATATTTACCCCTTTGGAAGAAATTGTTTTTATTACAAAAAAAAAAAAAAAAATTAAACAAAATTAATTTTTAAAATAAAAACTTATTTTATTGGTATTAGAATAAAATAAATTCATATAAAAAAAAAAAAAAATAATAAAAAAAAATATATTTAAATTTATTAAAGTGGGGGGGAGGGAATTACCCCGTACCCGCCCCCACTGTCGGCGCAGGCCGATAGTACCTGCGTCACAGGTACTGCGACGACAGGTACAGAGTACCTGCCGCTGCAGGCCCTGCGACCGCAGGCCTGCGGCCAAAGCCGACGGGCTATAAACGTTTGGGAATTCGTTTTTTAAAATTTTTTTTAAAATTTTTTTTTAATTATTAAAAAAATGAATTTTATTTAATTAAAAATTTTAAATAATAAAAAATTATAATATATTTAATTTTTATAATATATTAAATTTATTAAATATTTAATAAATAAATATTAATTGCATTGTTATAGTTGTAAATTGTAATTTATTAATAATTTTGCTTAAATATTAATAAATTAACAATTATTAGTTGGATTAAAATAATTAATTAGATCTAATAAATATTGATTAATTTAATTAAAATTAGTTTAATTAAGTTAATTAATAAGGAATGTTATTTGACTAAATTATAAATTTGGATATTGATTTAATGTAAATTATTATAGAACTGGGTTATTCGAAAAAGGGTAGTTGTGAAAACTTTGTTACTTGAATTCGACATTGAACTAAAACACAAACCTTACCTTAATTTAAATAATATACTTTCAGATCCAATCTCTGAGACTTTGATGTTGACTTTGTACTTTGAATGTTTTGGGGTTGGTTTAGCGTTGACCAGTTCAGGTTGTTACCAGAGGCTCGGAGTTTGTGAATGTGATGTCTTGATGATTTGGTCTCGATCTTTCTTAACCTGACCATGGTAATGTGATGAAGTGCTCTATGACATGATTGTGTTTACTGTTTGTGATTGCTTTCCAGTTCCTTGTGTGAAGCTGAGATGTATGTATTTGAGAATACCTAACTTAACCATTTTTGAGTCTCGATCAGTTATATTTGATAACCATTTCTGAGTCTCGATCAGTTATACTTGTATTACTTTCTGGTTGCTCATTAGAGAACCATTGGATTTTGTGACTTATCATTGATGCCTCCAGTTGCTGATAGAGAACTGTCGTGATTACTTGATTACTATTTGATGTTATCTGTTGCTCATGAAGAACTGATATATTTTGTGGATTATCTTTTTATGATATTTTCAGTTGCTCGCATAGGACTGAGATGGTTTTATTATGATTCTTTGATTTATGAGTTAGGGTAGGTTATCTATGTGTAGAGTCGGGAAGTGGCTTGCAATGGGGGTCGGAGCCCTAAGTGGCTGCCTTGAGAAACCCATTGTAAGTCATTTTTAATAAGTGAAAACATTTACACTAAATGAGAGAAAATGAACCTAACAAGATAATTGTATGTTCTCTCCCATGCCATGAGTGCTAGTACAGACTAGGATGGGGTAGAGAGGACGCTTGGTTACGACCTTGCATTCCATATTATGCCTCGTCAGTACGAGAGGATACTAGTGGCTGCAGGATCAGTAGGGACCCGAGATTTCTAAGGGATTGCTCGGGTAACTTCTACATGACTTTTGCGATGACACTTTCCCGCTTGCATATTAGGTTTCCTACGTGTCTTGTGGTACCTCTGGGATTTAGATGTCGGTCTTTTTAGGAACCCTTGAGTTAGCATACTTATAGGATTTCCTGGACTTAGAGAGTATTTATGATTATAGGTTTTGTTATCCTATTTGGGACTTGAGACTATCTCCTCAGCGCGGTGGGAGTGGACCATTTAGGTTCCACGCGGTCGGGTGGTAGTGCTTTTACTCTTACCATTGAGATCCATTCCGTGGTCACCGTGGCTGGAGATTTCGTGATTGACATTTACCTACACTATGTTCTTGGATTAGTATGATGGATGGTTAGATTTTATGATAGATGTTTTATCATTATGGATGTATGGATGTATCATGTATGGTGAATAGTTTCATATATTTTTACTGTACTTTGTATCATGGATTTGAGGATGTTGTATCTTGACCCTTACATATGTATATTCTTTTAAGCCTTTCATACCCTGTGACATGTATAGTGGATGAATGAGCATTCCAAAATTAATTTGCCAAGGAGCATTCGGAACAAATGTATATTATGGACATTGGAGTTTCTGATTATTCTTTTATATGTATGTGTTAGTTGTTAGACTTAGAATTAATTAAATTTAAACGTGACTCAACGTCTTGGGATCTTTAAGAAATGTAACTTGCAATGTATGTTTGTCGATGATTACATGTTATTGCTTCCGCTACTACTTGTTTGATGTGTATGTCATACTTTCTTACTTTAAAAAAAAAAAAAAAAAAATGTTTAGCAAACTTAGTGAAACTTTAGGTTAATTCTTTTGGATCCCTTGGCGGGGCGTTACAAGATCTATAGATTTGACCTATAACTTGTAGAGGGTTACAATCTTGTGGAAAAGATGGTCTGTGGTAGAGGAAATTTTGATAATAGTATATTAGATCAATTAAGATAAATTGTAGCTAGATTAGATGCTATAGAGACAACCCATAGGAGAGGAGTGCATCTTGATGATGTGAGTGATGATAAAGTGGTAGCACCAAATCCTAATCCATAATTGGAAGAAGATCAAGATGAGGAAATATTGCTAAGAGTATTATCTAGGGCACATTCAAAGCCTACTATAGAAGTTTTTCCTTATGATGGAAAGTTGGAGGCCAATGCTGTGTTGGATTGGATCTTAGATATGGAGAAGTTATTTGAGTATGAAAATACTCATGATAATAGAAAGGTGAAGATTGTAGTTACTAGGTTGAAAGGTCATGCTTCACTATGGTGGGAGCATTTGCAAATGGATAGACAAAGGAGAGGAAATGAGAAGATCAAGACTTGGTAAAAAATGGTGAGCAAGGTAAAGAATAAATTCCTTCTTATTGATTACCAAGTTAGCTTATTGAGAAAGATGCAAAATTTGAAGCAAAAAGACATGATTGTAAAAAAGTATATTGAGGAATTCTATAGATTGGACATCAGATCTGGACATGTGGATGATGATGTTGAGAAAATTGCAAGGTACATAAATGGATTGAGATCTAGAATTCAAGATGAAATAAATTTTGTGAAATTGGATAGTGTAGAAGAAGCATATCAATGTGCATTGAAAGTTGAGGAAATCTTGACAAAGAAGTATCAACAAAGACAAAGAGGTAGAGGTGGTAGATTCCAGAGAGGCAGAGGAAGATCTTATGGTAAAGATGGTAGATTTGATAGTTTTGTGCAAGATAAAGGCAAATCTAAATGGAAGAATGATGGAAAAGACAAGACTAAGTGGAAAAGTGGTAGTTTTTACTGAGGAGGTACTAGTTCTTACCGATGAAGAGGTAATTCTTATTCTAGAGGTGGTTTCTGTGGTAATTATTTTAGATGTGGTAAAGAGGGGCATAGATCTTTTGAATGTAGATCTTCTGAAAGTGGGAAAAATAATAGAAATGTTGTGATTCAAGAGGACATTATGAGTTCACCAAGTGGACCCGAGGCTAGAGAAAATATAATGGTGAGAAGAACCTTGTATAATAAGGGAAGTAATGAGGAACCTGTTCTTAGAAGAAGTCTTTTCAAGACCAGATGTAAGATGGTTGGAAAATATTGTGAGGTGATCATAGATAGTGGAAGTTCTAAAAATTTGGCATTAGAAGATTTGGTTACAAAGTTGTAGTAACAGAGGCTGAAACATCCCAAACCCTATCATATTTCATGGATCAAAGATGAGCATAAGATATTGGTAAGTGTAGAATGTGTTGTGAAGTTCAAGATTGGACATTACTTTGATGAAGTGTTGTGTGATATTATTCCTATGGATTTTTGTCATATTTTTTTGGATAGACATTGGCAATATGATAGATATGCTGTACATGATGGAAGATTGAATCAATATACTCTTTGGGTAAATAGGAAGAAGCAAATATTGTTGCCTTTGATTGAAAATCCAAATGAGGTCAGTTGTACTACAATAAAAGTTTGCATGGTTAATGAGAAAAAATTTGAAAAAGAAGTGAAGAAAAATCAAGTCTATTTTGCCATAGTTCCCAGGGGACCGAGTGTTGGCAATAATGGTTGAGTGACAACAGAAGCTGGTAATGATCGAGTGACAATAACTAGTGGTAGCCAAGTACCAAAAGAAATCATAGAATTTTTGAATGAGTATAAGGATACTATTGCTGAAGATATTCTTGATGCTTTATTACTAGTAAGAAGTATAAGTCATTGTATGGATCTGATTCCTAGAGCTAGTTTTTCGAACAAAGCACCATATAGATTGACACCTATAGAGAATGAAGAACTTAATAGGTAAGTGCATGAGTTGCTACAAAAGGGATTAATTAGACCATATACATTGACACCTATAGAGAATGAAGAACTTAATAGGCAAGTGCATGAGTTGCTACAAAAGGGATTAAGTAGAGAAAGTTTGAGTCCATGTGCTGTACCTACTATGTTAGCACCGAAAAAGAATAGAGAATTTGTACTAATTCTAGAGCTATTAACAAGATGACAATGAAATATAGGTTTCCTATGCCGAGGATGGATGATATAATGGATTGTTTGAGTGGAGCAAAGTATTTTACCAAGATTGATTTGAAGAGTGGCTATTATAAGATCAAAATTAGATAAGGTGATGAATGGAAGACTACTTTCAAGACAAAAGATGGTTTTTATGAATCGTTCATTATGCCTTTTGGTTTGACTAATGCAATTAGTACTTTTATGAGGTTGATGAATTAAGTTCTAAAAAAATCCTTGGGTAAGTTTGTGATTGTTTATTTGGATGATATTTTGATATTTGGTAAGACTAAGGAAGAACATCTTGAGCATGTTAGACAAGTATTGCTGGGATTGAAAGAGGATAAGTTGTCGATCAATATGAAAAATGTGTTCTTTTATGCATGAGGAGATTGTGTATTTGGGATTTGTTATTTCAGTTGATGGTTTGAGAATGGATCCAGAGAAGGTTAAAGTGATTTTGGAGTGGCCTACACCTGAGAATGTGGGTGAGGTAAGAATTTCATGGTTTGGCTAGCTTTTACAAAAAGTTTGTAAATAATTTTAGTACTGTTTGTAATTCTATGAATAAGACAATGAGGGGAGATAAAAAGGAATTCAAGTGGACGAAAGGAGTTGATAAGAGTTTTGAAATTCTAAAACAAAAGGTCTAAATTACCTATATTGGCTTTACCTGATTTCAATAAGGTATTTCAAGTTGAGTGTGATGCAAGTGGTAGTGCAATAGGAGCTATATTAAGTCAAGAAGGTAAACATATTTCTTTCTTTAGTGAGAATTTGAATGATTCTAAAAGGAAGTATTATGTGTATGATTAAGAATTTTATGCTATTGTGCAAGCTTTGAAGAAGTGGAGACATTATTTGATTCATAAAGAGTTTGTGTTGTATACTAATCATAAAGCTTTACAATAGCTAGGAAGTCAACATAAATTGAATCACAGACATATGGAGTGGGTTGAGTATTTGTAGAGTTTTACATTTGTGATTAAGAATAAGAGTGGAATTACTAACCAAGTTGCTAATTCATTGGGTAGAAGATGTTCTTTGTTGACTGAAATGAAGGTTGAAGTTCTTGGTTTTGATGAAATGAAAGAGTTGTATGATGCTAATCCTGATTTTTTAAAGGCATGGAGAGAGTGCAGAGCACCAAATTTAATAGATCACATAAGTAATTATGATGCATATTTCATTCAAGAAGGTATTCTATTCAAAGGTATTCAATTTTGTATTCTTAGAAGTTATATGAGTTTGAATCTAATTAAGAAAGAACATAGTGGTGGATTGGCTAGACATTTTGGAATTGATAAGACATTGAGTTTGCTTAAGAAGAAGTATTATTGGCCACAAATGTATAAGGATGTTTAGAAATTCGTGACGAGTCATGGAGTTTATCAAGTTGCAAAAGGAGTAATTTAGAATATTGGGTTATATACACCTATTTCTATTCCTAAGAAACTTTGGAGTGACATTAGTATGGATTTTGTTCTTGGATTTCCTAAAATAGCAAAGTGGTATGATTCTATACTTGTTGTTGTGGATAGATTTTCTAAAATGGCTCATTTTATTCCATGTAAGAAGACATTAGATGCTAAGCATGTTGCTTAACTTTTCATCAAAGCATGGATTATCGAGAAGTATTATTTATAATAGAGAGTACATTTGTTGGTTATTTTTGGAGACATTGTGGAAGAAGATGGGTATTGAGCTGAAGTTTAGTTGTACATTCTATCTACAAATTGATGGATAGACAAAGGTTGTGAATAAAAGCTTGGGTAATTTGCTGAGGTGCTTAGTTTGAGATGAAACACATAATTAGGAGATGATATTGGCACAAGATGAGTTTGCACATAATAATTCTGTGAATAGAAGTACACAAAAGACACATTTTGAGATTTTTATTGGAATGAAGCCTAGAGGAGTATCAGATTTAAGGGATGTTTCTAGTGAAGAGAAGTGATGTAGGAGAAGAATTTTTTGATTTCATGGAGTTTTTGCATAAGGAAGTGAAGCTAAAGTTGGAACAAAGTAATCAGAAGTACAAGGAGAATGCTGATAAGTCTAGAAGACATCATCTTTTTGAAGTTTGTGATGAGGTGATGGTTCATTTCAAGAAGGGAAGATTTCTAGTTGGAACATACAATAAGCTAAAGATGAAGAAGTTTGTACCTTGTAAAATCTTGATGAAGTTTGACAGTGAAAATGCTTATGAAGTTGAGTTACCTGATGACATGGATATATCTCCTATTCAATGTTCCTGATCTGTATAAGTATCATGAGTCGAATGATGAAGTTGTTGTACTTGATGATTATCCAAAGAAGTAGATTGAAGAGGTTGAATAAATATTGGATTAGAGAGTTGTTAAAAGCACAAGAGGAAAAGAGTACTATGAATATTTGGTGAAGTGGAAGAACAAACCAGTTGAAGATGCTACATGGATTTCTCAATCTGAGTTGGATTCATCTCAAGTTACGAAACTTGCATGATTTAGGAGAATCATTTCTTTCTACCCTAGTTGTCTAATGTAGGAGCATCCTAGGTTGACATGTTATCCTACTCATTTGTGTTTATTTTCCCAATTGTTGCCAAGTTTTAGATATTGCCAAGTTGCAACAATTATCGAGTGCCAGTAATTTTATAGTTTAAGCCAAGTTTAGGTTATCCCATGTCATGTTAACACTTGAGTTCATGTGTTATCCCATCTCTATAGTGTGTGCTGAGCTATTCTTCATGTGCTAAGCTATCCATCATGTGTTGAGTTACCTAGTGTATGCCGAGTGACTCTTCATGTGCCAAGTTGTCTTGTTTATGTTGACTATCAACATTTTGTACATGATTTCTACATTTTTGGTGTGAGCTAACTTGCGGATTTGTTTTGATCACAAAATTTATGTTAATATTTTTTTTTGGGATGTGTCCAAACTGTTGTTGGGTCAGCCTTCCTCTTATGTAATGTTCTAGAATGATCTGTAAGCCATTTTGGCAATTATAAATGGAGAGTTTAGGCTTAGAGTTAGGGAAATTAGAGGGAGTTAAGAGAATAATATAAAGTTCAAAAAGTTTTTTGTATATGTGTTTAGAGTTGCGAATTTGAAGCTTGATCTTTGATCTTGAATGTATATTGTATTTGGCTATAACCTAGAAGGCCTTACAGTTGGGGATGTATGCTAATTATTTCATGAATCAATAAAATAATTCATTCTCTCTCCATGGTGCTATCCTCTTTTTGTGTTTGCTTCTATGGTGTTAACCAGACAAGGTTGGTTTAGATAGCTAGTTGTGCCTTTGGCCTTGGTTATTTCCATTCCCTCCTTGCATCATTTTTTGAATATGTTCATCATGGATCTCACAAAGTTGTTAAACTTTATCTTCAAGGACCTAATGCTCTGATACCAATTGTTAGAAACAGTAGTCCACCAAGATAACTGAGAGTAGGGGGGTAATCAGTTATCCAATAATTAAAATATTTATACACCTTTAATAATCACAACCATATAAAGATGTACATATATAATTACACCAAATATGTTAACTAGGGAAACCCTTGATTAGAGGGTAAAACCCAATGGGAATGATGCCCACAAGATGATGTACTAATATAAATATTCCTTGTTAGAGGATGGACCTTGTTAGTAGTCTATTACAACATTTAGTACATAAGAGTCCCTATTAGGAAACTTTGAATCCTTGTTAGAAGATGCCAACCCTGTTAGGAGTTGTAGAAGATAGAAGGATCCACTGTCCAAATAGCTTCTTGTGAAGATCACTAAACTCACTATCTAACTAATCTCTTAACTATTCCTTGTAGAATATTTATATGTATTGTACTTTAACTTCTTTCCTCTATCTTGTCAACTAGACCAATCACTATCTAACCTTATAGACTAGGTCACAAACCTTAGATCCAAGTATCAAACTTTGGATCACACAATAAAACCTTGGCAACAAAGTTTCCTTCACCTTCACTTTGCTCTACTTAACTTCACATTCTACTCTTTGTGCTATTTACAATGATTTTCTTCTTCCTCATTTATGATAAAGGAAAATGTCCTTTCTTTATACTGAATACATAAAACAATTCCCTAAGTTAACTATTACACCTTCTCAATTAATTATCATAGGACAACATTAAGAACACGTCACACTTAGCGATAACATTAATCTTTAGCCTTGTAACTTGAATATCTTTCCATACACATATCATTATGATGAGCGAGCTTAGCTACATCATCTTCAAAATGTCTTCTTCACATCTTTAACTTCGGCTTCTTAGAATAACAACTTTTCTAAGAGATATAACGAGTTTACCAAAATATGCCTTTGTAAACTCTATCTCAAAACAATCTGCATTGAAACTTGCATAACTTCTTCCATACTTAATAACTTATGCTTTCAAGGTTATCTGTATATACTAGAGACTCAGTAGTATCTCCCTTTAACCTTTCTTAGTGAAAATTCTCAATTATCTATGCATACCAACTTGATCTTTCTGTTGTTCTTCTATCAGACACCATAGAAAACTGCTATGTTGACATCAATGACAAACATAGTCATGAATGTAACATATCATCATGATAATGATGTAATCATATTTCTACAATACTACCCCATAGAAATATCATCATTATTCATGCTTCCAACACATATATCACTAGATGAGAATGAAACACATAAAATCTAAAATTTTTAAGGGCTCTCACCACTGTATAAACATGTTTGTGAGTATCTCAATTCTTGATTCTTTAATGGTATACTCATAAAAGATGTTCGAGCTTGTATTCTTTCTTTATTTTCTTGCATTAATATAGCTGACATAGTATTTTTAGCGGCATAACAATAAATGATGAATTCTTTAGTGTAGTTGGGATGGACAAGCACAGGGGCTTTGGCAATGACACCATTGATATCTTCAAAAGCCTTTTTCCCAACAACACTACATTTAAAAGTTTTATTTACTTTCATCATATCAACTATATATTTAACTATTTCAGAGAAGTTAGGCACAAATCTCCTCAAGAAATTTACCTGGCAAAAGAAGGATTTTACTCCAATTTTTCTCAATGGTAGAATTAATTGCTGGATGGCTTTAACTCTGTCTCGATCAATCTTCACTCCTTGAGATACAATATGGCCAAGTAGTTTTCCTTTTGTAACACAAAATACTAACTTCTTTGGATTCAGTGGGATACCATGATCTTTACATGTTTGTAACACCCTTTCTAGATCTCTGATATGATCTTTTCTCTTCTTGGAAAAGACTCTCAAATCATGAAGGTATATGACAATAATTCTATCTTTCAAATCCTCAAAGGCCAAATTCATGCCACACTAAAAATTTGCACTTGCATTAATTAGGCCAAAAGGCATTCTATTGTAGGAAAAATTACCCCATGGTGTGGTAAATGTAGTTTTGAACTAATTTGCTTCATTTACCTAAAGTTGATTATATCCTAAAAATCCATCTAACATAGACATAATTTCTAATCTTGCAATAGTTTGTAAAATATGATCCATATTAGGGAAAACAAAAATATCTTTGAATGAGGCTTGATTTAGATTTGTAAAATATAAACCAATCCTTATCTCTCCATTCTTCTTCTTCACTAGTGCAATATTAGCAATCCAAGTAGAATAAGGAATAGGGTATATAATCTTGGCCTACAACATTTTGTCAATCTCCTTGAATATTTCTCCTTCAACTATAGGGTTATAGTTTCTTTGTTTTTGCCTTGACATTGTTGCTTCTAGGTTAAGAGGGATTTCATACACTAACTTCCCACCAATGAAATTCTTTAGGTCTTCGTAGCTCCAAGAAAATACATCTTGAAATTTAATGAGTAATTTCCTAATTTCTACCCTCTCCTCTAGTGTGCAACAATTTTCTATTTTTATCATGTTTGGATTGACTTCTGTCCCTATATTGATTCCATCATATTCACCATCAGTTTTTCCTTTCTGATCTCTTTCTCTCTTTATGTATGCATCATGCCTATCAAAAAGTTTTTATAAAGAGAATAGATGAGGTGGAACTTTGTTACCTTTCAATTTAACCATATCAGACTCTATTTCCTTTTTATCACTTATCATTGAATCATCACCATTTGCATTAGTGCTTCCTTCAAAATACAAGCATTGAAAAGGAACTTCCCCTTCAATGAATTTTAGTATATGTTTATTATCTTCAAACACCTTCCATGAATCTTCATTATCAGGGACATCATGCCTAAATATAACTTCTACTTTATAAACTTGATCTTTGAAATCAGGATGTCGTAGAAGCAATGATGTAGAAACTGCTAAAGAATTATCTACTGAATTGAATTCTCTAGGTACTGATGTAATTGATAAAGCATACAAACTCTCAATTTCATCCCACACCTTATTATGATAGCTTCTCAATCTTGAGTTCTTTACTACATATTGATTTTTGACTTGTCTCACCACTAACTCTGCATCTCCTTGAGCTTTGAGTATCTTGAATCCTTTTTGTTTTGTTAACATTATAGCAAGGATAAGGGATTCATACTCTACAACATTGTTATTATTTTTGAAATCTAACTTATAAGAAAAGTAATTCATTTCCCCACTTGGTGATGTCAACACTACTCTAAATTTTGTCTTCTCTTCTAGTTCTAGCTTTATCTTTTTATCTCCAACTTGGATAGTAGCACACGACCAATATAGATTTATCTCCCCATATATGTCTTTAGAGAAACTTCTACTTAGGAGAATGCCATAAATTATAGGGATATCTGCTACTAGAATAGCGAGTTATAGCCTTTTGGAAGGATAGGCAACAAGGGCACTTTTTTTGCATCCATTGAATAATATCTACCAAAAGCTTTAGTCAGTGGAAGTCCTAAAGCTTTTTCTATAGAAGAAGGAATTACATTATTAGAGGATCCTAAATCTATGATGTGGTTACTCAATCTATTTCCATTGATAAACAAGGAAATGTAGAAGGGATCTAGTTTTTGATTTGGACATTTGGCTAAGTGTAATGTCCCCATCTTTTAAGCCTCTTAGTGGAGTTCTTAGCCTTTACATTCTCTATAGGTTAAGTGGAGAAATAAGGAGAAATTGATTAAATTAATTTATTATAAAATCATTAAATAAATTAAAATTAAAAGGTGACTTTATATGTAATGAATTTAATTAAAAGTAACTAAAGTTAATTAAATAAATTAAAAAAATCTTCTAGAAGGAGGTCCATCTATTGGAGGAAAAGAATAAATAGGGAGGGCAACCTCATTCTTGAGCATCGAATGTGTTGCCATCTACTCTTTTGGATAGCTTGTGGAGCTAAGGGTTTCTATAGTTGTTACATTGATCGTTGGGAGTGGGCACTCCCATTGATTTGCATAACTAAGGTGGTTAAATATCTTCTGAAGAGTTGCAACTGTTGGAGAAGACAAATCAATCTTTTCATTGTGCCAAATTTGTGGCCTAGGGCTAAATTTGTGGAGTAAGGAATAAGTTAGATATTGGTACAATAACTTTTCTATACAATACTGCTACTACAATATTGCTACTATAGTACCAATGCTATAGTAACTTTTCTATAGTGATGCTGCTATACTGTCATCGCTATAGTGATTTGCTATAGTAATTTGCTACAGGAAAATTCATATTTTTGGAGCAATTCCAGGATTTTATCTACTACATTTTGCATTATTTGAGAGTAGATATTTAGGGCATTGTTAGTGTTTCTAAAATCTATTGTAATATGATTTATATAAGAGTTTTATATCAGAATTGTTGCCCTAATGTCTTATTGATGTAGATGCATATTTTCTCATTTATAGTCTGATCTATAAACTAGGATTTACAATTTTACAACTTAATAATCCAAATTATAGATTTAATTCCCGATCCAGGTAGTAATTACATGGCTATGTGTTTTAACTAATGAAATTACAAAAATATTTATGCTTAAAACATTTATTAAATAATATATTTAATGCACATAAAAGAGAACAATAATGGATGAGAGAATAAGAAAGAGGATAAGGAGACACATATAATTTGATACATAGTTCATCTGGGTAGGACTACATCTCTGGTTCCACTTCTCAATCAGCGGACCTTCACAGTCTCTTTCTTCTTTTACAATTGTTGGTGTAAAATATCACCTTGCAAATTCTAAAAAAAAAATCTCTCCAAGAATTTTATTTCCAAGACTAAATTTCCTTCCAAGGACAATACCACTCCTTTTATACTAATTTATTTCCTTATTTGGTTTATAACCAAATAACAAATTAATTAATCTTTTTAGCTTTTATAATTTTAAGCGATTCAAAAAAAAAACCAATGACACTCCTCAAATAATAAAATCCAAACAAAACTAACTAACCCCTTATTTTCACAGATAACAACCCCTTATTATACGCTGGTTTGTAAAATTGATAAGGGTTCAAGTTGATTTTCTTTAGCAATCTTAACAAAGTTTATTTTTATCTTTTCTAACTTGGAGGTATTTATATTGTTTGTTACGGGGGGGGGGTGGTGAATTAGTTATAAAAGTCCAGATGTCCTATTAAAACTTTTCATTAAGTGTAGTGAGCCCAATCAATCATTCATTCATCCAAGCTTTAACTTTTCCAATCAGCAAGTTACTAAGAAATCAACTCATGACACAGTGATTTACGTGGAAACCCAATTTGGGAAAAACCACTAGTAACATGCTACTTAATTCTCACTCTTCTGAAGTAATGCCTTGTGAAAGGCCTACCCTATTAAAGGCTTACAACACACTATCAAATGTGACCTTGTTAGAGGATTTAACCACCTTGTTAGAAGTGGGCCTGGTTAAAGGACTTTAGGACATTCACTTGGAATGCCACCCTATTAAAGGATTTACAAATGGTTGTTAGGCCAACCTAAATTCATAGGATTTTTAGATCTAATACAATTTCTAGAGAGTGTTAGAAAATATTTACCTAACTACAACATACAACTTATCTTGGAGATCTCAGATCACTTCTCAGCTCATACCCTTGCCCGACCTTCAATCTCTACAACTCTTGACAACTTGCCCTCCTTTCAAGTTTAGTCTCCTTGAGTCTCCATACTCAATGTACTAGTGCAATAATCTCTTCATGACCACTCGTAGAAGTAGAGCCTCTGGTTGTTCCTTCTCCAAGATGTCTTTCCCCTTGCACCCTTCCAACTACTTCACAGATTTGGCTCTTCAACAGCAATAGTATCAACAACTCTTTGCTTCTTGGTCTATGACTTCTTAAACATAAGTCTTAGAGTAGCTTTTCCCACTTGATTCTTCCATTCTTTAATTTCAATTTTCATGGATTAGGTAGGATTCATTAAATCTAACCCATATTCTGTTTCCTCTAGAAACTTCTTGAATAATCCTTTAGAATTAAGTCAAATGCCAAAAAGTAAACTATATCATCACATCTCCTTCTACTATTTTGATTGCTTCATTTCAGCTTCTCCCTTTTTGCTACTGTATTCTTATTCTTTGTCTTTCACCCTCTATATTGCTCTTCTTCTACTGTTCTGATCAACATCTCCTTCTATCTTCATTTGATCAATATCTCACAACTTCTCCTATTGATCCTTTTTGCTATTGATTAGTTTCAAACATCTTCTCCCTCTTTGACAATAATGCCAAAGACATATTAGCATCTTAATATGCAGGTGTAGCTCTTACAGGTTCATTCAATTTCTCCCTCTATTACCTTACTTATGACTGATTTGGAACTTTAGCACATCAACTACTTTAGGCATGAATCCAAAGTAAACATCCTCTGCATCAATGTGTAATATATTCAACATTCAGTTCATTTGATGTAGGGCAGTCTTGCTTTTGCTTTAGGTAGCCTTAGCTAGGGGTATCACCCCTAACTTACTTCTAAGATACTTAAAAGCATCTTTAGGTAGTGCTTTTGTAAAGATATCAGCAATCTGTTCATTTGAGCTAACATATTCCATCTTCACTTGTTTGTCTTCCACCAACTCTCTTACATAGTGATACTTGATTGCAATATGCTCGGTTTTAGCATGCATTACTTGATTCTTTGATATATTGATTGCACTTGTATTATCACAATAAAGTATCACAGGCTCATTTACTTCTTCCTTCATACCTTGCAACAAATGTTTGATCCATACAATATTGGTGCAATTTATAGCAGCTGCCACATATTCAGCTTCAACAGTGGACTGTGAGGTGCAACTTTTTTTTTTGCTGGTCCATGTAATCAACCTCTTTCATAAGAAAAGTGCTCCTCCACTAGTGCTTTTTTTATCATCAATGTTACCTCCCTAGTCTGCATCAGTGTAGGCTCTTAGTTCAAATTTCTCACTCCTTTTGTAGTACAAACCAAAGTCATCAGTTCTTTTCAGGTATCTCAATATTCTCTTCACTACCATTAAGTGATTTTCTTTTGGATTAGCAAAAAATCTTGCTACTATTCCAACATCTAATACAATGTCTAGTCCACTATGTACAACATATTGTAGCTTTCTAATCATTGACCTATACAATGTCTAATTTACTTCAGCAGACTCATCATTCTTGGATAGCTTATGTCCAGTTGCCATTGGTGTGCTAACTAGTTTTGAGTCTTCTAACCCAAATGTTTTGAGTATATCCTTGATGTATTTGGATTGGGTCACAAATACTCCATGTTTCAACTAATGTACTTGTAATCCAATAAAGAATTTGATTTCTCCAAACATTGACATCTCAAATTCATGCTTCATTTGATCAGCAAAATCTTTGCATAAAACATCTTTCCCTCCAAATATTATATCATCAACAAAGATTTCTAATATCAAAATGTCTTTACCTTTTTCAGCTTTGATGTACAAGTTTCTATTGTCATCTATTCTCTCAAATCCTATCTTTACAAGATATTTGTGCAATCTCTCATACCATGCTCTAGGTGTTTTCTTTAATCCATAAAGTGCTTTGTGCAATTTTTAGACCATGTCCTTATTCTTCTCATCAAAAAATCCCTTTGGTTGTTCTATGTAAACTTCCTCTTCTAGTATACCATTTAAAAAAGCAAACTTCTCATCCATTTGGTACACTTTGAAACCTTTATATGCAACATATGCAAGTAATGTTCTTACTCCTTCCATTCTTGCAATAGGGGCAAATGTCTCTCCATAATCGAGTCCTTCTTCTTGTGCATAGCCTTTGAAAACTAGTTTGGCTTTGTTTCTTTTTATCTCACCATTCTCATCAAGTTTTTTTCTAAACACCCATTTGGTAGCAATCACATTCTTATCAGCTAGTCTAGGAACTACAAACCATGTTTTGTTCTTCTCAATCTGATCTATTTCTTCTTCCATGGATTTATACTAGTCATCATCTTGTAGTGCATCTTTCACTATTTTAGGTTCAACCTTGCTTAATAGACATGATTCATTCCTGAGCCTATTCCTTGTCATTGGTCTTGCATCCTTGTCACCAATGATTTGTTCTGCAAGGTGATATCTTCTCACATACTTGGCTAATCTAGGTTTAGTCCTTCTTTCCATGTTTGATCCTTCAGATTCTAAGTCATTTCATTCTTCTTCATTAGGCACTTCATCATTCCTTTCATGTGTACTATTTTCAGAGTTAGAATTTTTATTTTTTACATTCTGCAACTCGCCTTCTGAATGCAGCTCAACATTCACTAGTTGAGACTCGATAGATATTGAATTTTTTTGCTGATTCCCAACTTGATTTGTAGCATTGTCTTCAACTATCATTCCTTCATAGAAGTATAGAAAGGATCTATAATCCTCTATTTTCTTTGACTCATCAATCTAAAATTCTACATGCTCATCAAAATTTACATTTGCACTCTCCACAATCTTGTTAGTGTTAATATTCAAGCACTTATATGCCTTACTTCTAGTGGAGTATCCAAAGAATATGCCTTCATCACTTTTTGCATCAAACTTGCCATTTCTAGTATCCTTTAGAATATAGAATTTACAACCAAATACTTTGAAATGTTTAACATTGGGTGAGTGACCATACCACAATTCAAAAGGTGTTGCATTTGTACCTTTCTTGACTTGAACTCTATTCAGTGTGTAGACTGTAGTACTTAAAACTTCTCTCCAGTAATTTAGTGCAACATTTTTCTCCATCATCAAGGTTCTAGCACAATCAATCACTAACCTATTCCTCCTTTTAGCAATATCATTATATGGTGGAGTTCTTGGTGCTGATGTTTGCCTTTTGATACCTTTGTCATTGTAGAATATTTCAAACTCTCTTGATGTGAACTCACCTCTTCTGTTTGACCTTAGGCATTTCAAGTTCATTCATTTTTCCTTCTCAACTTTTGCCAAATACCACTTAAACATTTGAAATGCATTAGATTTTTTCTTTAAGAACATAGCAGTCATCATCCTAGAGTAGTCATCTACAAATAGCATTATGTATTTGTCTCCTAGGTAGCTTTGCACTTCTATTGGGCCACATAAGTCTATATGGACTAACTCTAGTACTTCATTGGAAGTGTATATTTTTCTTTTGGAACTAGACTTAGTCATCTTCCCTAATTACATTGTTTACACATTGTGTTTTTAGGTTTCTTCAACTTGGACAATCCTTTGACCTTCTTTTTCTTGTTGATACTAATCAAAATATCAAAGTTAACATGACACAACCTTTTATGCCACAACCACACATCATCAAGTGTAACAATAAGACATGTTGCATCTTCTATATCTAGGTAAAATAGATTACTCTTAGTTTGTTCACCTTTTCCTATCAGATTTCTATCAATGTCATAGATCTTGGTAGTTTTATTTCCAAATTCAACTTGTCAACCTACATTGCCTAACTGTGATACACTCAACAAGTTGTAGTTTAATCCTTCAACATAATATGCATTATCACATGAAATTTTCTTTGTAAGTTTGATAGAGCCTTTTCCTTTAATTTGACATGGGGCATCATTACCAAATCTAACACTATTTCCATCATATTGAGTAAAGGTAATGAACTTACTTTTATCTCCTATCATGTGATGTGAGCATCCACTATCTATGATCCACTTATCATTCTTATTCACATAGGTAACCAATGATATTGCTTCATCTTCATCTTCTTTTGATTCATCCTTCATGGCTACATAGACTACTTCATCATCATTCTCATCAAAGTCTTCTTCAACAATGTAGCATCTCTTGCCTTTCTCTTTGTAATCTTTGCTGTCATCTTCTCTTTTGTTCTTGTACTTGCTTCCTTCTTTTTAGTTCTTCTATGGACATCTTGCAACAATATGACCTACTTCATTGCAATTGAAACATATGATAGGGAGCTTACCTTTGAATTTTTCCTTACCTCTATGGAATCTCCTAGCCAGTAGTGCTTCTAACTATTCCACATCTTCCTCATCTATGCTGCTATTATTGAATGTATGTTTTCCTTTTCTTCTCTTTTTTCTTGATGTGTCCTCCTTAGTGTCTTTTATTGTCATCTTGGCCTTGAAAGAAGATTCAAGGTTCTCAGGTCTATAATTGTCAAAATTGGATAGCTCAAATGCAGTAAGTCTCCCCATTATTTCTTCAAAGGTTAATGTGTTCCCTTGTACACACCTTAGCTCTTGGATGGCTGAAACTCTAATAGCATAGATGGGAAGCAGAGTTCTTAAGTATTTTTTGATGGCTGTTTCTTCTTCCAATTGTCCACCTAGACTTCTTATTGCACTTACCACTTCTTTCATTCTAGCAGCATACTGGGCAACATTTTCACCTTCCTCCATCTTCATGTCATCAAACTTTCCTCTTAGGCTTTCTCTTTTTGCTCTCTGGACATTTTGATCTCCTCCATAGATTTTTGATAAGGTTTTCCACATCTTGAATGTAGTTTCATAATCTTTGATGTCATCATATTCTGCATAGTTAAGTGCAGAGGCAATCTCCAACATTGCTTGGTTGCACTCCTTTTTGTTCAAATCATCTGCAGTGAGAGGTCCTACTAGAGTTACACGTTCTATTCCAATTGAGGTTTGTACATAGTCACCTATTGATCTAATGTGCAATTTTATCAGACTCTACCATATAGAAAAGTTGTCTTTGTTGAGCTTGGGAACTTCTCTCTTGGACACCTTGATCTTCCTACTTCTAGTACCTTGAAACTAAATCAGCAGATGGCTCTAATACTAATTGTTAGAATTTCTTTAGAATAACTGAGGGTGGGGTGGGGGGGGGGGGGGGTGAATCAATTATTGAAGGTCTAGATGTCCTATTCAAACTTTTCAGTAAGTGTAGTGAGCCCAATCAATCATTTATTCATCCAAGCTTTAATTTTTCTAATCAACAAGTCACTGTAAATCAACATGCAAGCATGACACATAAGAAATCAACTCATGACACAATGATTTACGTGGAAACCCAATTTGGGAAAAGCCACTAGTAACATGCTATTCAATTCTCACTCTTTTGAAGTGATGCCTTATGAAAGGCTTGCCCTGTTAAAGGCTTACAACACACTGTCAAATGTGACCTTGTTAGAGGATTTAACCACCTTGTTAGAAGTGGGCCTAGTTAGAGGACTTTAGGACATTCACTTGGAATGCCACTTTGTTAAAGGATTTACAAATGGCTATTAGGCCACCCTAAATCCATAGGATTTTAAGATCTAATACAATTTCTAGAGAGTATTAGAAAATCTTGACCTAACTACAACATACAACTTATCTTGTAGATCTCAGATCACTTCTCAGCTCATATCCTTGCTTGGCCTTCAATCTTTGCAACTCTTGATAGCTTGCCCTCCTTTCAAGCTTAGTCTCCTTGAGTCTCCATACTCAATTTACTAGTGCAATCATCTGTTCATGAACACTCATAGAAGCAGAGCCTCTGTGCTCTTCCTTCTGCTAGATGTCTTTCCCCTTGCACCCTTCTAACCACTTCGCAAATTTGGCTCTTCAGCAGCAACAATATTAGCAAGTCTTTGCTTCTTGGTCTATGAATTCTTAAATAGAAGTCTTAGATTACCTTTTCCTACTCAATTATTCCATTCTTTAATTTTAATTTGCATGGATTGGGTAGGGTTCATTGCATCTAACCCATATTCTGTTTCCTCTAGAAACTTCTTGAATAATCCTTTAGAATTTTCTCAAAAATAGTTTACATAGGATTCTGTGCCACCAACTCATCATCCTTATCTTCCAACTCATTCACAAAATTCAATGTAACTAATATATTGGCTCAGATTTGGAAAATCTTCACCATTTGAAATAATGTAGTAGCTCGACACTATTGAAATACGGGTGCTCAACACATACTGTGTTACTTGGCATCAACTGTGTTTTTCCTGATGCTTAGCACCTGAAGATCACTTGAAACCAACTAAATTTTTTTTGATGCTCAACACCTAATCTTCACTTAGTACTTGAAGATCACTCAACACACACTAGAATTTTCTATTACTCAACTTCTACTGAGAATTTTGCTCGGCTTCAACTAACTTACTCGGCACCCACTAATGATCTTAGTTTAGGCTTTGCATTCTACCTTGTTACAACTTCTTCCTCCAATGTTTCTAAGTGTGACCAACCTCTATATTCTTGAGTGTGTCATCAATATATCATTTAACCATTGTCTTAACTAATCCTTGCACTTCATTACAACATCATAACTCAACCTTTCCCTTAGGTTCTCTTGTTACATCTTGTTGATCAAATCCTCTTCATCAATCAACTAAGTGATGGTACTTGGATCTTATAAGCAAATATCATCCCTACAAATAGCAGGTTTGACATCAATGACAAAACAATGATTGAAAACATTCTTTTACAACAATCTTCCTTCTTTGCAATAATCTCCCTCTTTGATCTTCAACAATGAGCTGTTCAATCAAATTTCCAACAAAAACAAACAAAATTTGCCTTTTTATAGTCCATGTATGGGAGATTGGCTTGGGTCCCACACCCCATACACGTATGTGGATTTTACCTTATCTATTTCATAACATAACAAACATTGGCTTCTCCTTTTCAAATCTAAAAAGCCATGATTAGTGTATTGGTGGAGGGGCTAATTTTGATATAGGAGCTTATGAGTTTGAATCTCTAAGAAAGGGGTTTTTTTAAAACTCAAAAACTTGTTACCACATGTCAAAATAGTACTGGTCCATGTCATCCAATAGCTGAGTCATGCTGACATCATCATTTTGACTTGATTTCTTTACTATCTTCAAATGAGCATATCTTTCATATACGAACTCTATTTTTGACAAAATGAACACCATTTGAAAGCTCTTGATGATCTCTTCAATTTAGAACCCATTGTTGACTACTTTTGAGATGGTCAAATTTTACCTTTTTGGTCAACCCCTATTTCACCTATTTGACATGAACTTTGACGAAGCATAACTTTTGCACATGAGCTCCTTTTTCACCCATTCAAACTACATCAGGTACAATTTTTAAAGCTCTTTGTACAAATACCAAATTTGAGAGATTTTGAGACTATGAAAATTTTAGGCTCACTAGATCCACTTGGATCATAGTCAATGCTCTATGTTTAAAAAAAATATAAAAACATTTGTTGTTGGTTGTTTGGAGTTTTACAAGTATATCAATTAAAGTTTGGCATTTAGAAAGTAATCAAACTTTAGATCTGTAATGTATATATCCCTTGTGTGTAAAGTGTTTGAAAAAATTCTCAAGTTAGCTATCAAGAAATAAAATTAGAATTGCACATGATCTTACAATGGTATACAAGCTTGCTTGCAAAGTGCTTGACAAAATGTCAAACAACTAAATTAGAGAAGAATTTGATGTTTGAAAAAGTTATAATCAGTTGGGGTTATTACATTGGTATCAAAGCTAAATCCTTCCATCCTAAGGGCTTAGTAATCACATGCAACCACCTAAGGTTGGCTCTTATGGATTTTACACTTGTAGGTGAGCTTTGTTTGATAGGGAACAAGATTTTGATAGGTAGCCAGACACCATGGGTGATAGGCAAGATCATAGCCCACCAAGAGATAATAGGAATGAGGATTAGGAAATAATAGAATTTTTCAAAGCAATAGTTATAGGACAAGAGAAGATGGCTTAGGCTTTGTAGGCAATCACCACCATGGTTGAGTGCATGAACCCACAGGACAGGTAGAATCAAGAACAAGGGGATTACAGTAGTGCAGTGGGATCACCTAGAGCTCATAGAACTCTTTCCAAAATAGTAGACAAACACACATGTCCTACCTTTGTTAGAGAGGAACTAGTATAGGAGCTAGCAGAGGAAGCAAAGGATGAGACATTTTCAAATATCCTTATGTCTACTAATGATGAATGGAAATTATTAGCACCACATATATGAGAAAGAATTATTTTGAGAGGTTTGTAAACTAAAGAAGAGAACACTAACATGTAATCAGATAGAATAGGAGACCTCATGGTGAAGATAATTAATTAAAGCATGCTATAGGGAAGCTTTCCTTGACTACATTTGATGGGAGTAGCATAATGACAGTACAAGCTTGGATTCAAAAGCTTGATACCTTCTTAGCACTGAGACCTATGATAGAAGTAGAGGCAATAAAATATGCCACACTATATTTAGAGGGAGCTGCACATGATTGGTGGTACCATGGGGTGGTTAACCTTTAGCATAATCAAGTGACTTCATATCAGGACTTCGTGGATAGGTTGGTAGAGAGGTTTGATAAGAAGGATCTAGAAGTCTACTTCAGGGAGATTGCACAATTGAAATAAATAGGTAGATTGGAGTATTTCATTAGTGAATTTTAGAGGCTATCCATTATGGTGCCATATATATCAGATAAGAGATTGGTTATTTTGTTCACAGAGGGATTATTAGAACTATTGAAGGGTTGGGTAAAAGCCTTTGATCCATTCAATTTGCAAGAAGCAATTATAAGGCTAGAAGTATGGAGCAAGAAGCCCTAGTAAATAAATTTAAATCAAAGGTTGCATCATCTAGCAAAGACAAACCATTCTTCAAGAAACCTGAGAGGAATGAAACAAAGGCTGAAAATAAAGATAAATCATTTGCTCCTTTGGATAGAGAGACATTGAATGATTTAGGGAAGAAAAAAATCTATTTTTATTGTAAATGACCTTATGACATGAACCATGATTGTCCTTTGAGGCCAAAGGAGGAAGAAAATAGGGTTATATAGGCTTATTATGAGGATTCTAATTCTAAAAATTTAGATTGATAATCTAAAAATGAGGAATCAATTGAAGAAAAGGAAGACATAGATGATATAGGTGATGAGATGACTAAGAGTAGAATTAAGAAGGCCCATCTCACTAGTTTACAACAAGATGGATCATTCAAGATGAGAGGGGTATTGGTTGGTTAGCAAGTTATTACTTTTCTTGATACAGGTGCTACTCACAATTTTTTAAATTCCAAATTGATTGAGAGGCATGGTATACAAACATAATAGTTTGAGGGTCTAAGAGTGAGGGTAGCTAATGGCTACATTCTCAAATGTGACCAGAAGATTACAGGTCTACGCCTAAAGATCAACAAGTTTGATTTCAAAGCATATTTTTATGTTGTTAAAATGAGTGATACACATTTAGTTCTTGGCATGACTTGGTTATATGATATAGGGGAGTTCACTCTCAATTTGAGAGATATGGAGATGAGGTTTCATTCAGAAGGGAAGACCCATATACTTAAGGCCATCCATGATAGTGGGTTTAGGATGATGTCTTACAGATGCATGGAGAGCTTGTTGAGATATCACCAGGTTGAGTTGGTAGCCCATTGCACTTTAATGACATCACAGGGGTAGCAAATATTAGATTATCACCTAGACATACATGAATTGAGAATCAAGCCCTATAAGGTTTTTAGTGAAATACCACCAGGTAGACTTCTAGATAGAGGTATTGAGCATATTATTGAGTTGGAGGAGGGTGCTAAATCCATAATGATCACACCCTATAGGCATCCAAAGAGATTGGAGGATGAGATTGAGAAAACCAGCAAGGGACTACTTGCTATGGGGCACACTAGATCAAGTAAGTCTCCTTTCACTTTTAATATGGTTTTGGTGAAGAAGAAGGATGGCACTCTTAGGATGTGCATAGCTTATAGGGCCCTGAATAAGAAGACTATAAAAAAATAGATATCCCATCCCATTGATTGATGAGTTATTAGATGAGCTACATGGAGAATGTTTCTTCTCCAAATTTTATTTAAGATTAGGCTATCATTAGATCTAAGTCAACTATCATTGTGGCCATTTATAGTTTGTAGTTATGCCATTTGGACTAACTAATGCTCAAACTAATTTTTAGTCCACAATGAACAAGGTTTTTTAGCATCAGCTGAGGAAATTTGTGTTAGTCTTCTTTGATGACATCTTGGTGTATAGTAGGACATGGGATGAGCATGTGTGGCACTTAGACACTATGTTGAGAATTTTGAGTAGGGAGTCCTTGTATGTAAAGGAGTCCAAATTTGATTTGGAATTATCAAAGTTATTATATCTGGGTCACATTATGAGTGCTTAGGGAGTACGCATGGATCCTGAAAAGATTCATGCTATTATTGAGTGGCCTAATTTAGTGAACCTAACATAGTTGAGAGGATTTTTTGGGTTGTGTGGGTACTATAGGAGGTTTGTTAGTGGATATTCTAGGCATGTAGCACCCTTGATGAACTTGATGAGAAAGGGGGCTTTCTTATGGAATCTTGAGGCATAGGAATGTTTTCATAAATTCAAGGAGTTGATGACTTCTTGTCTAGTTCTAGCATTACCATATTTTAGAAAACCTTTTGAGCTGCATTGTGATGCATTTGGAAAAGGTTTTGGAGTGGTGCTTGTGTAGGAGAAGCACCCAATTGCTTGTGAGAGTAGGAAGCTCAAGAGGCCCAAGAGGAGCTTCAACATTTATGATAAGGAAATGTCGGCCATAATGCATGCTTTGGCCAAATTTAGGTAGTATTTAGTGGGTAGCAAATTCAGCATAAAAATTGACCACAATAGCTTGAAATATTTCTTGGGGCAATGAGATCTTAATAATAGGCATCAGAAATAGGTATGTAAATTACAGGAATATCATTTTGATATTACCTATTTTAAGGGGACCTAGAATGTAGTAGTAGATGCCTTGTCACGAAGACCCCACTTGAGCTTGATGAAAAATACATCAGAGGATTGGAGACATTTTATCCTTGTAGAGTATGCAAAGGATACATGGGCATTGAGATTCATAGATGGATCAATCCAAAATAGTAATTTCACCCTTGTGAATGAGATCATCATTTACAAAGGGTATATTTATTTGGTGCAAAGGTCAGAGGTGAGGAGGATGGTGTTGAGAGTTTATCATGATTCACATATGGAAGGACATCTAGGTTTTTACAAAACTTACCAATAGATTCGTGAGCATTTATCTTAGAAAGGGCTCAAAGCTAAGGTATTGCAATATGTTAGAGAGTGTCCTACTTGTTAGTAGCATAAACATGAGAACTCTTACCTAGCTGCTTACTTAACCCACTTTTGATTCCTAATAGGAAGTGGGAGTGTTTGTCCATAGACTTCATTAAAGGACTACTAAGAGCCTAGGGCAGAGATTATATATGTTGTTGTTGATCAGCTTATGAAGTTTGCCCACTTTTTCTCGATCATTTCTACATACACTACTACATAGGTGACAAATTTATTCTTCAGAGAGGTATTCAGATTGCATGGCTTACCTTGGAGCATCATTATCAATAGGGACAATAGGTTTATGAGTCAATTCTAGCTAGAGTTGTTCAGATTGTGTAGCACAGAGCTCACTTTGAGTACTAGCTACCACCCCAGACAGATGGTCAAGTAGAGATAGTAAACAAATGGGTGAAAGGATACCTCTAGAATTACATAGTAGGGTAGTAAAAGGCTTGGGTTAAGTGGATATATCCATGTGAACATTTTTATAATTCCATTTATGACATGTCTATCTAGATGTCACCATTCATGACATTATGTTGAAGAAAGAGATTTTTGAGAATAAATTGAAACAATTGTGATCAATAATCATTATTTTGTCACTGATGTCAAACCTTCTATTTGTTGGTAAGAAAATTTCTTATATGATTTAAGTACTATCACTTATTTGATTGATGAAGAGGACTTGATCAAAAGATGTAACAATAGCACCTAGGGGAAAGGTTGAGTTATGATATGTGAAGGAGTACAAGAATTAGTTAAGACAATGATAACATGATGAATTGATAATCTACTTAAAGTTACAAAGGTTGGTTACACTAAGCAAGTATAGAAGAACAAATTAAAGAAATTTTGTTTGCCAAGATTGACCAAGTGGATAGTAGGTGTCAAGGAAAGTCAGTGCAAGCTGAGTAGAAAATTAGTTGGAGCTGATCAAAAGTCTATTCTAGTGTATGCTGAGCAAAACACTGGATGTCGAGTAAAGTTTAGTTGATGCCAAGCACCAACAAATTTTTGTTCGTGCTGAGTGATTTTATAGAGGATGCTAAGAAACACAGTATGTACTGAGCATCAGAAGCAAGTTAACGCTAAGTGGATGCATTATTTGAAAGATTGTGAATTTGATGGATCTAAGCCAATAAATTTGTTTTCTTGGATTGTGTGAACTAGGTGGAAGATAACATTGATGAGTTGGTGGCAAAGAATTCAAGATAAACCCATTTTGATGTGAATTCAAAGAGAATTAAAGGAGAAGTTTCTACAAGAGATATGAAATATGGGGTAGATTAATTGTATCCTATCTAATTTTTCCTAACCCTAAATTGGACAATGGAGAATGAGAGGAAAAAGATCTTAATTTTCTATTTATAGGAATGGCTAGTTAGAAGAAAATGTTTTCATATGCGAGAACCTAAGGAAGATAAGGAGTCAAGATTTTTTCTTCATTAAGTGACATAAGAGAAGAGTCTACATTGGCATGTTAAGCTAGAAGGCTTAAGCATATGAATGCTTGAAGGCTGAACAAGCTGTCAAAATTGAAATGTGTGAAGGCCAAGAAGAATGGAGGACTAAAATAGAGATTTGTAATTTGTAAATGTAATTGTAAGTTGTTATCAGATCAAGCCTTACTGTTACTCTTTAATAATTGTATCAATCTAGGATAAATCATTTGGATTAAGGTTGACCTAACAGTCATTTGTAAATCCTTTAACTGGGTGACATTCGAAGTGAATGGTTCTCTAAGAAGGCTCACTCCTAAGGATCACTCCTAATAGAGTGATTGAAATACTTTAACAGGGTCACATTTAAAAATAAGTATTGTAACCTTTAACAGGGTTGGCATTTCACAGAGCATCACTTCAGAAGAGTGAAAAAGGGTAGCATGTTACTGATGGTTTTTTTCAAATTGGGTTTCCACATAAATCTTTGTGTCAAATATGTTGCTGAATCTATTATGTTTCATGTTTATATTTCTGCAAATTGATTTGATAGTAACCTACAAGTTTTTAAGTGATTGCATAATCTTATGGAAGCATGCATGATGATAAATGTTTTATGGGTTCACTAAGCTATGAAAAGTTTTATTTATACATCTAGACCTTGGGTAACTAATTCAACCCCCCTAGTTATTCTAAAGTATTCCAACAATTGGTATTAGAGCCATCTACTTAAGAGGACTAGTTTGAAAGTACTAGAAGCACAAAAATCAAGATGTCAAAAAGAGAAGTACCCGAACTTAATAGAGATAACTTTATTGCATGGAAAAGTTTGATGAAGGTACACCTTAGAGGACTTGGAGATCATGCACAATCTACTATTACTACTAAGCATGTTGATCTTGCTAGAGCTCGAACTACTGAGGATATGAAAAAGAAGAAAGAGAATAACCAATAAATGCTTGAGATTGCCCCTACCCTAAGTTATGCTGAATTTGATGATATCAAAGGTCTTGATAGTGCAAAGAAAATGTGGGATGCCTTAACCACTATCTATGGAGGAAACACTAATGTTCAAAGAGCCAAAGCTAAAAATCTTAGAGGTAAGTTTGATGATATGAGAATTGCAATTAGACTTTTTGCTATTATTTGATGATACGAGAACTACTACCCATATATGCTATTAGATTTTCTACAATTCAAGAACTAAGATGTATACTAGGAAATAATCTATTACTTGAAGGTCTAGTAGGTAGACTCATTACTTTTGAGCTATCTAACTTTGATAATTACAAACTTGAGAATATTGAATTTGCTTTCAAAGCTAAGGTGTCATTGAATTAATCTAACGAGAAGAAGAAGAAGAAGATAAAGTATGTATCCAATGATAGTGATACAAATGAGGAGGATATAGAACAATTTGAAGCACTACTAGCAAGAAGATTCCACAAAGGTAAAGGCAAGTTCAAAGGTAAACTATCTGTCATTTGTTTCAATTGCAATGAGGTTGGTCATATTGCTGCTAGATGTCTAGAGAAGAAGAACTACAGAGGTGGTGATAAATACAAAAGTAGAAGAGATGAAGTCAACAAGGATTATAAAGACAAAGGCAAAAGGTCTTACTACATTGCTGAAGAGAAAATAAAAGATGAATCTATTAAACATGATGATGAAGTGGTGTATGTTGCAATGAAGGATGAATCTGATGAAGATGAGGCAATTGCACTTGTGACTTGTGTGAACAAGAACCATAGATGGATCATTGACACTGGGTGTTCACATCACATAACTGGAGATGCAAGTAAGTTCATTACCCTAAATTTTTATGATGGAAATAGTGTAAGATTTGGTAATCATGCACTATGTTTGATAAAAAGGGAAAGGTTCTATCAAACTCACAAATAAGATTTTACATGACAATACTTACTATGTTGAAAGACTTAACTATAATCTCTTGAGTGTGTTACAACTGAATAATTTAGGATGTAATATTGAGTTTGAAAATAAGATTGCTAAGTTATATGACACAAATGGAAAATTGATTGCAAGGGTGATCAAACTAGGAGTAATCTATTCTACCTTGACATAGAGGATGTTACTTGTATAGTTGTAAAATTTTATGATGTGTGGCTATGGCACAAGAGGTTATTTCATGTTAATTTTGATAACTTGGTTAGTATTAGTAACATGATAAAAGTTAGAGGTTTTCTCTAAGTTGAAGAAGCCTGATAATATAATGTACAAACAATGTCAGTTAGGAAAAATGACAAAGTCAAGTTTTAAGAGTAAAGCTTATACCTCCAAAGAAATACTAGAGATTGTTCATACTAACTTGTGTGGACCAATTGATGTGCAAAGCTACAAAGGAGATAAGTACATTATACTATTTGTTGATGATTATTCTAGAATGATGATAGTTATGTTTCTAAAACAAAAAATCTGATGTTTTCCAAATGTTTAAGTGGTACTTAGCAAGAGTTGAGAAGGAAATAGGTAAAAGTCTAAAGTGTTTGGGATCTGAAAGAGAAGGAAAATTTACATCAAATGAGTTTGAGATGTTTTGTAATAACAGAGGAATCAAAAGAAAAATATCTATCCCTAGAACTCCTCCACAAAATGGAATTACTAAAAGGAGGAATAGATCTATAATGGACTATGCTAGAACACTCATGATGGAGAAAACTGTTACTTTAAAATACCGGAGAGAAGTTGTAAGTATAGCTATCTATATCTTAAACCATGTACAAGTCAAGAAAGGTACTCATTCAACACCTTTTGAATAATGGTATGGATACTCACCCAATGTAAAATATTTTAAGGTATTTGGAAACAAATATTACATTCTTAAAGACTTTAGGAATGGTAAACTAGATGTGAAAAGTGAATAAGGTATATTCCTAGGCTATTCTACAAGAATTAAATCTTATAAGTGTTTTAATGCTAACAATAACAAAGTTGTGGAAAGTGAAAATGTAAATTTTGATGAATATACAAAAGTATATGAGGCTGAACCTATGAAAGAACTAGAAGAATACAAACCATTTGTATAATTTTATGAAGGTATGCCTGTTGAAGAAGATGCTACAAATCAAGCTACAGACCAATAACAAGTTTCAGTGACTACTAAGTCACATACTATGAATTCCAAGTTGCATTTAGGAAATGAGCTACATCCATATGCTAAGTTAAAAAATGGAGTTGAAGCACATTTTGGTTCTAAGATTAATAGATATGCTGAGCTACTTGATAGAGATGTACACAGTGACTCTGAAGTTGAAAGACCAAATGAAGAAACTAGAGTTGAACCAAGATTGTCCAAATATATCAAGAGACACCATCCTGCTACACAAATTATTGGAGACAAAGGTGCTAAAGCAATGAAAAGAAATAGATTAAGAAATGATACATGTTTACTCAGCATGAAGGAGCACAAACCAGTAAGAGATGCCTTGCAAGATGTAGAATGGAGTAAAGCCATGGAGGAAGAGATTAAACAAATTGAGAAAAAAAAAACATGGACTCTAGTGCCTAGACCAAAGGACAAAAATGTGATTGGCACCAAGTGGCTATTCAGAAATAAGCTAGATGAAAATGGTGAAGTCACAAGGAACAAGGCAAGATTAGTTTGCAAAGGATATGCACAAGAAGAAGGAATTGACTATGGAGAGAAATTTACTCCTGTTGCTAGATTGCAAGGAGTAAGAACCTTACTTGCTTATTTTTCATACAAAGGTTTCAAAGATTATCAAATGGATATTAAATCTGCATTTCTAAATGGAATATTAGAGGAAAAAAATTACATAGAACAACCAAAAGGATTTGTTGATGTTAACAATAAGAACATGGTATGTAGATTACACAAAGCTCTATATGGTTTGAAATAAGAACCAAAAGCATGGTATGAAAGACTTCATAATTATCTTGTGAGGATTGGATTTGAAAGGACTAATGATAACAAAAATCTGTACATGAAGATAGAAAAAGGCAAAGGTATTTTGTTATCTGAAATTTTTATTGATGATATCATATTTTGAGGTCAAGATGCTTTATTTAATGCTTTTGCAAATGAAATGAAGCAAGAAATTGTGATGTCTATGTTTGGAGAGATCAAGTTCTTCGTGGGTTTGCAAGTATATTAGATGAAATATGGTATATACATAACTCTGTCAAAATATGTCAAAGAAATATTGAAATCTTTTGGTTTGGAGGATTCCAAACCAGTAAGTACACCTATGGTGATAGGACACAAGTTCTCAAAGAATGATGATTCAGCTAAGGTGAATCGAAAATTGTACATGTCTATGATTGGTAAATTACAATATGTAGTAATAGTAGATTTGATAGTGCATTATTTGTAGGAATAGTTGCAAGATTCTCTACTAATCTCAAGGAGAATCATTTAATGGCTATAAAGAGAATAATGAGATATCTAAAAGGAATAGAGGAGTATGGTCTATACTATATTTAAAATGAGAAATTTGAATTAAGAGCCTATATTGATGCTAATTAGGTTGGAAACATTGATGACAGAAATATCACCAGTGGAGGAGCATTTTTCTTAGGTAAGAGGCTGGTTACATGGACTAGGAAGAAATAAAACAACACTTCACAATCTACTACTAAAGTTGAATATGTTGCTGCTACTGTAAATTGTACAAACATTGTGTGGATCAAATAGTTACTCAAAGGTATGAAGGAAGAGAACACAAAACTAATGACACTTTATTGTGATAATACAAGTGCTATAAACATATCAAAGAATACTATGATGCACACAAAGACTAAGCACATTGCAATCAAGTATCATTACTTGAGAGAATTAATTCAAGATAAAGAGGTGAAGATGGAATATGTTAACAAAAAAGAGCAAATTGCTGATATCTTCACAATAGAATTACTTAAGGACGTTTATGAGTATATAGGAGGTAAACTAGGGGTTATACCCCTATCAAAGGCTATCTAAGTAACAAAAGGAGTTCCTTTCATCAAACAAACTAATTTTCATATGTTACACATTGATGCAAAGGATCTTACTTTAGGGGCTACCTAAAGTAATCAAAGAACTGACACTACAAATTAGTTACAAGCAAGGTGACAAAGGAAGAAACTGAAGAAGTTTATATCTGCATGTTAAGATGAAAAGTCTTTGGCATTGTTGTCAAAGAAGGAGATAATTATTGATTAAGGGAAATACAAGAAAGAGAGAGATAGTTATTGATTAGGAGATATACAAGAGGTTGGAGATTTAACAAAGATGGAGAAATCCTAACATCTACCTAGTAAGAGGGAGGTATAGCAAGAAATTCAAAGGGAGTTATAAGGATGACATAAAGGAGTTTTGTGACCTATTCAAAAGATGAAAGTTTCTAATAGAGGGAGAGATTTTAATACAATGAATTATTTTATTTTTGGTATTTTGTTGGTCCTACTGTTTTAACTTAGTTAGTTTGGTTGATCAGTTTGGTTTGCCATCAATGCCAAAGAGGGAGATTGTTGAAGAAAGAGTTTGCTGAGAACATATTGACACAAGTATGATCAATAATCATTATTTTGTCATTGATGTCAAACCTTCTATTTTCTAGTAAGACAACTGGTATATGATTTAAGTACTATCACTTATTTGATTGATGAAGAGGATTTGATCAAAAGATTTAACAATAACACCTAGAGGAAAGGTTGTGTTGTTATATGTAAAGGAGTACAAGAATCAATTAAGATAGTGATAACATGATGAACTAATAATCTACTTAAGGTTACAAAGGCTTGTTACACTATGCAAGTATAGAAGAACAAGTTAAACAAAGTTTTTATGCCAAGATTGACCGAGTGGATAGTAGGTGCCGAGAAAAGTCAATGCAAGCCAAGCAAAAAATTAGTTAGAGCTGAGTAAAAGTCTATTCTAGTATATGCCAATCAAAATAGTGGATGTTGAGTAAAGTTTACTTGGTGCCAAAGACTAGTAAATTTTATTTTGTGCCAAGTGATTTTACAGAGGATGCTAATCAACGTAGTATGTGCCAAGCATTAGGAGCAAGTTAATGCCAAGTGGATGCATTATTTGACAAATTGTGAATTCAATGAATCTAAGTCAACAAATTTGTTTTCTTGGATTGTGTGAACTAGGTGGAAGATAAGATTGATGAGCTGGTGGCATAGAATTCAAGATAAACTATTTTTGAGGTGAATTTAAAGAGAATTGAAGGAGAAGTTTCTAGAAGAGATATGAAATATGGGGTAGATTCATTGTATCCTACCTAATCTATTGATCTGATGAACGGATCTAGACTATTTGCAGTAATAAATGCTTAATAAAATCAAATTAAATAAATCACAACTTAGCGGAAGTCTTAATTCATTTACTATCAATGAAATCAAAACTTAAGATGAGAAACAGAATTGAGAGAGAAGATAAGAAGATGCAAACAGAGTTTGATTTTGGAGTTCGCCACAAACGTGACTACGTCTCCGGGTCGGCTCCAATAGAGTATGACCGATCCGATTAATCTCCAAAATAAATTACAAATGCACCAAGATTATTCCCTTAAACACATCAACATAGCATGCCCTCGACGTGCAGAATAGTCTTCAAAAATCTCTTAAACATTCTCCTGTTCTCACCATCTGAATGCCTTTCCAAAGCCTACTACCCCCATTTTATACATCAAATTTAGCCAAAAATGGGCTAAAACAATTAACAAATATAATCCCCTATTTTGATTACATATTTTCGAATTTGCCCCTTTTACCATTATTTTGTTATGATCTCATACCAAAATTAAGGGTTTGTTTTCAACAAATACCCTTAATTAACTAAGATTGGGCAGTTTTGTTATGCATAGATAACAACTCTTCTCTTAATATTGCATATGCCATAAATAGCCCATTGGTTGGCCTTAATTTTAGGAGGCCAATGGTTAGGAGTTCAACTCCCATTATCTCATTCCTTTAATTTGAATTAAATATCCATTTTAATTTGAATTTGAATGTTTTCGCTCTCTTTATGATTTTGTGACATCATGCTGATGTCACCATTTTAACCTTTTGCCTCCAAAATTCAAATTGCCATAACTTCTTCATACGAGCTCCCTTTTTAACAAAATGAACACCGTTGGAAAGCTCTCATCAGGCTCTTTATTTTGAAATACATTGTTGACCACTTTCGAGATGGTCTGATTTTGCCTCTTATCTAGCCCTCTGGTCTGCTCGTTGACCAAAACTTTGACCGAGCGTAACTTCTCCATTCGGATTCCATTTTTGTCCGTTCAAGTTGCATTGGAATCAAGATGCTGAGATCTTTCTCATGGTGCAGATTTTTGGAGAGAAATGTGACACTTCAATTTTCACTGAAAATATCCATCGGATTAGGCCTCCCCACTGAAGACCTTTTGGACCTCCAAAAGTGACATTTACTCTAACATAAAGTGAGGACTTGGCCTCCCCACTTGTCCTGTATCATCTGTACATTTAAATACCTGGCTCACAAGCACAATGAAGACTGCAACCACATTGTTGATCATAAACATTATTCTATCACTTCCATAAGCATCTGCATCAGTTGTCATAGCCACTAACCAACAAACATTGACTAGCATCAAGCTGAACAATAATGCAGAAATGAAAGAGAATAAGTCAACAACATATCGATCCTTAACAACAGGAACATTTTTACCCAAAGAACCATCAATGCTTTCAATCATCATTCCCTCATGTTGTACTGTGGGTGCATCCTGCAACATCTGACCCTGGTTAGCTACTCCAAGTTCAAGTGTAGAACCACCTATACTGACAGACATAATAGTTAACTCTTTACTTGCATTAATTACCCTCTTTAACTACCTTGGGTTTGCAAAAGAACGACCAGTCTTAATCATGTGAGAATGTACAATATACTGAATGCCATCTTTAAACAAGTGATAATGATTCTTTTCCCTATAGAAACTTGCTTTTCTATCATAAAGATAAGGGCTACCAAGCACTATCCCACAAATATCCAGTGGAACCACATCAAACTGTACTTCATCCACAAATTTACTAGTGATTGTGAATCTTAAGGTGCATTGTCTTGTTACTTACAACTTATCATTTTCACAAATCCAGCCTAGTGGATAAGGTTTCTTATGTAATATAGTTTTCAATCCCAAGTTCCTTACAACACTTTCAGAAATCAAGTTCACTTGAGAACCACTATCTATGAGTGCATCAATTTTAGTGTTCTTAGCAACAACCCTTAAATGAAACAACTCATTCCTTTTTTTATCTTCAGGGAAATCATTAACTTTAGATGAAGAAGCACAACTATAAACAGAAACACTAGAGATAGGAGCTTTACCTTTTACACCCATAGCTGTTATCTTAGTCTCATCATCTGAATCTGAACCAAGATCCATAACAACATTCATGGCTTTCTCCTTACCTTTCTGTTTTTGATTCTGTCTCTGAGCCCACTTAGGCTTCAATTCAGGATGCAACTGCCAACAATGCTCTTCATCATGACCCTTCTTGTCACAATGAGTGCAAGAAAGCTTCTCATCCTTCTTAACTGTAGCTGCCTTCTTTCCTTTCTTTGTCTCAGCATTCTTAGAAGATTTCTTTACATCATTATCAAACTTATCAATAAAAGATCCTTTACCCCTTGACTCTAAGTGTGTAGCTTGAACTGACACTTCATCCAAATTACAAGGGTTTAATACCAAAGTAGAATGTCTAAGGTAGGAATGTAGACCTCCTATGTACTTCAACAAAGTATCCTGGGTGTACAAAGGAACATTCAAAGCAATAGCCCTTTTCCTAAATTCATGGGTGTACTCTTGTACAGTTTGTCCTTTCCCTTGCCTAAACATTTGCCAGTCCATCATTAACTGTTGCATATGTCCTAGGGGATAAAACTGCTTCTTAAGAGCATTAACAAACTCTTCCCAAGTTAAACTGACTCTACCATGCCGTGAAACTTCTGCCTTAGTCTTACTCTCCCACCAAGTTAAAGCTGTACCTCCTAACCGAAGAGTAGCTAATTGAATCCTATCAACATCATCTAATAGGTTTTGGACTCTACAGTAGACTTCTACTTGCTGAATCCAATCATCCAATTTTTCAGCATTAAGTTCACCACAATACTTAGGCAATTCAAATTTTACATCCAGTTTGATCTTAGGCTTATACCCACTCTTGAAAGGATTAGAAGAAGTAGAATGAGGAGAAGATGGAGAAGAAGGAGAAGAGGGAGGAGAAGAAGAAGAGGGTGGATCTGGTTTCTTATCACCATCTCCATGATCTTTCCCTTTTTTGCCTTCACGTTCTTTCCGCTCTTGTCTTTCTTGAAAAAGTATGTCCACCTTAGCCTTCATCTCGAGGAATGATCTTCGAAATTCTTGCTCACTAATCTCATCAGGAACCTCCATTCCAGAAATAGACATCTTCGAAAATGTTCTTCGCTTCCTGATCTCAGGATTAAATTCTTCAAGCTTGCCTTCGCCCTTCTGAATCCTGGATCTTGTTAGCTTTGAAGAAAATAACGGCAATAATAGTCAACTGGGCTCTGATACCACTTGATCTGAATAACGGATCTAGACTATTTGCAGTAATAAATGCTTAATAAAATCAAATTAAATAAATCACAACTTAGCGGAAGTCTTAATTCATTTACTATCAATGAAATCAAAACTTAAGATGAGAAACAGAATTGAGAGAGAAGATAAGAAGATGCAAACAGAGTTTGATTTCGGAGTTCGCCACAAACGTGACTACGTCTCTGAGTCGGCTCCAATAGAGTACGACCGATCCGATTAATCTCCAAAATAAATTACAAATGCACCAAGATTATTCCCTTAAACACATCATCATAGCATGCCCTCGACGTGCAGAATAGTCTTCAAAAATCTCTTAAACATTCTCCTGTTCTCACCATCTGAATGCCTTTCCAAAGTCTACTACCCCCATTTTATACATCAAATTTAGCCAAAAATGGGCTAAAACAATTAACAAACATAATCCCCTATTTTGATTACATATTTTCGAATTTGCCCCTTTTACCATTATTTTGTTATGATCTCATACCAAAATTAAGGGTTTGTTTTCAACAAATACCCTTAATTAACTAAGATTGGGCGGATTTGTTATGCATAGATAACAACTCTTCTCTTAATATTGCATATGCCATAAATAGCCCATTGGTTGGCCTTAATTTTAGGAGGCCAATGGTTAGGAGTTCAACTCCCATTATCTCATTCCTTTAATTCGAATTAAATATCCATTTTAATTTGAATTTGAATGTTTCCCCTCTCTTTATGATTTTGTGACATCATGCTAATGTCACCATTTTAAACTTTTGCCTCCAAAATTCAAATTGCCATAACTTCTTCATACGAGCTCCGTTTTTAACAAAATGAACACCATTGGAAAGCTCTAATCAGGCTCTTTATTTTGAAATACATTGTTGACCACTTTCGAGATGGTCTGATTTTGCCTCTTATCTAGCCCTTTGGTCTGCCTGTTGACCAAAACTTTGACCGAGCGTAACTTCTCCATTCGGATTCCATTTTTGTCCGTTCAAGTTGCATTGGAATCAAGATGATGAGATCTTTCTCATGGTGCAGATTTTTGGAGAGAAATGAGACACTTCAATTTTCACTGAAAATATCCATCGGATCATCTATCCTAACCCTAAATTGGATGATGGAGAATGAGTGGAAAAAGTTCTTAATTTCATATATAGGAATGACTAGTAAGAAGCAAAGGTTGTCATGTATGAGAACCTAAGGAAGACAAGAAGTCATGGGTTTTGCTTCGTCAAGTGACCTAAGAGAAGAGTCTACAATGACATGTTAAGCTAGAAGGCTTAAGGGTATGAATGCTTGAAGGGTGAACAAGTTGTTAGAGCTGAAATGTGTGAAGCCCAAGTAGAATGGAGGACTAAAATAAAGATCTATAATCTGAAAATGGAGTTGTAAGTTGTTATCATATCAAGCCTTATTGTTACTCTCTAATAATTGTATCAGTCTAGGGTAAATCTTTTGGATTAAGGTTGACCTAACAATCATTTGTAAATCATTTAACCAAGTGACATTCCAAGTGAATGGTATAAATTCCTCTAAAAAGGTCCACTCCTAATAGTGTGATTAAAATCTTTTAACAAGGTCACATTCAACAATGTGTATTGTAACCTTTAATAAGGCATCACTTTAGAAGAGTGAAAAAGGTAGTATATTGCTAGTGGTTTTTTCCAAATTGAGTTTCCACATAAATCATTATGTCAAATGTATTGCTAAATCTATTATGTTTCCACATAAAGTATACGAGAGCCAGGACATTGTGAAGACTCTTAAGGATAATATCACTAAGGCACAAAATAAAAAAAAGTAGTATGCTAATCAGAAGAGGATTGATTGGAGTTTTGAGGTAGGTGATATGGTATATTTGATGCTACAACCTTACCACCAGTCCATTCTCAAGAAGAGTGGTGCTAAAAAACTTAAGTCACATTATTATGGGCCATTTAGGGTGATTACGAGAGTTGGAGAGGTGGCTTATGAGTTAGATTTGCTAGCAGAGAGAAGAGTCCATAATGTTTTTCATGTGTCATGTCTCAAAAAGGTGTTAGGACACTAAATTGTTCCTTCTATAGTGCTTCCACCCTTGGACGTGTAGAACAAGATTTAGTATGCAAAGAACATTAACAAATAAAGTAAACATTCACAAACCAAAAACTAAATTCACATATATGTTTAGACAAAGAAAGCAAACAAGAAGTGCAAACTTCACAAGAGAAAACACTCCATGCTTTCTTGATTTTGTAGATGTGTCCTTTTGCTGTAGATGTATGCTCAAGATGCTCAAAATCTGCTTCAATGGAGATGGGTAATGGCAAATTGGTAGCTTTGTGAGCTCTCAATTTGGCATTATAAGGGTAAGATTGATGGCTTTGGTTCTCAAAATAGCATGGTAACTTTAGCTCAAAGATTGTTGATGAAATGTCTTGGGATGAGATTCAATTTATAGGCTAAGGGGTAGAGGGATGGAGGGCTTAGATGCAAGGATGGATGAAGGGTTAAGGAGGGCTAGGATGCACTCAAAGGAGAGCACATGGATTGTGCTTGTTTAGCACCAATGGGAAGGTGACACTTGTCACAAGGAGGATGAGTGTGAGAGGGTAGGGTAAAGGGTTGGTTAAAGGCATGATGAGTGGGGTTGAGTATGTAAGAGGGATGTAAGAGGAATGAGTGTGGAAGAGGGAAGAGTGTGGAAGATGGGTGTAAGAGTCATGAGTGGGCTTGTAAGAGTCTTTTATGTTTTGTAAGAGCACTCATGACTTAGTGGTTGGGATTTTTGAGGGGAGACTTTGGTTTGGATTAAGAAAGTCTTAAACTTGTTTAAGGAATGTGACAACATTAGGGGGTGGATTAGGCTTGGGTTTAGGATTAGATTAGAGATGTTAGAGATGTGCAAGTGGATGGCATTAATGAGGTTGGGTGAGTTAGTGGCTAAGCTTGGTTAGTATGGGTGGATGGGGTGGATTAGGCTAAATGGAGGATTAGAGATAGGTTAGGGGTTTTTGAATTTGAGGATTTCATTTATCAAATAGATTTATTTAATAAATGGGGATTTTTGGAATTAGATAGAAGAATAGGATTTAATTGATAAATAATATATTATTTGATTTATCAATTAGGACTATAGATCATTAATTAAATTAATCAACTAGGGGATGACAAAGGATTAATTAAATAGAAATTTAATTAATAATGCCCTTTTTAGATAACTAAATAGGATTACTAAAATAGTGTAATCAAATTTAGGTGTCTACATTTTGCCCCTCTTTGACATAGTGTTGAGACAACACTATTTCAAAGAAGTTTGAATGAAGACGACACGAGGAAGATGTTTTAGCAACAAGGTTGCCCCAGTCTCAGATAAGAAGAGGAGAGACTAGACTTAGATGATGCCCCCTCAAGAAGGCGACGGGGAGAGAAATGAGGCTTGACGACTTCTTGAAAAGTACAAGAAATTGAGATGAGCTAAGACACCGGTTGGCAAAGAGAAGGGGCTGAATTAGCTCAAACTCTCACTACGAGAGAATGATAAAAGGAAATTAGAGGCACACAAGTAAAGCAAGCTTAAGACTTTCCAGGATTGGGGGGGGAGATGGAGGAGCAGAGCGCTATAAAAGGAATCCATGGTAGGGAGATGAATGATAGAATGATAAAGCTAATGCAACAGGATTTCAAAGAGTCAGATTGGCGAAAGATGGGTTTCGGAGATCCCTAGGACTAGGATTGTGGATCTCGAAAGATGAGGCTTGGTGGATTGATTTGATTGGTGGATCCTTATGACTAGGATTGTGGATCCCTAAAGCTAAGCGTGAGGAGTGATTCAAAGAGATACTGATGCATAAGCTGGGATAGGTGTTGGATATGGATGGGGGATGATGGAGATGAAGGGAATCCATTGAAGCTTTTTGAGTGGGGGGATACTTCAAAGAGAAGTACCACCATGTAGTTGAGCACTAGATTTGCTATAGGACTGTTGGTTAATTGCCAGGGTTACCAAGAACATCAAGGCCTTTTTACCAACCGTCCAGAGGACTGATGAACTGACTCAAAACAAACACGCAAGGATTGCCCCAGTATCACACATGAATCCCAGAGGAAGCAGTGTGGAAACGACACTAGGTAACCCACAAGCAAAAAAAGAAAACTAGCAAAAGACCTGATCAAGACCTTATACTCTAATTGCCCCATTCACAGCATACCATGATATGGAAGATCGTGGCAACCTTGAGGAGGGAACAAGGAGATTGCTTGGAAAAGATATTTCAAGACCCAAAAGGGAAGATCCCAAATCAAAAGAAAGCAAAAATCCAAAAGAGAACTGTTTGCCAACGAGATGGGTAGGACGAGCTACTAACGGACCAAGATCAGACATGAGGAAAGCTATATCCTGTAAGGACCTATCAGAGAGCACCTAAGCTGATGGATCGGGATGAGTAATGCATCTGGCAAGCTGAACTAAGAAGGATAACACTTTGGTGACATGAGATCTAGCTAAAGGATGCATTGGAATAGCTAACCAAGGTGTGCAATGTGTGCAAGATGTTGACCAAGGATGAACTAACATGAAAGCCGGATAGATACAATGATACTAAGATAAAGAGGATGTACAAGCTGACGAACCAAGATATGTTACAAATGTACAAGTTTGTTCATGTTTTTTTTTTTGTGAGATGGAAATGTTTGTGAAGGATGGGATGTCTATAATAGTTGATAGGTGGATAGGTAGATGGTTTGTGAAAAGCTTAAGGAAAATGGGATTCTGTGTGTACATGTGATAGGATACAAGCTAGGATACAAGATTATTTACAAGCTGGAATATGATACAAGTTTTGGACAAGATTTGGATATATACAAGGTATGGTACAAGATTTACAAGGTATAATACAAGCTTTGGTACAAGATTTACAAGCTATACAAGAGGTATTGACAAGCTCCATCAGATTTTGGATATTTGATTGGAACACCAAGGGAACAAGCAGGTGTTTTATGGGATGGTGGGTGGATGGATGAGGGATAGGATAGTGATAGATAATGGATTAGTCTTTAGTGCACAAGGCGCCTGAATTACCAGGTTTTCACCAAGGTACCTGTCCAAGGCGCTTGAATTGCCAAGTTTTCACCATTGGATGCTTATTTCTTTTTACTATTTTTTTTTTTTGTATTTTTCAAAAGCTAGGTATACCAAGGATCTTCAAGCATAGAACTTCTTGAGATGAATGAAGTTAGTGGGATCATTCAAGAGTTCTCCTTCTGGTGTAGATAATTGATAGGCTCCGGAGCCAAAGGAGGCAGTAACCACATAGGGACCAAGCCATGTAGGTTCAAACTTGCCTTTCTTTTCTCGATCTGCTTGGACTTTCATATTTTCTTTGAGGACCATGTCACCTGGCTGAAAGTGTCGTGGGAGCACCTTCTTGTTGAAATTCCTTTTGAGACGAGTTTGATAGACTATGAGATGGTCATAGGCTTGTTATCTCTTCTCGTCTAAGAGATCTAGCTGGGTGAGTCAAGCTACTCTGTATTCTTCATCTGAGATTTGCCCTCGCAAAGATATGCGTAGTGAGGGAAGTTCAACTTCTATAGGTAATATCGCTTCGGCACCATAGACTAGGGAGTATGGAGTTGTGCCTGTGGATGTACGGAAGGAAGTTCGATAGGCCCATAGAGCTAGATTTATTTGGAGGTGCCAATCACGGCCGGAATCATTGACAACTTTCTTTAGGATTTTGAGGAGGGTTTTATTAGTTGCCTCTGCCTGGCCATTACCTTGTGGGAAATATGGGCTAGAAAAGCTATGATGGATGTGGAGGGAAGTGCATAATTCTTCCATGTTGAGATTTTCAAAATTACCTCCGTGGTCAGTGAAGATGGTGGATGGGATGCCGAAGTGGCAAACAATGTGGTACAAGATGAACTTGGAGACTTGAACTCCTGTAGTTGAGACTAGGGGGACTACTTCCACCCACTTAGTGAAATAGTCTGTAGCTGTTATTATCCATTTATGTCCATCAGATGAGAGAGGTGTGATAGTTTCAACTAGATCAAGGCCCCAACAAGCAAAAGGCCAAGGTGGTGCAATAGGCTGTAGATCATGTGCTAGAGCGTGCACAAGATTTGCATGCTGCTAACATGGGAGACACTTTCTAACAAAGTCACAAGAGTCTTCTTCAATGGTAGGCCAATAGTAGCCTGCTCTAAGGATTTGTCGTGCTAGGACAATACCACTCGTGTGGGCACCGCAGAGTCTGGAATGTACTTCTTTTAATGCCATCATGGCTTCATTTTCATCTAAACATCGAGAGAGGGTATCATGATAACCTCGACGATATAGGGTATTGGCTATGATAACATAGCAGGATGATTTTCAAATAAGGTTTTGGCGTTGGGTGCGTGTGAGGTGAGGGGATATGATACCATCGTTAAGATAAGTGTGAATTTCATGGTACCAAGGGGATTGGGGACCAACCAAGATACAAATACGGTTTGAATCCTCATTCGCATAAGCGGGTGTGAGGAGCTGCTCAACTAAAAATTCATACTGCGTAGCTTCTTGGGGAATTTCCAAGAGCGAGCCGATAGTGGCCATGGCATCTACTGCCTTATTCTGCATTCGAGGCACTTGTGTAAACTGAAGCTTTGTAAAATGCTGGGTCAGCTGATCAACTAGCTCTTTGTAGGGTAATAGCTTTTCATCTTTGGTTTGATATTCATTTAAGACTTGTTTGATGATGAGTTGGGAATCGCCAAAGATTTCTAACTCAGTGATATTCCATTCTGTAGCTATCTTTAATCCTGCTACAAGAGCTTCATATTCTGCTATATTGTTGGTGCTAGGGAATTGTAGCTTGAAGGCTTTTGGAATGTAATCTCCTTGAGGTGTAACTAATAATATTCCTGCCCCTGATCCATGAGAGGTGTATGAGCCATCAAAATAAAGCTTCCATGGGGGCTGTTCTTCAATTAGGCAGATATGCTCATCTGGAAATTTTGTGAGCAAAGGATATGCATCTACTAGAGGTGCATCAGCTAGGTGATCTGCTATAGCTTGCCCTTTGATTGCCTTTCTATCCACATACTGGATGTCAAACTCACTTAGTAGCATAACCCACTTTGCTAGCCGACCTGTGAGTGCTGTTCTAGAGAGCATATACTTGAGAGGATCAATCTTAGAGACTAGTTGGATGGTATGACTTAGCATGTAGTGGCAAAGCTTTTGAGTTGAGAAAACAACTGCCAAACAAGCTTTTTCCATAGGAGTGTAATTGAGTTAATAACCAACTAGGGTTCTACTGATATAGTAGATGGCTCTCTCTCTGCTATAATCATCATGTTGTGCTAGAAGTGCCCCTAGAGCAGTAGGTGTTGCTGATATATACAAGATCAAGGGACGACCAGGAATTGGTGGAACCAAGATAGGGGGATTGGTGAGATACTGCTTGAGCTGATCGAAGCTGCGCTGACATAAAAGATCCCACTTGAAGTTCTCATTCTTCTTTAGCAAGTGTGAAAATGGTGTACACTTATCTGCAAAGGATTGAACTAAAATGTGATCTGTAATCTGCAAGATATGTTGTAAGTTGTATCAGATCAAAAGCCATTTTTGTTACTCTCTAGCAATTGTAATAGTTAAGATAAATCCTATGGACTTAGGTTGGTTTAATAGCCATGTTGTAAATCCTTTAATAGGGTGACATTCCAAGTGAATGTTCCAAAGTCCTTTAACCAGGCCCATTCCTAATAGTATGGTGAAATCCTCTAACAAGGTCACATTTAACAATGTGTCATAGCTTTTAATAGGGCAGGCTTTTAACAGGGTAGACCATCAAAAGTAGTTGAAATCAATTGCGCAGTTATTTTGTGGGTATCATCCCACTCCAGTTTTACCTTCTTATTCCTAGAGGGTTTTTGAGTTATCAAATTCTTAGTGTTATGGTGTGATGCATGTTTACTTTTCATAGTTGCTTAAATGTTCAAATTTCATGCATGATAGTTTTAGTTATGTGCTATTAAGGATTTGGAGAAAAAGTGGCATTGGAACTTTGATAACTAATTCACCCCCACCTCTCAGTTATTCTAAAGAATTATAACAATTGGTATCAGAGTGTTGCTGTTGACTTCGTTCAAAGGGACTAGAAGTAGAAAAGATCAAAATGCCTAAGAGAGAAGTTCCCAAGCTCAACAAAGACAACTTTGTTGCATGGAAAAGCTTGATGAAGCTACATCTTGGATCCATAGGAGATTATGCCCAAAATTCAATTGTTACTGAACATGTTGATCCAACTGGTACTCTTACTACAGAAGATTTGAAAAATAAATAGGAACACAATCAGACAATACTGGAAATTGCTTTTGCACTCAACTATGCTGAATTTGATGATATCAAAGAATGTGACACTAAATTCAAGATGTGGAAAGCCCTATCAGGCATTTATGGAGGAGATCAGAATGTCCAAAGAGAAAAAAGAGAAAGCCTCAGAGGAAAGTTTGATGATATGAAAATGCAAGAAAGTGAGAATGCTGTTCAGTATGCCTCTAGAATAAAGGAAGTGGTAAGTGAAATAAGATGTTTGAATGGTCAATTAGATGATGATACTATTAATAGTAAGTTTTTAAGAACCTTTCTCCCTATCTATGCTATTAGAGTATCAGTTATACAAGAGCTAAGATGTGTGCCAGGAAACAATCTAAGTTTTGAAGGTATAGTGGGTGGACTCACTACATTTGAGTTATCTAACTTTGACAACTACAGACCTGAGAATGTTGAATCTGCTTTCAAGGCCAAGCTATCACTGAAAGATGCTGATCAAGTGAAATCAAAGAAGGGAAGAAAGATGAAATATGTATCTAGTGACAATAGCATTGATGAGGAAGATGTGGATCAATTAGAAGCTCTACTAGCTAGAAGATTTCACAGAGGCAAAGGAAAATTCAAAGGTAAGCTGCCTATCATTTGTTTCAATTGCAATGAAGTAGGACATATTGCTACAAGGTGTACATAGAAAAAGGAATACAAGGAAGGTGGCCATGAAGGACCAATTTGATGAAGAAGACCCTATAGCACTGGTAACATGTATGAAAAAGAATGACAGATGGATCATAGATAGTGGATGCTCACATGACATGACATGAGATAAAAGTAAGTTTGTTAACTTTACTCAGTATGATGGAAATAGTGTTAGATTTGGTAATGATGCTCCATGTCAAATCAAAGGAAAAGGTTCCATTAAGCTTACAGAGCAAATTTCATGTGATAATACATATTATGTTGAAGGACTAAACTACAATTTGTTAAGTGTCTCACCGTTAGGCACTGTAGGGTGCAAAGTAGAATTTGGAAATAAAACTGCAAAAATCTATGATACTGATGGTAGATTGATAGAAAAAGGAGATCAAACAAGAAGTAATCTATTTTATCTTGATCTGGAAAATACTTCTTGTCTTGTTGCAAAATTTGATGATGTGTGGTTATGGCATAGAAGGCTATGCCATGTCAACTTTGATAATCTGGTCAATATCAGTAAAATGAAGAAAGTCAGAGGTTTACCTAAATTGAAAAAGCCTGACAATATCATGTGTAAACAATGTCAGCTAGGAAAGATGACCAAGTCAAGTTTTAAGAGTAAAAACTATACATCTAAAGAAGTACTTGAGTTAGTTCATACTAAATTTTGTGGACCAATATAAGTACAAAGCTATAAAGGAGATAAATATATAATGCTGTTTGTTGATGATTATTTCAGGATGATGACTGTTATGTTCTTAAAGCAAAAATCTGATGCTTTTCAAATGTTTAAGTGGTATGTGGCTAGAGTTGAAAAAGAAATAGGAAAGAGTTTGAAATGCCTGAGATCAGATAGAGGTGGTGAATTCACATCAAATGAATTTGAGATATTTTGCAAAGACAAAGAAATCAAGAGACAAACATTAGCTCCTAGAACTCCTCCACAAAATGGAATTGCTCAAAGAAGGAATAGATTTGTGATTGACTGTGCCAGAACATTAATGATGGAAAAGATTGTTGCTCTAAAATATTGGAGAGAAGCTATAAGTGTGGCTGTTCATACACTAAACCAAGTACAAGTCAAGAAAGGTACAAGTACAACACCTTTTGAATTATGGTATGGTCACTCACCCAATGTAAAGCATTTCAAAGTATTTGGTTGCAAATGCTTTATCCTTAAAGATGCTAGAAATGGAAAATTTGATGCAAAAAGTGATGAAGGCATACTCTTTGGTTACTCCACTAGAAGTAAAGTGTACAAGTGTTTAAATACTAACACTAAAAAAATTGTGAAAAGTGCAAATGGAAACTTTGATGAGCATGTAGATGTCCAAGTTCAAAAACCAAAGAGAATGGATGACTACAGAACCTTTGTGTATTCTTATGAAGGAATGCCTATTGATGAGGATACTATCAATCAAATTGGAATTCAATAGCAAGTTTTAGTCTTAGCCGAGTCATAATCAGTGAATGTCGAGCTACATTCAGAAGTCGAGTTACAGAATGAAGGAAATACTCATTCTGACTTTGAAATAAGTACACATGACAGAAATGTAGAACTACCTGACAATGAAGTGCATAATGATCCTGAATCTAAAAGATCAAACATGGAAACAAGGATAGAACCAAGATTGTCCAAATATGTGAAGAACCATCACCTTGCTGAACAGATAATTGGTAACAAACATGCAAGACCAATGACAAGGAATAGACTAAGAAATGAATCATATTTGTTAAGAAAATTTGAACCTAAGACAGTGTATGATGCATTACAAGATGGTGATTAGTATAAAGCTATGGAAGAAGAGATTGATCAAATAAAGAAGAACAAAACTTGGAGTTTGGTTCCCAGACCAGTTGATAAGAATGTGATTGGCACCAAGTGGGTATTCAAAAATAAGCTAGATGAGAATGGTGAGATTACTAGAAACAAGGCCAGACTAGTATGTAAGGGTTATGCTCAAGAAGAAGGATTAGACTATGGGGGAACATTTGCCCCTATTGCGAGAATGGAAGGAGTAAGAACTTTACTTGCATATGCTGCATAGAAAAGTTTTAAAGTCCATTAGATGGATGTAAAGTCTGCTTTTCTGAATGGTATATTGGAAGAGGAATTCTATATTAAACAACCAGAGGGATTTTTTGATGAGAACAATAGGGATATGGTTTGTAAACTAAATAAAGCACTCTATGGTCTAAAACAAGCACCTAGAGCATGGTACGAGAGACTTCACAAGTATCTAGTGCAAATAGGATTTGAAAGAACTGATGATAACAACAACATGTACATCAAATTAGAAGAAGGTAAGGATATTATTGTATCTAAAATCTTTGTGGATGACATAGTGTTTGGAGGAAAGGAAGTGCTTTGCAAAAGTTTTGCTAACAAAATGAAACATGAGTTTGAAATGTCTATGTTTGGGGAAATCAAAATTTTTGTTGGTTTGCAAGTACATCAACTAAAACATGGTATATTTATGACACAATCAAAGTACATCAAAGAGATACTTAAAATGTTTGGATTCCAAGACTCCAAACCAGTCAACACACCAATGGCAATAGGACATAGGCTATCCAAAAATGATGTATCAGCTGAAGTTAATAAAAAAATGTAAAGATCCATGATTGGAAAACTACAATATGTTGTACATAGCAGACCAGACATAGCACTAGTAGTTGGAATAGTGGTTAGATTCTCTGCAAATCCTAAAGAGAATCATCTCATAGCAGTAAAAAGAATAATGAGGTATCTCAAAGGAACTGATGATTTTGGCCTATATTATAAAAAGAATGAAAAGTTTGAGCTCAATGCATACACAGATGCAGATTGGGGAGGCAACATTGATGACAGAAAGAGCACAAGTGGAGGAGCACTATTTTTTGGTAAAAGACTAGTTACTTGGACTAGCAAGAAGAAAACATGCACATCTTAGTCCACTACAAAATCAGAATATGTGGCAGCAGTAGTCAATTGCACAAATATTGTGTGGCTCACACATTAATTGAAAGGAATGAGAGAAGAGGTAACCAAACCTGTGATATTGTATTGTGATAATACAAGTGCTATAAACATATCCAAGAATCTAGTAATGCATGCAAAAACTAAGCATATTGCAATCAAGTATCACTATGTCAGAGAATTGGTGGAAGACAAACAAGTGAAGATGGAGTACATTCACACAAAGGAACAAACTGTAGATATCTTCACCAAACCATTGCCCAAGGATGCTTATGAATATCTTAGAGGCAAGTTGGGGGTAATGCCCCTAACTCAAGTAGTTTAAAAGTAACAAAGAAGCTGCCCTACATCAACAAGACCAAATTAATGAAATATCAGAAGAATGATGCAGAGGATGACAACAGAAGCATAAACTCCAAATTAGTCACAAGCATGGTGACAGAGGGAGACAATATGAGATGCAAAGCTTATATTTTGCATGTTAAAGATGTTACATCTTTGGCATTTATGTCAAAGAGGGAGATATATGTAGAAAATTGATCATCTATACAAAGTATGAGGGAGATATATATGAAAGAGGGAGATTGAAAAGTAAAGATATGGAGATATATGAGATTAGTAGTAAAGGATGTAGCAGTCAAGAAGGAAGCATAATGTAGCAGAAATTTTTGGTGGTAACTAAGTTGATCAAGTGATCAGTTTGTTTTGCCATCAATGCCAAAGAGGGAGATTGTTGGAAATTATTGAAAAGCTCATGAATGAAGAGTAATGGAACTGGTAAAGAATGTTTTCAATCATTTTTTTGTCATTGATGTCAAAATTGCTACTTGTAGGAATGATAATTGCTTTAGTGATCCAAATAATATAAGTTGGTTGATTGACAAGGAGGTGGCAATCAATAAGATGTAACTAGAGTACCTAGAAAAATGTTGAAGTTATGATGTTGTAATGAAGTATAAGGATCAACTAAGCCATTGATGAAATAGTGTATTGATGACATGCTCTAAGACACAGAGGATGGACACACCAAGACATATCAAAGATGTAAGATTTAGCTAAGTCATTTTTAAAGCCTAACTAAGTTCATTAGAAAGAGCCGAGAAAGCTAGTTAGTTCCAAATAGATTCTCAGTTGAAGCTGAGCAATTTCAACTTAGTGTGTGCCGAGTGATCTTCAGGTGCCGAATAGTCTTCAGGTGCTGAGTAGCAAAAAAGAAATAGGTGCCGAGTAAGTGCCGAGCAAGATATAAGTGTCGAGTAAATTTCAAGAGCTGAGTTTCACAAAATTTCTTTTGGTTCCAAGCATCAATAAATCAATAATGTCAAGTTGCTACATTATTTTGAAAATTGAAGAGTCGCCAGATCTGAGCTGACATGATAGTTATCTAGAATTCTGTGAATCAGATAGAAGATAAGAATGATGAGCTGGTGGCACATAACACTATGTAAATCATTTTGACAAATACAATTGGATTCTAGACAAAGTTTCTAGATAAGAGCACAATATGGGATAGATACATTGTATCTTACCTAATCTATTGAAACCCTAAAGTTAGAGAGGAAGAATCAATCAGGAAAGATATTCCAAATTTCTATTTAAGGAGTCATAAGGTCACGAAGCAAAGTAGTGGTAGAGCATGAAAGCATGAAGTGTTGAAGAAGGTGCTAAGGTAGAAGAGAGCACCGATACTCTACTTCTATAGGTGACCATAGATATGATTGCATTGGTATGATGAGTAAGAAGAATCAAGGTGATGAAGCTTGAGATGACAAGCTTTCAGAGCTACAGTGATTAATGCCAAGCAAAAGATTGAACCAAAGTGTGATCTATAATCTACAAGATATGTTGTAAGTTGTATCAGATCAAAAGCCATTGTTGTTACTCTCTAGCAATCGTAACAGTTAAGATAAATCCTATGGACTTAGGTTGGTTTAATAGCCATGTTGTAAATCCTTTAATAGGGTGACATTCCAAGTGAATGTTCCAGAGTCCTTTAACTTGGCCCATTCCTAACAGTATGGTGAAATCCTCTAACAAGGTCACATTTAACAATGTGTTTTAGCCTTTAACAGGGTAGGCTTTTAATAGGGTAGACCATCAGAAGTGGTTGAAATCAATTGCGCAGTTATTTTGTGGATATCATCCTCACTCCAATTTTACCTTCTTATTCCTGGAGGGTTTCTGGGTTATCAAATTCTTAGTATTATGGTGTGATGCATGTTTACTTTTCATAGTTGCTTAACTGTTCAAATTGCATGTATGATAGTTTTAGTTATGTACTATTAAGGATTTGGAGAAAAAGTGGCATTGGACCTTGGATAACTGATTCACATGCAAAGTGTTTGACAAGATGTCAAACAACTAAATTAGAGAAGAATATGATGTTTGACAAAGTTATAATTAGTTGGGATTATTACACTAAGACAACATCTTCTTCTTCTTTAAACAACTTAGGGAGTATAAAATCTTCATTAGTCAAAGAAGTTCCACTAGTGCTAGCTTTATTGTGGTGATCAACATTAGCATTGATATTAACGTGACCTACATCTTTACTATTAAAATGCTCAACTATTATTTTCAATTGATTAGGATTAGACTTTAAGTAATTGTTGTCACAGAGGTTTGTGCCCTCGTCAAAAGTTTTTACCTAAGGATGATCTTGTGAAACATAGAAACAACCTCCAAGCTGTGGGACTTGAATTGTGAGGTTGAGTCTCTTGAGAAGGCTAGCTTCCTTTACTATCAGGTGCACCTAACTACTCTTGGAGAGGAAAAGAGAAAAGGAATGCATGAAAAGAAAATCTAACTATTCTAATCTAAGGGGGTGATGCACCAAAATAGAGTGTTTGAACCAATCTCTGCCCATACATACACTATTGAACCATCATGACACCAAAAGATATACACATCCAAACTTACTTTAATCTAACAATCACATGCAAATCAGGAAACTAAAATGAATGACACAAGGAAAGAGAGGATCCACTTATATATCATTCACAGGCCAAAAGAGATACAATTATGTAGATTGCAGATCTGTAAAAAACACCAATGAGGGGCAAATAGTTCTTGCACTTTCACATTAATGGCTAAAGGAGATAAGGCAAAATGTCATACAGTTTAGAGGCAAAGGGGATTTACACATGAAATTGTAGAGCAATATCAGAGAAGTTAGAGAAGAGTCCCCCTTAACAAAATCTACAAAAAATTCCTTTATAGCTCAAGCATAATTGAGATATTTTCCAATTGAAATTACTCTACAACCACTGTCATTAAGCCCTACAGAGAATAATCATGGAGATCTGAAGAAAATCTGATCTAAGCATAGATCTAGATGTAATGATATCTGATCTTTGTTGGAACAGGGCCCCGAGAAGATAGAAAAAATGCCATTAAACTATTCTGACTAGGTAGATGGATGGACTGAAGTGGTGGAGTGTTTTCTTGGGTTTAGCATTCATTTGAGGGTGGTTGGAATTCATCATAGGGATTAGATCACATAGGAAAACTTGACTCCCTTCATTTTTGGTTCATGAGTCGGCAGGGTTAGCAAGTCAACTAAGCTCTGCCACATGGACCAATGATCTTCTTTTGTTTTGCCACTCTGCAAAGTCTCCATGTGGTTGACCATATCTTTTAACTAACTACTCCACCTCCCCAAACCCTTACCACAATGTAACTACCAGCCATCAGCACATTGTTAATACCTTGGTCAGGCCTACAAGGATACATGTCCTTTGGGTGCTTTCCCACATTTCTTAAAGTCCTTGCATCTCCATATTACAGGAAAGCACCGATCGTTGATCCTCTTTAAATCTACGGTGATAATAAATTTTGTAGGACTACATACCTAGTCAGCTAGATGAGCCAATGAAACACCTCCATTGTACTTTGACTCACCTGACAACTGCCACCAAGGACAAGCTGTCATCACCTTCTGAGAAAGGCAGTCCCATGACATCACACTAGCCATGTGTCACAAGGGGGCATGCCCGTATTGTTTAACATCCTTGCAACTTCATCTTGCGAGCATGTGCCAACCGTTGATCCTTGAAGATCTAATGGTGGAAGGTACGACTAGGAACATAGGAAATCATAGGACAAGTGTCATTAGGGCACTTTCTCGCATTACTTAATCTTCTTGCAACTTCATATTGAGAGCAAGCACCAACCCTCGATCTGATCACATTAGATGGTGTTCATAACATGTGCCCCCTTGAACCTACGTGAATATCCATCATGATGTCATCTGGACATGTGTCACTAGGGCGCTTGCCTACATTGTTAGAAAGTCTAATGAGGCTCAGAATGTGGGAAAGCAAGTGCCAATAGAATCGCTAGCTCACTCGCCACCTTGTCTACCCTTTGCGGACCATAAGAGAAAATGGACCCACCTACCACGTGTCATAATGGTGCTTACCCACATTATGTAAAATTAGTGCATCTTGAGAATGCAGGAAAGCACCCACCATAGATCTAGGCTAGATCTGACGGTGCAGAAAGTTGTAGGCCAACGAAAATAAACTTGGAAACACCATACATTTCAAATGTTTTATTTTTCATATTTCAAGGCATTTTAAATATGGAGAGTGACCGTTGGGGTAGGTTTGCATTCAAAGTTCAAATTTTGGTAGGAGGAAAATGGGTAACAATAATCCAATGGAGATATTTGAATTCTTACCTCTTCACAGTATTGTATGATGTTAAAGGAATTAAATGATTTACCTTTGTGCTCCTTTTGTGAAGATAAAGTTACTATGCCATTGTCTTTATTAGCTTTGTTTGATGGTGCATTATTCTTGACAGGAACTAAATTTTTAGTTTGATTTCTATTCTTCTGACCTTTGATCATTACTATTAACTAAGGTCCTTCTAGAGTAGTAAAACAATCTCCTCTTTCTTCTAAATCTGATTCATACTCCATGAAATAATTTTTAAAGTCACTACAAGGAGAATGACCATCCTCACTTTCAAGAAATTTGATTGTTTGTTCTTTGTTATCCACTATCTGCCTATATCTAATCATATCAACACATGTATCTCCATCATGATCAGCCCTTAGATGAAAAGCACACATATTTTATCCTTTTGGGGCACCTTTAATTGCTAATCTCTATTTAATAGGTGGTATTTTCAATTCTTTACCTCCATTTAGGTTTCTATAACCTTCTTGATGAGGTTAATGAAAAGAATGAACAAGCCTATTGGTTTGTTTCTTCAATGAAATGAGCTCATTAGACAAATTTTAAAGCATGGCTTCTATATTTTTTTGAAGTACTAGTTGTATTACCCATGGTTTTACATTGGAATTCTCTTTTCCACTTACTAGAGGCTATCATGTCATCCTCCATCTGCACAACTAGTGTCTGGGTAGCTTGCAAGTTTGCTACATTTTCTCTTCTAATTCGATATCCTAGATCAAGAAGCATAGAGCTAATGTATAAAGTCTTCTTATTATCATTTGTAGGTGCAATTGCAACAGGTATTCTTTTGGTGATTTTATTGAACTTAGCATTAAAATACCTCATGGAAACTAATGGTTCTTTCTTTATTTGTGTCAATAGAATTCTATTTTCCACTTACCAGAGGCTATCATGTCATCCTCCATCTGCATAGCTAGTGTATGGGTAGGTTGCAAGTTTGCTACATTTTCTCTTCTAATTTGATATCCCATATCAGAAGGCATAGAGCTAATGTATAAAGTCTTCTTATTATCATTTGTAGTGTAATTGCAACAGGTATTCTTTTGATGAGTTTATTGAACTTAGCATTAAAATATCTCATGGAAACTAATGGTTCTTTCTTTATCTATGCCAATTGAAATAACAATCCCAATTTGTGATGCATCCTGCAGGTAGGTCTTGAAACCAATCAGTAGCATTTTGTACAAGTGTATCAAAAAAAATTCTGATAGTCACATCCTCATGTTGAAGATTTACTACACTACAAGCCTTATGGAAAGCACTTAAGTGTTATTCTGTAGAAGTGGTACCATCACCATTAAATTATGGAAAGCTCTTCCTTGATGCTCTTAGAAGATTTTTATTATCCCTAAGGGTAAGAGGACCAATAAAATTTCCCCAAGGAAGTGCCATAGCTACTAGTATAATATCCTGGTTTGTCTAAAAAGTAATAGAAACTAGAAGTGTTACACTAGTCAACAAAAAAACATCAAAAGTAGTAGGAATGGAAGTCTTAACAATAGGAGGAGAAGAAGATTAACTTCTCTATTTTCTATTAGGAGGAATTACTATAGAAAATTATCTTAGAGTTTCTTGGTCATAGATTCCCTTACATGTGCTCTTCCTCTTCTGTAAAGATCTTCTTGGATAGGAAAATTGGCCTTCTTGAGCTCTTCATATATTAGGTCAACCTTTCCTTTCTCCTTAGCACTCTTGGTATATTTGGAATCTAGGATTTATCAAATGTTTAGAAAAATGGTGTTTTGAATTTATCTTTACTAGTCTTCAACTTTGGATTTGTTTCTTTTCTTTAGTAGGTTGAGGCTATAAAACTGGTATCAAGTTCTTATGGCAAACACCTGACTACCACAAGTCCTTTCTTGCAATTAAAATATATGGAATTAGATTACAAATTAATATGAAGGAAAATTCTTTAGAGTTTTCACTTGAATTATTCCCAGTAGAGTCACCAAATTTTTTTTTGGTTAATAGTTTGTCCTCCTATTAGATTTTATAACCCAACTCTTTGATGCCCAATGTTTGGAGAGACAAAAGGATGTTTACCAAAAATGTATTCTATCATTTCCTTCTTAATTATTAGGTAAAACTCCCTATGATTTACAATGATATGGAATGAATATGTTTTAATGAGATCAGAAGGTTTGACATTATAAGCTCTTAACTTGAGAGCAGTAAAGGATGACCAAATTGTTTATAGGCACAAACAATTTAGGAAAGATGGATTTGAATAACCCATCACACTCAATGAAATGACTGTAGTAGATTATCTTGATATTTCTAACACTTCTATTCTAAATGTAGATTAACCATCTAAATGTAGAAGAGTAATGAAGAAGATATGCACATGATGGCAAATGTAATTGCTTTCATTATCAGCCTTGAATGAAATAGAATCCACCCAATAACTAATAGATTCATACACATTTATCTTTCATTTCCTAGTAAAACTATCTAACATGTTATGAAACTAACAAGAGAGGAAACTAAAACATATATGAATAAAATAAATGGAATCACTATACTACAAACATCAAAGTGAAATAGAATTCATTTGATTATTCACAAAATCATACGTGATTGTCTTTCAACTCTTAATGCAAAACTACTCTATGAATGGGCCATAAAACATGACAAGAAAATAGGGTAAATGGAATTATAGACTAGTTCACCATCATGTTTATTGACCTTTGTATTATCAAAAGAAAATACATTTATAGTTTTTGGTCATCCTTCAGTTCTGGTGGAGAAACAATAAGAAAATATGAATAATAAATGAAAAAAATCTAATCTTCAACATGGTATAGATGCATGACATCATTCCTGATGATTTCCTTATCCCATGACACCTCTAAGAACACTTGGAAACTATTCATCTTCATGTGGCTTTAGAAAACCCTATTAAACTCTTCAATTCTTCATTCCAACAAACACTGTAGTTTTGAATTTTGACCATCGATCTTAAACCAATGATCATGATTAAAACCCAACCATTTCTATTTATGACTTTATCCATGGGTCCACCTAGGCACACATTTTGAATTTTTATTATGTTGTTATAATTAAAATTCATGCAACTTTTTATAGCAAAATAATGATGAGTGTTGATCTCTTTTTTATCTAACTGTGGCAATAAAAGATCTTAACCCTTTGTTTACTTTGCGATGTACATCCACTTTCTAGCTATGCACACCATGGCTAAAAGGTGGGACAATTTTGTTGCTTGGAGAATCTGATATTGACCTCTTTGCTTCATGGTACTTTGTGACTAAGTTTTCACTGTATCTCATAGAATGTGATGGGCCTAGTAGGATACACGTTATTCTATTGCTATGATTAACAATCAAGCAACTTGCCATAGTGACATAATGATAAGTGTAGATTGATTTGGAGATCAACAGTGAAAATAATCTCTTCATAGTCCTAACTTTGTTTCATATAGAACTAATCAAATAAAGACACTTGTTAGCTTGTCTGACACCATACCATCCATAAAAGGAAATGGCCCATAGGAACACACATCGCTTTGTCATTATGTTACTATAATTAACAATCAAGAAATTCTCCATAGTGACTTAACAACAAGCATAGATCTTAGAAGATCTAATGATCATGGAAAAAGGTCTTATTTCCAAGGTGACTTGACCATTTAACTTGATGATATGGATATTTATATTTGTTTTGGATCATTGATTCAATTTGAACTTAGTTTTCACCACCTTTGACCATGTTCTTCGCCATTTCTATGTTGAATTCAACTAATATTTTTTTTTGGCTTGTTCTTACAATCTACATATCAACTTTTAGCCTTAGTATTCAATGTTCTCCACTACCATTTTCTCTAAATATGCCTATGATCCCTTTTCAATGTATTCTTCCTTTATATAGAGACCTTTGACTGGGTTCTTTCATCATTTCTAATGATTTATTTTCTTCTCTTGCATTCTATCTTGATAATCTACATTGTCTTTCATGAAAATTGCAACATAGCATGGATCTTTATCTCCAACATGATTAAGAATAAAGAATTATGGATCATTAAGATATCTAGAACTTTTTCTCATCAGGGAAACGCATAACAAACCCTCAAAAACCTAATGACCTATCCATTGAACTATTGCATTGCTCATATGATTTCCCACATCAGGTTAGCTCAAAGAAATGATGAGAAGAAAGGACATCCTATGGGAAATCTAGACTTAGACTCAAGATATTGATACTTGACTTGACTCAAAACTCTAAAAAAAAGATATGAACTAAAACTGAGGCAACACATACAAAAAATCTCTTTGTAGTATCTCTCTCCCTTGTGTAATGTTTTATATAGTTTTCTCCAATGTGCCCAAACTCACCACAATAGTGACATCTACACCATTCATTATAATCCCAACCAAATATAGGTTTGATAATTTATTCTTTTGAGTTACATTTCTTGGTCTTGCACTCTAAAGATTTGTGTCCTTGTTTGTTGCAATTATGACTCTTTCCTTCAAACCTAGGTTTCTCTATGCATTCACTTGCTCTATGTCTTGGTTTGTTGCAATTGTAACATTTTCCACTAAAATTTACCAATGCTCCAACACTTGTTTTATGTATGACCTATTTTTCCACAATGACTACATGTAGGCCTTTTTTTCTTTTGAGTTCCTTGTTGAGATGATTCACCTTCTTCTATATATCCTAATCCAATTTTGACTTTATGTTTGTATTGAGTTTGTTGACCCAGCTGATTCATGCTTTTTTGTGAATTCATTATCCTCTCATTGGTTGGCTTCTCTATGCCGAGATCATTTTTCAATGTTTCATTTTCTATCCTTAAGTTGATAAGCTCTTGATTTGCATCATTGAGTTGATCAATCAGATCTAATTGCTAAAAAGATAGTTAATTAATTTCATTGTCCTTTTCTTCTATTTCTTCATTGGCTTTGTCCTTTTGTTCTATGACTTCACATAATTTGACTGATTGAATTTCTTGTTCTCTTTTCAACTTTTTGACTTCTTCATGAAGAGTAAGATTCTTGTAAATTAGATCTATGATTGTTGCATCACCTTCATTTGAATTTATTTCTAGACAAATGTCTTAAATTCTTTCTTTATTATAGAGATTGTCATTCATCTGTGCTACAAGATCTTTTCTTCTTTTTAGGGATTTAGAGAGTTTCTCCTTTTCTTTCTTGAGTTGATCCATGGCTAATTGCAAATCCGACTTTCATTTTCAAAAGCTTTCTTGAGACTATAGAATTCTATTATCTCTAATCTTTTATCAAGCTACTAAACTTCTAATGTGAGAACCAATTCTCTAATATTGATTGTTGGAAATGTAATATAGACTAGGTTACTAAAAGGGGATGGGTGAATTAGGAATTAATAAAACTTTAAAATTAATTCACCAATTAAACCATCACATCTAACCTAGTTGCATGCATGAAAGATTGAAATCAATAAGACATTCATAACACTTTGACACAATATTTGTAACCCATAAACCTTCCAAGATAGAAAGTAAAACTAGGGTGGGGATGATGCCAACAAGTTTTATGACTATAGTATAAAGTTAGCATGTTAAGGCTTACAATTGACCACTTCTGGTGATCTGCCCTATTAGGAGCAATAAGGACTATTACGTCCACCTTGTTAAAGAATTTACAAACATACAATGAATTATGCACTCTATTAGGAGATTTGGAATAAGATTGTTAAGTCCACCTTGTTAGAGGATTTAATTGATGCACTGTCATGCCCAAAAATACAAGGGCAAAAAAACACACCAAATTTTTTTTTATTTTTAAATTTTTTATTTATAATGATAATAATTAAGTTCACTACATTCCATCTTAAGTTTAAAATCATGAGTAGGAATAAATCGTTAAATTTAATCTCTCATTTTTAAATCGATATTGACATTTGTTTCATTAATACATTACTTTTACAATGTTATATTTAAAATTATTGAATAACAATTTAAATGAATACAGGTCTAATTAATTTGAAATATTAAATCAAAGAACTAATTAAAATAAATGTCACATCTAATCATACACATTAATATACTTTATTTAACTTTATTCAAATCACAATTTTATTTAAATCTATATATAATTTTTTTTGAAATTAAACATACTTGATAATATAACAATATCGATTACACTTATATTTGATTAAATGATAAAACAAAACAAATTAACATTATCTTATTAGTCTAACATATACTAATAAACTTATTTTAAACATAACAAACTAACTAGTTAAAAACTTTATTTAATTACAATCTAAATTTAACAAATGCAAACAAACTACTCTATCAGTGCTAACTTAATAAAACAAGATAATAACTAACACTAAGATATACTAAACTTTAAATATATTAATTAAATTACTAATAAATTAAAACTAATTCAATATACTAACTAAATCTAACATATACTAATATTAAAGGATATACAAATTAACATTATTCAAAAATTTAAAATTTACTGGAACTAAAAAAAACACACTTAAAAACTACAATGAGAAACTATATTTAAAACACTAACCTATACTAACTACAAAACTAAGAACTGTTTAATTAACAATATTTAAAGTGATTGAAATAGACAAAATTAATAACAACCTATACTAACATTTATATTTAAAGAAAATAAATCCTAAAGCCAAATCTTACACCAATCTAACAACTCATTTAAATCTAACCCCACCCTCAACTAATTTCTAACTATCACTTAACTCCCTACACACTCACCCTCAAACCAAGTGCTTTTCAAGTGCTCCCCAAGGCATGGTGCGCTACCAAACCTACAACTATCCCCTCTACACATGTGTGAGTAGGCATGGAAATCTAGGCATAGTAAGTGGTAGTGGATGGGTTTGTTTTTAAACAATTACATTTGGTATGACTTGAAGACCCATGCTAACTAAGAATAACCTCATGTAGGTCTATGTTTCCCCTTAGTGCATGATAGGGCTTTCAACCAAGCTGGGCGCACATGCCAAAAGGTGGCCAAGGGAGTTTTAATAAAGCAAGTGCCAATCTTGCCAAAGTTTATCCTCATTTATTTTGCCCCTACCATGCCAGTCCACTTGGACAGTCCCTGGACTACGAATTTGATGAGACATGATGGGTCTAGTTGCCATCAATACATATGACTATGACCATTTAAACTCCACCTTGCCATAATAGAACTGGCACCTAAGGAAGTGGGTTGAGAGGAGTAATGTTTTAAAGTTAATTTGGTAGGATATTAAGATATGTTTTTATTTTTATATTTTAAAGGATTTGAAAATAGATTTAAAAAAAAGAATCAATTGGAATATACTCTGTTGTCTCCCCAAGGATTAAATTTTGTCTCTCATACAAATTCCAGAGAGCAAAATGCTCCTGGGTGTGTACATTATTTTTTGTCAAGCCAATTCCTTTCTAAGTGTTGATTTTTTTTTAAGTGTGAAAATTTTCTAACTTGCCTAATTTTCTAAGAGGCATATTTTTGTGTCTAATAGGATTTTATAACAAGGTGGTGTATATATATATATATATATATTTATTTCTGTGGGAATTCTTTTTCATACTTGCATAACTTTTTTCCAAGAGGCATGTTCTTTATCATACATTTTAATACAAGGAGGTGTATGCTATCTTACTCCTTTCTAATTGAATTTTCCAAAATGCCAAGTTAAGCAAAAAATTGAATAATGTGTTTGAGCAATAATACAAGATTTGTTTTATTTCCAATTAAGCATAGATTGAATTGAGAATTTCAATGTAATATAGTTTCCTTCTTTAGGAAGATTGAACTTGAAAATGTGTAATTAATCATCATCATTCTATCTACTCATCAATGCACATATGCAAGAACTGAAATAACATAAGCTACAATGCAAGAAAGTTTCTTAATCTTTTCTCTCTATTAATCAACTTGGTTCAAGGCTCCATCAGGAAAGAACTAGTAAGAAAACCTAACATTCTTGCCAAATACATAAAAATTTAAATACATTTTTACATAATGTTACAATTCAAATGAATTCTCTTCTAGGTCTTTCACAAGAGATCTTTTCCAATATCTTCAATGCATCAAGGGAATCATGGGAAAGACGAGAACTGACCCGGAGGTAAAACAATATAATATGATGAACAATTCAAGCATGCATCCCCAACCCAATTTTTCACAATAGGTTCAACATTGAACTAGACTAGGGGGGAGGTGAATTTTCTCAATAGGAGACATCAATCACCATACCATAACATAACCCTTTTGGGGCTAAAACTCAAGAACTTCCATTCTTCTACAAAAGCCCTTTCGAGGCCAATACAACAAAGATTTTCATTCCTTCCCTTCTTCAAGAATTCAAATTTTCAAACATGGTATGTGATGAAAAGTAGGGGCCCATACACCCTACCCTCTTTCCCTCTTCTCACCATAAGAGGAGACTCTACACTATTGAGGTCCAACTAAGGCCCTTCCCCCATACATGGCCACTTCTTCCCTATCCAAGGGTGAGTAATGCCAAAACAATCCCCATGAAATCCCCTCAAAATTTCAAAGCAAAGCATAAGAATGACATCCAAGAACAAGTTAAGCTCCCTCCTCAAACAACCTCAACACACATATAAGCAACACAAGAACAACACAATGCCTTATTCATGAATCAAAGTATGAAAAATATGAAGAACATGATCAAAAGAGTGAAGAACCCTACCTTCACAAAAAAAAGTTATGGTAAAATGACAAGTTGAGAAGAGCTTATCCTTCCTTTCCTTCAATCTTCAAACTTCTCTCTAAAAACTAGAGATTGGGTAACAACCCAAAAAATTCTTCAAAATTCCTCTAAATATGATCCTAACTCAACTAGACTTTAGATAACTCCAAGGTGGAGTTTGAGTCACCAACTCATGAAGGAGACAAATCAATTTTCGCAATCAACCAAAAGTAGGGTTTTTGAGTGACCCTAAAAGTCAACCAAAGAGGCTAAGGGGGTGGAAAGTACTCCCAACCCATACCCTTACCCCTAGGGTAATTAAATTTGATGTTTTTAGGCCTTAAAAATTAATGGAAAACAAAAAAAAGCTAGGAGAATAGTAAGACCCAATAACAACCTTCCAGGAAGACAATGCAAAATAGCACCAATTAGCAAGGGGTTCAATTTTGTCTTTCCATTAGGTTTCCTAGCTAACTATCCTGCACACTCATTGCACACATCAGTAGCTTAAGAAATGACATGCATATATGTAAATTACATATTAGGAAAAATCATGTAAACTAAAAACATCCATTTTTTTTAATAATCAATTGTTCATCTTATTCTACTCATATTTTGACCATTAAAAAATAAATTGCATAATCAAAGTGTTAGTTCTTCATTCATTTACTTCATCATTATATATGTTCATAAAGCATTAAATGACAAAATCAAATATCTAAATGTAAAGCATCACACATCATAAAATAGCATAATAATGTTTAGTGCATCAAATAGTGTCCTGACATATCGAGTTATGAGAATCAAAATAGTAATGTATCCACTATGCTATGATGGGTCGAGACAAGGCCTCACATGCACTTGTTAGGATGAATTAGTGATTGATCTTTGATCTACAACTTTGATTTGCTAAATGAGATTCCTTAAATTACAATGATCACCTAACTATGATAGATAAGTCTATACTTTTCCTTATACTACTTGTAGCCTTCTTTAATTCAGACTTATCTACTTCTTACTTATCCAGACATTTTTTATGTTGGAGTTCTTTCTGGTATGAAACATACTAGGTTGCTTTGAACATAATACTAGGATGCACAAGACAGAGACCAAGCCTATGGAATAGCTAAAACCTATACTCAACTAGGTTTATCTTAACACTGGGCCAACTTAAAAAGAGCCATTAAGACTCACTTCACTTAGGCTCTAGAAGGCCAAGGTAGGAAAACCTTAGGGATTGATCTTACTAACTTCTCTTCAAGACTATCCCCTATAACATAAATGATCAATATTCTTCTATGATTTGCTAATAAACTTCCTGATCAGAGTAGCTAACTATAACCAAAGAGAAGATAAAAGAAAATAAGTAACGACCAACACTTTTAGTTCTTCATTACATAAAGTGGTAACTTGATTATAATTGATGTATATATCTTGAAATTATATAAACTATCAACTTGCAACTGAAATTAAGTGATCATTGCCTTATCCATTCTTATATAGAGTCAGTACCAACATTCTTGGACCTATTTAACTAACTTGCAGTTAAATTTGTCAATAGTGAACTCTAAATTTCATTCTTATCATATCCCTTTCATCTATCCAAAACCCCACCTCTTATTGGAAGTAATTACTTAATTCCTTGAGCTAAATGAAATCAATAGGAGATACACAATCTATCTGAACTGCATTAAATTGAAAGAACATTGTTCATTTCAATCTCAAAATCACAAATATATAGGGAAGGAGACAAAATTTAGATACACAGATGTGTAGAAATTCCCTTTTATATTAATTTCCTTTGAAAATACATACAACACTAGATGTAGAATCATAATATAACTCAAAACTTGGCAGTTTGATCTTTCATAGTCATTATTCTCTCAAATTCACAAGTTTGAACACATTTATAAAATCATAAAAGACTAGACAAACTATAAATATAACATAAACTAAAAAATATATAGACTTCTGACCTCAAATCCTCATCTTAGAAATCCTTAAATAAGATTGCAACAAGCTATAGATGGGAGGAGGACACATTTCATCACCCTAATGGAAAAAAGAAAGGTAAGACAAACAAAAATATAATAAAAAACATTCTCCTATGCTTGATCCAAAATTAGGAGGGTAGTTGAAAAGTTAGCAGGTGGCACTTTACTGCAACAACTTTATCTTTATTCTACTTTGTCTTCTTTTGGCCATCCATCTCCTCAAAATTTTAAAAATTTGATAGGCCTATTTATGAGAGTTTTATCCTTATGATAAAATGAATAGTATATCTAATCTTATCTTTTAATCTCTTATTTTCCTTTAACCTTAATAATATTTCAGTTGCTTCCTCTTGGTAAGGCCTTTATTTATCCCACCACTTCCCACACATAGATTTCTTGCTTGGTGGGCCACTCTATAGTTCTAACCTCTTCTAGGTCCTTCATGGATTTAATTGACCTAACATTTGTAATTACTTTAGATTCAACATAAAACTTGTTTAACTCTATCTTTTCTCTAAATAAGGAGTCAATCAATTTATTTTATGGGGTAACAGAGCTATCTTCAAAAATTTCCATAGTGGTCTCCTGAGTCAAAATGGCACCAAAGGAATCAAACCATTCCTACCGATCTCTCATTGTACTAGTGGAATCCAAAATTGGTGGTATATAGGGTTGTATTTCCTGAGATAAAACTTTTAGTTTACCTTGTATAAATTGTAATTTACCAATGAAGAAGCTAATTAATTCATTGAATACCTCTAAGCCCTCCTTCATTGTGATTATCTTATTAGGTAAATTTAGTTTTTTCTCCATCAATACAATAAGCCTCTCTAAAAAATGTGTATATGGCCCCCATAGATTGAATGTGGGTGATAGCCATGAAAGTGCCTCATTGCAAAATTGCTTAGCACTTTGTAAAGAAATATAAAAATTGTGAGCCTATTGTGATATATTCTTCAGAGTCTCAGCCCTATGGCTTATCAAACTTTTAAGGACTATGGTCCTTACCTCATCTTCTTATTGAGTAGGTGGAGCATCAATGCTCATTCTTCTTGGTTCTACTATATCCTCTACCTCCAAACCATCTATTTGTGTTGCGGCCTCAGTTGTGTCCTTGGCTAGTTGCTCCTGATCTTTCTGCTCTTGTCTCTATTTGGTAGCAACCATCTGCTCTACATTTACAAGTTTCTTTCTAAGAGATGCAACTTTAGCCTCTAATGCTTGGAACTTAGCCTCAAGCTTTGCAATTTTCTCCTTATACACATGGATTTTTCTAAGCTCATCCTCATAGAGCTTCCTTAAATCAATGTAATAATATAGGGACTTGGAAAGTCTAGTCCCAATCTCCTCTACCTTGGCCTCATTCTTGAATGAGAAATGCTTCATGGCCTCTAAGATTTCTATTCTAGAGGTACCCTACAAAGTCCACACAATCATGTTACCATGTTCTATGCTCTATACATCCATTAGCTTTGGTTTATTTGATGATGGAGCCATGGTCCAAACTACCATAGATTTTGTATCTATGTTGAATCTAGTTCCTCTCTACAGTCCATCAACACCAAATGCCTCATATCAGATGGGATTCTTTTGTGTCCTTATTTGATCAAGAATAAATTCTTGCTCCAAATACCATCTAGGTACTAATAACATGCCACTCCTTTGCACAAGGTCCCTTGCCTCCTCTAGAATCATGATTTCACTCTTAGGATCATAGGCATGTAGCTTCTCAACTAGTTGCAACTTTTGCTCATTTGATTCTCCTAGTTTCATCTTCAACACCAACTCACTCTATTTTACTTTGTACAAAAAGCTCTTGAACTCAGTCGATTTGATGAATTCATCATACTCTATGAATTGTTGAGCCTAAATGATCCTATCATCTAGCCTTGTTGCTGCTAGTTCCAAGTCTATGTGTGTGCTCTCAACTGCATTAATTCTATCCTAGAGATAACCTTGCCTTAAGTCAGCAAAATATTGACTATTGCTTGGTAAAATTTGTAGGGTCCTCTATTTCACCTCTACAGCAATATGGACCACTTTTTGTCTCTTATTTCCTTTTGTGATCCATGATGCCTCAAGAGCATCATCTTCCTCTATTTCTAGAGTCACATTAGGTTTAGGACTATCTAGGTACACCCTCTCTTCTTCTCCCATAGGTCCCTCTAGCATTTTTTCCATGATCTCAGCATGGTCATTGACCATCTTCCTAATACTATGATGATAGGGGATATCCATATAGAATCCCATTAAACTGGGATCTAACCTCTTCATTTCCCTCTCCACCCTCAAAAGATCATCCAACTTTGCCAGTTTATCAGTTTCCTCACCCTTTGTAACTATATTTAGAATAATATCCTCATTTGGTATCTCCTTGGTGCTAGACAACACATAGTTCCTTATTTCCTTAAGGATTTCCTTGCTCCAATTGTCAGGATCATACATCCTGTAGGGACCAATTGTTAGGTTGTAGTGGTGGAGGAAACAATGGATTTGATCAAGGGCTTCTTTTCTAATTGAAAAGTCCCCCACCCTAAAAAATTTACACAAGAAAGTGCCTTTATGAACTTTAGGCCCTAGATACTCCCTATTGACTATAAATAGTTTCCATATGAATTTCATTATACCCAACCTAGGGGGAATAAAATTTGGTAATATGTGGGGTGACTGGGGACAACCATAGACTCTCATCAAGGAAAAAGTTGGAAATAAGAAAATGTCCCCCCAATTATGGTCTAATATTTTACCCTCAGGAAGTAGGGCTAGTCTCAACAAACTTTTCAAAATCTTAGGTGCCCTAAAATAACTTAGATCTAACATTCTCATTATCACAGTACTAAAATTATTAAAGAATGAAACAAAATTAGAAAAATGATAATTACTATCCCATACTCATGTCCACAACTAAACTGGCAGCTCTCCATTTGCATCAGTGGTATGACAATGAAATCAAAGCTCACATACCCCATATTCTTGTAGAGGATTAGGTGCATTAGCAGTGAAATTTGATGGAATTTGAAATATTTTAACTCTCCACTCTAAGCTAGGGCAATGTTTTCCTTTATTACCTCCAAAATGTATTCAACATAATAATACTCCTCCCCATGATAGGAGCCTTGCACATCTTTGGAAATGATAAATTCAACACCATACACCATATCAAATCTATCTTTTCCAACCACTTTGTGGACACCATATACTATTTTTCCAAAGAATTCTTCAACTTTTCCAAAGGCATCATTTTTTCCAACTTCTTAGGGTAATCACCCACACTCTTTAAATCTATAGGAATATGCAGTAGCATAGATTTCCTAGTATAGGCATTGGTATTTCTCTCAAACTTCTTCTATAAATCCTTCAAATCTATAGATTGGCCCATGGCTCCATCTAATCTAAATGCTTCAATGAATGAAGCATGCTCAAGTGTATAGAGGATAGTTCGATCTCTCTTATGGAAGAATTTGGTGGCTGGATTGTATGATCAAATTAGGGCCTTCACCAAGTCTACATCCACAAAAACCTTTGGAAATATCAACTTCTCTAGGTTCTTCTTCCATGGATTATACACTAAGATCTTCTCCTCTCTGTTATGATAAAATATTTGAATAGCACAGAACCTGTGGCCCCAGGGCACATAGAATCTCTACATAGAGTATATGATTTGCCAAAAAATAGTTGTCTGTAGCAATAACACTTGAGGAACTAGGAAAAAGATTAATCCACTCTTCGACAAACCTATTAGGTTTTCTTTGCCATATTTTCCCTCCCCTAGAAGTTGAAGTTTCTGCCACTTCCATATTTGATGCTTGAATTTCTTCTACCTCCTTATTAGAAATCTTGAAAGTATGCTGAAAAATACTGTATGAATTTATCTCTCTAGTACTGATAATAATTTTTAGTATGCCTTGAGACTCTGCACTTTCTAAAAATCCTTTTCTTAGCAAATAGTAAACTATAAATGATTGATAGAATGTTTTTATAGCTTGATGTATATTGTCAATGTTCATCTTTGCATTGATTCCCAACATGCTCGAGCCATAAAATTAGCTTATTCTATCACCTCAAGGGAGCATCATCATTATTATCAAACATTACACTTTTTGTTCATTACTCAAATCTCATTAGTCAAGAACCCTTTTTCATTTCCAGCTTAGAAAATGGAAAACAAAGTGCCAACTTAGGGTTTACAATCCTATGATCGATCCCATAGTAGAAAACCCTCATACTATCTCAATAAGGGAAGAGATTCCTTTCAATCTTAGGATCTCTTGAAATAAAAAAGTCCTTATTGCACTACCATAAGGCTTGGAAAAATGTCTACGACCTCATGATATATTGGATACTATGACATCAGAGCTTTCCTTTAAAATCTTTATGATCTCACGAAATGCAGCTTATATTGCACAACGTAACATCTCATGTTGCCCTCTAGACCATATGATACATTGAGAAACTATTACCTCTCTTATTGTAGCACTGCAGGCTTTATCTTTTACCTTTATGATCTCATGAAACAGACCTCATCATAGTATTTTATCTATCGGATTGTGATCTTATGATACACTTTTTATCATAAGATTAGAGATGACACTATGCTACATATCTTAAAATGTATATAAAATAAGTTTCAGGCCCCACCAGTCCAACTAAGCCAACACATGGTGTACATTTTACAATTGACAAATCAAGATTATACACCTATCACTTATCTAACTCTATACTACCACTGAGCCTTATCACTTGGAACCTTACAATCTTATGACCAAGACTTCATCATAACATCTTACAACTTTTCAAAAGACCTCCCAATGTCTAGATCACCTTCTTCATCATAACATTGCATACCAAACTTGAAAATTCTTTGACATGACATATCACCATATGATACAAAGGAATCATAAGATCAAACATTTTAACTTTCTTATCTATGATACTATGATGTACTACATATCTTAAGATCAGGGAACTCAAAACATTGCACTATGATCCTTTGCTAACCCTTATGTTGTAGCATTGTAAGAGACGATGTAAAAGAAAAATAAGCTCCCACTTAGATTAAAAACCTAGGGTAAGGGCTAGACTCCCATTTTTTATGAAATTCCTTGCAGGATAAGATGAGAAAGTAACCTGCAGGGCATCACTTTTCACACTAGGGCAAAAAAAAAACTAGATTAGGGCAAAATAGTTTGGTAGGGCTATCATTTGAAAATGGAAACTGATAACATATAAACTCTAACATCACAACACTCCTTTTAAAGAATTTTCACCATAAAATTTTGCAAATTTAAGTTTAGTTAAAAATTAGGGGCTATCATGTTACTCTTATATATTGGATATGATATAATACATTACATATATATCAATCCACTTAATTACCTTCTGGAGTTGGCTACAATATCAAATTTATCATAATCCACAAAGTTGGCTCATTGCTATAACTCAGGTTTTGAAGACAACTTGGTGATGTTCTAACACTTAGAAAACACTATCAACACTCAACATACTCTAGCACTCGGTTGATGTTGAATTTTAGTCCATACTAATTACTCTGAGTAAAAGGAACTTGGTTAACACTGTATGATTCTATGAATGCTAAGAAACTTAGTAGATACTGAATCACTCAGTTGACATTGCATGGCTCAGTCAATATTGAATTCACTTTGATAATATTGTGAGATTGGTAGACACTAATATACTTGGTTAACACTACCAAGCTTGGTTAACACTAATATCTTCATCACTTACACTGGAAAGCTCATTAGACTTTGCTATGCTCAAGCAATACTGTAAACTATCTTAGATGCTTGGTAGATACTATAGTCTAATTGATTAGCTCGATAGCAACCAAAACTAATTAACTAAGTGTTAAGTCATTAATAGACAAATTGACCTTAATGTTAATAGATATAAGGTAATTTATGTTTGATATGTAGCTTCTATTTCATATCAATTCTTTCATTTCAAGCACATTTCATTTCAATTTGAAGGTTATTTCATCAACCAAGGTTTGACTAATGCAAATCCCTCTCTAAATAGTGTTTCCCTCTTGTATTTGTATAATAACAATTGGTTCTCACAATGGTATTATATGTAGGAATTTTGGGGCCTCACTAATAGTCTACAACTAAAAATAGTTTGAAGTGGAAGGAATAGGTCAACCTAGTAGGCTAGTCTTGGGATTGGGTTAATCAAGTCATAATAATCCCTCTAAATAATATTCAAATTCAATTTAGGAGTTATTTTTAGTCATTTTGATATATTTTTTATTTACATAATTGATCTCTCTACTTTTTTTCAGTTTGTAACTCCCAAAACTCTACTTTTTCTCTCTTATACCCTTCTATATTTTATTATCTAGTTATATTTAATAATTTGATTCTTGAGTATAGTGAAGGATAATTAAACCCACTTGGCTCAAGGCTAGTGGTTCATCTTCCTTTCAATTTATTTTAGGAAATATAACTCAATCCCCATTACTTATTGTATACAAACTTATGAGAGAGAAGGAACATTACTTAAAAAATTATCAATAAAAAACTCATGATCACATTCTCTTTTGGCACCACATGATTATAGGATGATATAATCAAACTATACGCTATACTAGAGCACACTTTAAAATACTTAAAAACTAATACCAACTATATTTTCTAAGGATCCAACATCACTCAACTAGATAAAGACAATATTAATTTTTTAGACAAGTAAGATGAGGGAATTTTTACATCCAATAAGCTCTTCATAAGACCAAAGATGATTCTAATACAAAGGAAAAATAGTACAAGATTTTTAAAAATTTCTAGGTAGGATAACCTACATCCTCTTGACATGTCATCCTTTGATGGTCAAGGGGTTCAATGTTTTACATTAACTATTTTGTGAAACAAAGGAACTTTGGAAAGAGGAAAACCAAAGTCTAGAGACTAATGAGCTATATCAAGGAGATCAACATTTTGGTTTACCCATTACCTAGAATAAGTATGAATGGTAAGGAAAAATCTTGAAGTTTATAACCTAATGAAATTGGGAGCTTAAAAGTTTGAAAGAGAACTAATTAAGGATTGGGTTTCAAGGTTCTAAATAACCTCATTCATTTTTTCCAAGGCCAACAAGGGTGAAGAATAAATAGGATATTGATGGAGAAGGCTAGGATATGGTGAGTGGTGTTAGTCTAGAATGCAAAATTTGGACTAAAGTTATTGTTGATCCTCATTACCTACATAATTTTTTTTATAACCATCTCTTATTGATAAAATGACTAAGAAGGCTCAATCATGTCATAAGCCTTTATTAGGACATCTTATACTTTCTTATTGCAAGGTATATGCATGTGTAAAAGAGGAGATGAAAATAAAGTTGGAGAATAAGGTAGTGAAATGTATCTTCATCTGATACAATTATGATGTGAATGAATATAAGATTTGGAAACCCTATTACATAGAAGAAAATATATAGTAGGTGTGTTAATTATATAAAAATTAACCCTAATTTTGGGACATGACAACTAGATAAAAACTAAAAATGAAGATGTTATTCAATTTCCCTCTACACTTGAGAAATTTTAATTAAGAAAGTGTTAGCATGAATGCTAATGGTATTCCTTTTGGGGAGTATCCTAAGTATTGGTGAGCATGTGGTAGTATTGACATGTTGCATTCATGACTGTGTTTTTCATTGATGTCAACATAATAGTAATTTTATGAAGACTGGTAGAGTAGTAGATAGAGATCAAGGTCATATAAGAAGAGTTCTTATTGTTAGGTGATGCATGGATAAGGATGTGTTCCTCATTATGTCTTGATGATAAGGTTCAATGCACATAAAGTAAGTCAAATATGTTTGGAAGATATGCCTGATCTATAGTGAGCAATATGGAGAAAAAAGTACCTGAGAAGTAGTTTCTGGTGATTGAATTATATCTTCTAACAGAGATATAATTTGGAGATGTGTAGTTAGTTAGTGATTAAAGAGAGTCTGATGGTGATGTTAGTGGGTGGACAAGCCCTAGTGTCACATGTTTGGGAAGTTGTATAGACTGTTGGCCAACAATGCTATTATTACTACAAAATAATTAATTATCTTATTATAATTAATTAGGAAAGCCTTAAAGCCAACTCAAGGAATTATTTTGAAGATAGGATATAAAGGAATGTATTTTCTTTTTCTATAAAGTATGATTGCAAAGTGATTGAGTGTGAAGTGCTCAAGGAAGTGCAAAAAGGAGCAAAGTGTTTGGTGAATGCAAGTAAGCAATCTAAGGGATTTTTGGATGTGAGGTTTGTGATCTGGTAACAAGATCAAAAGGAGTAGAGGTTAATTTGATAAGATAGAGTAAGAGGAAGGAGGAGTATAATACAATTCTATTATTTTTTAAGGAATAATACATAGATCATTTAGAGAGTGGGTTCATTGATCTTTCCCCTGAAGCTGTTTGGACAGTGGGTCCATCTACCTTCTACAACTCCTAATAGTGTTGGAATCTACTAATAGGGATTCAAAGTCTTCTAATAGAGATTGATATGAACTAAATAATGTTGATATAGAATCCTAAAAGGGTCCATCCTTTATCAAGGAATATTTATATTAGTACATCATCTTGTGGGTACCATCCCCATTGGGGTTTGAACATGAGTATCTTGTTATGGTTTCTAATTATATTTCTCACATGGTTAAGTTTTATTAAGGTTGATAATTGTGATAATAGTTGGATAACTAATTCAAACCCTAGTTATATTAGTGGACTATATATTCTAACAATTGGTATTAAAGCATTAGGTCCTTGAAGAGAAAGCTTAACAACTTTGGGAGATCAATGGTGAGTCATTTTAGAAAAGATAGTCATAAGTTTGATGAAGTTAACTATGAAATCTAGAAAGAGAAGATGAAGACTCATCTAGTGTGTATGGGTCCAGGATACTGGATTTTGATGAAAGATAACAAAAGAAATTGTGGAGGAAGCAAAACTTGAAGAATGTAGTGAAGTAAAAAGAGATCTGTTCATGTGCAATATGAGAGGTAGAGAAGCTCTATTGAAAAATCTTCCTAAGAATGAATATAGTTAGGTCAAGTTAATTCAAATATCACATCTAATTTGGAAAGCATTAGAATCTATTTTGAAGGAGATACACATACAAAAAGGTTAATATTGCAGAATTGGATATGTGCTTTTCAAGATGCTAAAATGATGGAAGATGAATCTATAAGAAGATATGTTGGTATGATATCTAAGATTATTGTAGGAATCAAATCATATGGTGGAACCAAGGAAGAAGATGAGGTTATGTGGAAGATCTTGAAAACTAAGACTACCATTCAAGCAAGTAGCATAGAAGATTGAACTATTGATACCCTATATTAAGAACTCCACCAGGGAAACTTTTCTTGGAATATTGGAAGTAGCTAAAGTAGATTTGAGGTAGTCTAGACAATTAAAACAAGTTGAAACAACTTTTTGTGCCTTAAGTGTTCAACCAAATTTGTCTAGAAGTGTGAGCATAAATGGAGATTTTTCTAGTAGTACTAGAACCAGATCTAATGAAGATAATAAGATTGAAGAAGGTATGGCCCTTCTTGTAAGAAGAGAACTAGATGGTAAGAATATATTTAAATATTGCACTTGTAATGAATTTTTTCATTATGCATATAAATGACCTAAAAGAGAGAAAAAGTATAAGGGAAAGTTTAAGCCTAGAAGACCTATTTTTTTTTTAAATATGCAAATGAAGATGAGGAATCCGATGAAAAAGTTTAGAGTGAAAGTGATGATGAGCTAGGATTCATAGCCATTAAAGAAGATGATATTGGCATAGAAATTAGAGAGGAAAAATATATAGTTTCCCAAGTTGAAAAGAAAATGATTGGATAATAGACAATGGGTGTTCACATCACATGGCTGGTGATATGAACAAGTTTATTAAATTTAGGATCATGATGGAGGTATTGTTAGAGTTGGTAACAATGTAGCCTATCACATTACAAGGATAAGATCTACGACTCTTGATGGAAAGACCAATACTAGTGATGTTCACTTTATTGATGGATTAAAGCATAACTTGTTGAGTGTTGGATAGTTGATGGATAAAGGTTATTAGTTGCAATTCATAGAAAATACTTGCATTATTAAAGATAATGATAGTAAGTTGATTTGAATAGGAACAAGGTCTAGGGGTAACATATTTTAGTTCAATCCCACTAAGATAACATGTTTGGTTACAAAAGTGGATAACTGTTAGTTATGACATAAGAGGTTTTTTCATATAAAATTTGATAGCATTGTAAAGATTAGTAGCACATTTGTAGTTAGAGATTTGCCTAAGATAATAAATCCTTCTAATATTGTTGCAAAGAATGTATCTTGGCTAAGAAGAAGAAGATATCATTTCTGAGCAAGAAGTTCAATACTATAGAGAAAATGTAGATTGTTCACACAGATTTGAGTGGCCCCTCAAGGACAAGAGGATTCTATGGAGAAAGGTAATTCATATTTTTATTGATGATTTAACTAAAATGATGTGGGTAACACTCCTTAAAGAAAAGTTTGAAGCATTTGAGAAGTTTAAGATATTTAAGGGTAGTGTTGAGAATGAATTTGGTATTGAGATAAAATGTTTGAGATCAAGTAGAGGAGGAGAGTTTACCTCTAGAGAGTTTAATATGTTTTGTGAAGAGAATGGAATCAAGAGATAATTGTCTTCACCTTAGACCCTTGAGTAGAGTGGGATTGCATAAAGAAGAAATAGATCAATATCAGAGGTAGAAAGAGCAATGATGTTTGAGAATAATGTATCCATGACATTTTGGAGAGAAATAGTCAATACAACAATGTACACTATGAATAGAGTATAGATCAAAAAAGGTATGAATAAGATCCCTTATGAAGTATGGTTTGGCCATTCATCCTCAAAAAAGTATTTCAAATTCTTTGAAAGAAAATGTTATATAAAGAGAGATGATGATATTGGTAAGTTTGATCCAAGAAGTGATGAAGGTATCTTTCTTGGTTATTCATTGAAAAGTAAATCTTGTAGATATTTTAATCATAGAACTAAGACAATATTTGAATGCAAAAATATAAAAGTTGATGAAAAGTTTAGAATTAAGGAAAAGATGATGGATTACAATTCTAATGAAGAAGAAGATAATAATGTAATTGTTAGACAAAATGTAGAAGTTTAATTTGAGACCAACAATGATTTGCAAAATGATGTGTAGGTTATTGAGCAAAGAGAACAAAGATCTGAACCAAGAGAAGAAGTAAGAGTTGAGTTAGAAACTCCTATTGCTAACAAGAATTTGATAAAGAATCACCGTCTAGAGTAGATAATTGGAAGCAAAGCCAAAGGAGTGATGAAAATGAACATAATTAATGAAGAGATATGTTTGATTTCTCAAGTTGAACCTAAGAGCACATATAAAGCATGTAAAGATCACCATTGAATTTAGGAAATGAAGGAAGAATTAGATTAGATTGTGAAAAATGAAACATGGGAATGAGTTCAAAGACCTAAAGATAAGAATGTTATTGGAACCAAATGGGTATTTAGAAAAAAAATAAATGAATAAGGTGAAGTTGTAAGAAAAAAGGCCAAACTTGTGTGCAAAGGATACTCATAGAAAGAAGGAATAGATTATGTGGAGACATATGCCCCTGTAGCCACAATGGAAGCAATTATAATGTTCCTAGCTTATGCAATGAATAAGAAATTCAAAGTGTATCAGATGGATGTAAAATCATCCTTCCTGAATGGAGAACTTGAAGAAGTATACATTGAACAACTTGAAGGTTTCCCTTTAACATAAGAAAAAGACATGGTATATAGACTAAAGAAAGCCATATATGATCTAAAGCAAGCACCTAGAACCTGGCATTGCAAGGTTGGAAAATTATTTGGAAAAGCTTGGATTTGCTAAAGGTATGACAAATAGTAAATTGTATTTGAAAGAAATAGAGAATGGATTGTTGATAATCGTAATATTTGTTGATGACATAATATTTGGAGGTAATGAAGAAGAAAGTGATAAGTTTTTTGAAGAAATGAAGAATGAGTTTGAAATGAGTATGATTGGAGAAATGAAGTTTTTCCTAGGTTTTTAGATTGTATAGAACAATGATGGTATTTTTATTTCTCAAGCTAAGTATTTGAAAGACTTATTGAAGAGATTTGGATTGTAAAGTTGTAAGCCTATTGGTACACCAATGATAACTAGTCACAAGTTATCTAGTAAAGATGAGACACCTATAGTTAAGTAGAAGAAGTATAGATCCATGATTGGAAGTTAACAATATCTGACTGACACTCACTAGTACAAAAACAACAATATATTACTAAATAAACTGCTAAAAATTGTAGATATGTGACTAATTTTGATCACATGACCAATGGTAGTTTATTGCCAAACATTTATCTCCCAACCAAATTTAAGACCAAACTATTTTAATCATTGATTAGGTGATTGATTTAGTCATTTATTATTCTTACTTGGTAGTTTATATGGTAGTTTATTTGGTAATTATGGTAGTTTATTTGGTAATATATTTGGTAGTTTTTTGGGTAGTATATATGGTAGTATATATGGTAGTTGATTTGGTAGTATATTGAGTAGTTTTTTGGGTGGTATATATGGTAGCTTATTTGGTAGTATATTTGGTAGTATATATGGTAGTATATTTGGTAATATATTTGGTAGTTTATTTTGTAGTTTATTTAATCATTAATTTAGTCATATTAGGGCACGATGTAATTGAACCACCATCCTCCTACTTATAAAGCAAGTGCTCTTCCATTGAGCTAGTACCGTTTTAAGAATAATACAAAAAATTGACAAAGTTGTCTTCCCAACATTAGACCATGATCATGGTCACTGTAACATGGCATACTCTTATCAAAGAACACAAATTTTAGTTATTATGAAAAAAAATGATCTAAATCTTTATCAATGACAATTCAACAATTTTAAATCCTTCTGTTCAAACATTTTAAAATTATATTTCATGTCAATTACACTTCTCTAAAATTTTGTAGTGATAGACTCTTATAAAATATAATTTAGAGCACTTTGGCCACACACATGTATTGTTTCTTATGCCAACTTCTCAATAAAATATACAAATGATTAATTTTGTCAAAAAATAGACCATTGCATTAAATAAAAACATGAAACCCCATTAAAAAATCATATCTATTAAAAACTACAAAACAAAATCAATTGAAAAACTCACTTTTAACATATGGAGGTTCCAAAGGATCAAATATTTCCTCTTCCTTATGCTTAGGTGGGTGCTAAAAGTGTTCATTACACCTGATGTTGACATTTATTGAACCTTAGTCTACAAACAACCTTTATTTATTTATTTATTTATCATTATAATGAAAATGAGATCAAGGTATCCAATAAAAAGTAGAAGTCTATAGTTGTATGTTTTGGTAAAAATTTGAAGAGGAACTCTCGCAGCTATTACAAACGTAGGTGTTAGCAAGAACCCTGTATTTATCTTGATAGTGTAAGTCATTAGTCAATAAATCTTTCATTGCATTATCAATTTCATGGACAAAAAATCACCAATACCCACAATATGCAAAGATTGTCTTAATTTGTAGGCATTTCCATAGAATTGTACCAAACTTCCTCATGAACAATAATGTGTGAGCACTGCAGATAGATTCTATAGTGAAATTGACTATTATAAAAAATAATGGATGGGTTTGAGAGCACATTCAATCAGAAAAATATGAGACTGATCCAAGGAATCAAAGACAATTTCCCATTAGGACTAAAATAATTAGAATTATAGTATTTCATATAGATAGAACCATTTAACTTGTAAAGAAACACAACAAAAAATCTTCCTCACATATGAAAGTGATAGTCATTTATGATAATCTAACATGAAATTATTTACTCATAGTATTTAGCATGATTTTGAAAATGCTCTGGCAAAGAAAGAAATATCCCACACATGCCAACTCATCTTTCTATATTGAAAAATTAAAGAGGAAAATTGGACCAAGATTCATGTGTAAATGATGATATTGAAAAGACTCTATATTCCTAAATATATTTTGACAAGGACTTATAGAAAAACAATAACTAGTTTAACCATCTAAGTACTTAAAGAAGACCAGCTGGTGCTTAGTCAAGGAAGAATATTTATTTCACTTTAACATTATGAATACGATGAGTCTTATCTCTCTAAATAATTCCCCTGTAACTTGTGAAAACTCACATGGCAAAAAGCCTTGGTTCACTAATTGAGGGTGACAAGACCTTGAAGGATGCCAATTCCCTCCTCTAGAAATAGAGATATAGTGATAGTGGCAATGAATTTAAAACATCCATAACCATATGATATGATTTCAAAAATAAAATAAAAAGTAATATTTGTGATTAGGTGCACATTAAATCATTATGAAAGAATTAATATTTGTATCATTTTTAAAGAATACCATCCTTAGGTCCCAAGAACTGCTATGCAAAATGAATAGTAGCAGTCAAGCAAAGATAGAATCCACAATTTTTAGAATTATCAATTTAGTCAAAGCCTCCCAAATTGAGAGGACCCAGTTGGTACTTTGATGCATTCCACTATACTAAGAAATATTCTATCAAACATTCTAATTTATGATGAGATAATTGAATTATCTCAACATTGAAAACTCTATTTATAGGTTCCATTTTAGGCTAAGAGAAGATTCAGATTGGCAACATAAAATAAATTTCCAGCTAGTAAACTAATAAGAAAGTTCCAATGAAAGCTCAGGTTCTAGATTTTTACTAGATTAAACTAATAAAAAAATTCCATAAGCTATTTGGACTACAGTACATGATTAATTCAAAATATAAATCACAAGATAAAAGAAATGAGGTTGCAAAGATTTACCCAATTCTGATCTACAACCATATAGGTGAAAATATTTTTACAGGAATAGCATTGTAGTTTTTCTTGCTAGATGCTCTAACAATGTTGTCTTCAATTTAGATGAGGTAATATTTTACATCACCTTAATGTTGTCTTCAATTAAATTATGCTAAAATGTAATATATTACATCACCTTAATCACAACTTTCAAATTAGATAGGTAAATTGTCACAATGTATAGAGCAAGAGGAGAGAAACATGTACATTACAATGACTTGATCGATTTCAATCTACAATCATGCGGGTGAAAATTATTTTGTTAGAAATCTAGTAGAAGCTCTGAAACATCTGCCATTGTTATAGGATCCTTTAAATGCCTAAAGCCATTGAGTGACAATTGCACCTAAATCACTTGAGGTTGTGGCTATAGGAATATAGACATAATAATCATCTCTTTATTGGAGTTTTTTTGTGGCTATTCTTCTTACATCTTATGTTAAAACATTTTCAGTCAAAACTGAAGATTAAAGATAACAAAAAGGATCTAGAACCAAAAATGAATGGAAGTGTAGACAAATATTTTCATTTACATAAAATCTAATCTTCAACCATTTTCAACAAATCTCTTTACTTAAATGTAAAGAAATAACCCGCTTAGGCATCTTCAAAATATAACAAAATAAAACCTTTAAGGGAGAGCCAGAGTAGAAAATAAGATTTGAACTGTACCAAAAAAATTGTACAGTCAAATGTCATGCACAAATAGAAAGCAAACTTTGGTATTCATAAAAAAATGCAAAGAATGTCAATATTAATGATAAGAAATTTGGGAAAGTTCATGAATTTTCTAAACATGGTCAAACTTCATAGCCGATGAAATGATTTATTAAATCCTTACTTGTCAGATCACTTTAAAGCTCCTGCTCTTTCACTGACCAACACATCATTAACAACATCTGAAGGAGGTTGATTTTTAGGCCTTTCTGTGTTAGAGAAGAGAAGATCCCAATTTCAAAATAAAAATTATTCATAAGGAGAAAATAAGATTGAATCTTGTAAATAAAATATGATATCCTCATATACAAAATCCTCCAACATGAAATAATGTTTGTAACATGCACTGCACTTCAAAATATAAAACCTCAAATGGTTCTTTGAAAATTAGGCCGAGAAGTGGTTTTATCCCAAACCACTACTTTTAAAACCAATGAAACTGTCACATTAAAGAGTAGAGTGATGACTGAGAGTCTTAACAAACTCTGCCATGAAGCTGGAGTCCTCATAAAATGGATATATTAAATCTTCTTACCGTGCATGAGTTATAAATTAAGAAAAGTCAGTTAAACGATATAAAATTCTCAATTTTGAAGAACACCTTTTAAATAAGTACAATATTTTTTTTTTTTGAAAATTTTAAAATCTAGTTTGCAAACTCTACAAAAAATGATAGATTTCAGATGGAGAGACCCAACATCTCAGCTCCATATCAATGTAGTTCATTCTCCATATTCCATATTAAATACATATGTTTGTTAAAATATTTCATATCAAAGTAGTTCATTCTCTATAAACATATTGTGTAATCACAATCAATTCCAAAAATCTTTGAAAATAAGCCTACCTGTCATTAACTTGGACACAGGGAATTGTTATATCAATGTGCCTTTGCAAGCAAAGAACATGTTTAGCACACATTGTAAAAACCTTCTTGACTCCACTCCAACATATCCAGCTGAACCGTGAAGTTGAATGTGTTCTGGAAAAACCCTGTAATAAATTTGCCATGAAAACAACATCAAGATTTGTCAAATTTATTAAGATAAAATAAAAATAAATCCCTACAAAATCTAGGCAATGCAAAAGGCCCAAAATAATCCACCAAACAAATATGGCTTCTTCGATCATAACTAACAAAATAGGTTTCAATTTAAAGCAAGACTGAATGTACGTGAATGCCTATAGCGTCTAAAATCTGAAATCCATGCTCAATTTTGCAGCAAAAAGAGAAAAAGAATGTCTCCTGTGAATTCTGGAATGTCCCTCAAATTTAGTTGTTTATTGATTTAGATTTTTTTAACCTTGCAATGTTTAATTTTAATGGTTTTTCTTTCACAAATTTTAGTTTTTTCATTTCCTTTTTTCTATAGAGCCAATAGAATTTTCAAATTTTTTTTTTAAAGTTTAATTTTTTAAAAATTTATTAAAATTATAAAACTTTAGAAAATAGAAATAAAGTTGAAATATCTTAAAATTCTAATTAGCCTATTCAAAAAAGACCAAAATAAAATCAGAATCTAATGATTTCAATAGTATAATAATAATAATAATCTATTATAAATAGTATTACTATAGCTAAGTCTATTAGGAAATATGACTTGTCAAATGAAAACCCTAGAATTTGAAAACAACTAAGTATAATACTATGAATCTAGAAACCAAGAATATTTACCACATAAGCATCACATAGTCCCTATTATTGAAGATGAGGAATGTAGTGTAAGGAACCATGAGACTTGGACTAGAAGTCCATTGGTTAAGCTTGATCTCCAATCTCTTCCACCCAACTCTCCTGTTTTCAAATCTATCATGGCTAGATTTGCACAAAAGTTATGAAGCAAACCCCATCATCCTCCAAAATTTTCTCTACCTTTTCTACTGCTTTTGCAATAGTTTTTATTTGACAAGCAAAAAATAATGTAGCATACATCATATCTATTTAACATTGGCTATCTTATCAACAAAAAAACAAACTAGAAAAAAAATATGTGCATACTTAATTGTCAGATTTTTTTCATAAAATGATGTTTGTTAGGGTTTCATCCACATTGAATACTATAATTTAACAGCCTTTCACATGCAATGTTTGTGTTTTAAGAGTGAATCAAGGAGGAGGAGGATCTTTAATGGGTAAATCGTTTGGTATCTTAGAACTAGAAGATTGTAGTTGTTGATGTTCCATAATCCTGGAAGACTTAAAGCATAATAGGGTGCTCTCGAATCAATATTTTTCCCTTTATTATGCCAAGAGGCATTCTATACAATGGCAGCACAAATGCCCAGCACAGGAATATGCCAAGATTCCCTTGTCAATAAAAAAAATTGGGAGCGGTTACAAACTTCCAAATTAAATATTAAAAAAGAATTCCCAAAATAATAGCTGGCTGAAATAATAGGAAGCCAAATGGAGGCCAAAATAATAGGCCCAAAAAAGTAGGGCCCGAAAAAGTAGGACCTGAAAAAATAGGGCCTGAAAAAATAGTGGCGAAATAATTTCAATATGATTTTTTTTTTTGTTAAATATAATTTTGCATGCACATTCATGCTTATTTTTTGCGGGGAGTGGGGGAATTTGAAACAAAGTTTGTGGAATGTGAAGAGACGTCTGTTGGGGGATATGAGGAGCCTCTCAGAAGTTATAAAACCAAGGCTCCTCATTTCATTTTCATTTTATGTTTTTGTAGGAAGGAAGAGGTGGAGGTTATTGGAGAATTAGATTGGAGTTTTTGAATAGGAGTAAATTGAAGTTTTGGAGTAACATTTTTGCAGGTGAGATTTCTATTTTTTATTTACATTTTCATTTAGATTTAGATGTAGATGTAAATTGAAATTCAAAATTAGTTATAATATTCTACTTTGATTTAGATTTCAATTTTAATTAATTTCATTTAGATTTAGAATTCTGTTCATAACTATTTAGGCTTGCATTTAATAGTTTAGTCTTGCATGTTTGATTTAGATTTAGATTTGTATTCAAAATCTATTTGATATATATATTTTATAATACTTTTCATTGTTAATGGTGCTTGATGGAGTGTTTTAGGGGTGTCTTCTTTTCTATTTTTGAAATATTTTTGTCCAATATGTACTTTCCTAACCAGATCTATCC